>JACEEZ010003037.1:102088-109588 GCA_016584305.1 Chionoecetes opilio
GGGAAGGGAGGGAGAGGAAGGGAGGGGGGAAAGGGGGAGGAGAGGGGAGGGGGCAAGTGTGGGAACATTCTCATAGACAAGGGAAGGAAGGGAAGGAAGGGGAGGAGGAGGAGGAGGAGGAGGAGGAGGAGGAGGAGGAGGAGGAGGAGGAGGAGGAAGGGAAGTGGGCAGAAGGTCAGTTATTTGTGTGAAAGTAAGAGAGAGAGAGAGAGAGAGAGAGGACAGTAGTGATGAAAATAATAAATAGATTAATGAAACAAACGATTAAATTAAGAAAAATCATTCAACCAATAACTAAACCAAAAAATATAAACACCGATAAAGTAACATTTAGATTAACAATGATGTAGGTCATTTTATTTATATAATTAAGGGCTGATGCTTACGGAAAAATATCAATAAATAAGAATAAGTGAATAATAAGGAAAAATAAGTGAATATAAGTAAAAAATAAATAAATATAAGTAAAAATTTGTGAATATAAGTATAAATAATTGAATAATAAGAAAAAATAAGTCAATATAAGTACAAATAAGTGAATATAAGTAAAACAATAAGTAAATATAAGTAAAACAATAAGTAAAACAATAAGTAAATATAAGTAAAACAATAAGTAAATATAAGTAAAACGATAAGTAAATATAAGTAAAACAATAAGTAAATATAAGTAAAACAATAAGTAAAACAATAAGTAAATATAAGTAAAACAATAAGTAAATATAAGTAAAACGATAAGTAAATATAAGTAAAACAATAAGTAAATATAAGTACAAATAAGTGAATAAGTAAAAGTACGTGAATAATAAGTAAAAATAAGTAAATATAAGTTAAAAAAACAAGTAAATATAAGTACATATAAGTGAATAAGTAAAAAGAAGTATATATAAGTACAAATAAGTGAATAAGTAAAAACAAGTAAATAAGAGTTTAAAAAAAGGTGAATAATAAGTAAAAATAAGTAAATATAAATAAAATATAAGTAAACATTTCTACCTGCATTCCTACGGTCTTACTCCTGCATTAATTTTTTTAAACTGTGGCAAATATATACTTTTTTTTTCTTTTTTTGCGTGGAATAAAAACAAATATTGGCTCTCACTTTCGATAATTGTCTTCTATATATACCTAGTTGTTGATAGAATCTTTAAAATGTTCATTCGGCCCAGAGAGAGAGGAGAGAGAGAGAGAGAGAGAGAGAGAGAGAGAGAGAGAGAGGGGAGACGAGAGAGAGAGAGAGAGAGAGAGAGAGAGAGAGAGGGAAGGAATGAAGGGCAAACCCATCTATCTACCTATCAATCACAAGCCACAGAAAGGCGATACTATCTCTCTCTCTCTCTCTCTCTCTTCTCTCTCTCTCTCTCTCTCTCTCTCTCTCTCTCAAACACACCTAATATTTACGATACTAAGCAAGGAGAAATAAAAGTGAGCTTAAGTGCATATGATAAGATAACCCCAGAGAGAGAGAGAGAGAGAGAGAGAGAGAGAGAGAGAGAGAGAGAGAGAGAGAGAGAGAGAGAGAGAGAGAGAGAGAGAGAGAGAGAGAGAGAGAGAGAGAGAGAGAGAGAGAGAGAGAGACTAAAATTTAAAAAGCACTAAAATAAAACACATGAACAGAACAACAATTACTTTTACTAAACAAAATAACTAAAAAATATAATCCATGTGTGTGTGTTTGTGTCCTGCGGCCTGCACAGAGGGGTCAGAGGCAGTGGACTGAACACGAACAGCCTGCTCAACCACAAGGGGCGGTGGTAGTGGTGGGGGTGGTGGTAGTGATGGTAGTGGTGGTGTCTGGTGTCTCTTACTTTACTGTCCTGCGACTCTCACTGACTACAACACCACCAACACCACTACTACTACTACTACTTACAATACTTTAACTACTAACGAAAACATTTGTATCGTAAAATAAAAGTTACATTACCACTACTATTACTACTACGACTACTATCACTACTTCGTTTTCAGTGTCAATATCACCCCCACTACAACTACTACAACAACTATAACTACTCTTACTATCACAACTACTATTACTACTACGATTTCTTCCTTTTCATTGCCAGTATCACCCCTACGAATACTACAACTACAACGACTACCACTACTACTACCTACTACTACTACTACTACACGGCCAATCCCTCGTGAAATAAACAAAAAATACTATTACTACTAATACAGCTAAGACCAATATCATAGCCACTACTACCTCCACCTCTACAACTACTACAACAACTACTAATTCACCACGCCTAACCACCCAAGAGCTATTACACCTACCACCCTCACCCTCACCTCCCCCACCACCACCTACACCGGATAATTATAAACCACCTTGTTACGTCGCTTTCCCTTTAATAATTTTATCTACAGTTCTCTGCCCAGCAAATTTGACACACACACACACACACACACACCTCTATAAATACCCTCAACAACATCCACTATTACTTCCTCACAATCGTCAACGTGTTTTAGATAATCATTTAACAAGAAAAACTTTTGTTATATTCTTATCCTGTGGTTCACGCGGACAAGTTTTTTCTATTTTTATTTTTTACTTTTTATCAGTTAATTTTCTCGGTAGTGGACTCTCTCTCTCTCTCTCAGATAACCACATGCAGGTTGTGTGTATCAGTTGAGGCACGTCTGATCCACTACTGCAAGAAGGCTGAAGTCTCTACCTCCATCCCTCCTACAGCTGTTAGCGGCCCCATCCCAATACCAATTATTTCCTCTATAATTGACGACAAATCTGGAAATGGTCATATCAGAAATGCCTCTCAAACTATCTAATGTATAATAACTTTCTTCTCCTGCTCCTGCCCCACCCCTTTCCTTGCCCCTTCCTCCACCCCCTTCATAGCAAAATAAGAGTAGTTTTCCATATCCGTACATCTACTATGGCCTCTCTACAGTAATATCAACGAATAACATAGCCTATATTGGCCTATTTTTCGGATTGGCGCTCTCAATTCTCAAGTAGATACATTCGTTTGATCAAATAACGTAACAAAAACCCTGACATGGATAGAGGGGAGGGTAAAGAGGCCTAACTCCGAGCCAGGTTCCAAGGCAGGGTGGATGTGGAGGGTCTTGGTGGAGGGGTGGCAGCAGGGGGTAAAGGCAGGGGGGATGTGGAGGGTCTATAGAAGGCAAAGGGGGAAAAGGCAGGGAGGGGGGGTCCAGCCGTATCCCCACAGCCATAAGTCGTAAATGGTGATAATAAATCCCTCCAAGTTCCAAATCCCCCCCTCAGCGTGTAGGTGTGATCGTTGAATGTAATAAGTGTTGTTAGCTTATTAGCAGACATCAAAACGTCATGTAGCATTATCAGCACCTGGTATTTGTAAGACTAAACCCGGTATTTGAGGGATGTCAGGCGTACCACTCAACTGTTAGGCTCGAAGTGACATCAACAGCTGGACAGACAGACAGACACCCCTGTGAGTATATTGAAATGGGCTGCAGTCAGTTCGTACACCAAAAAGTTGTTTCGTACACCAGTAGATTCGTACACCAAAAAGTTGTTTCGTAGTCTATATGAAACCATAGTCGTTTCGTACCCTCAGCTCAGAGTTGAACTTGATTACTAGAGTTACGATTCGACACCAGGTATGTACGAAAAAATTCAAAATCAGTGTACGAAATAACAAACAAAACGTGGGTACGAAACAACTTGTGTACGAAACTCCCTGTAACCATTGAAAGCACTATACAGCTCCATCCCTTTATTGAAGAAGTAGAGGCAATGGATAGAGATAGTTGGGAGCGTATCATCGGCCGTCTAACCTCATATCCACAACAACATCTAAATTGGGGAGGCGGGAGCGGAGTGGTTAGCGTCTCCGACTGGCGTTCTCGGTGACCCGAGTTCGATCCCCGAATAAAAGTGAAAACCTTTCTGCACCGTCGAGTGGCCTAAGAACACCCACATGCCCTGCCCATCAACTCTACCTTCGATTGCGAGTGCATCGGAGGACACAGGGGGGCGGCATGAGCCTCACAGGCGTCACTATAAGAATCCTGCCTGCGCCACCACGGGCGAGGACCCACCATCAGAGCCCTCAAGTGAACCTCCAGAGCCTACCATCCGAGCCCTGGGTCACCACTGCCTACAGGCGCTATAGGCACAAATGTATATATAAAAAATAATAAAAATTTTAAAAAAATAAAAAAAATATGCTATTATGGGAAAATCTGACGTTAACCACTTCATGTCCAGATCTTTCCTTTGCTATAAGAAATTGTATGTTGTCGAGCCATAAAATTACGAAAAGTGACTAAATAAACCGAATTACTTAGTGGGCAAGGATATTAAACAGGTCAAACCTAGAAAAACATTGCTTAGTTGTATTCATTAAAAATCATATAATGGGGGTCAAATTACAATGGAAATTACGTTCTGGGCCTCATATCAAGGGGTTAAAGAGAAAGGAGAAAAAGGTCCATCGCTTCCTGATAGCAGTCTGTGAAGGCTGATCTGTATGAACACTTATTGCCTTCATTCATCTCTCTTTTATGCCATCTGTAACTGTTGTGTAACTGTTATTAATAACTGTTTGAATAAAATATAAAAAAGTGTCTCGCTAATGAATGGAGTTTAGGTACACACTGGCCAAGGTATTTTTTCCCCGGGAAGACATGGGCGGCCAGCCAACCCAGTGCTAAGGAAAGACATGGGCGGTCAGCTAGCCCAGTGCTAAGGAAAGACATAGGCGGCCAGCTAACTCAGTGCTAAGAAAAGACATGGGCGGCCAGCTAACCCAGTGCTAAGTGTCGTGCTAACCCATAAATCATCGTGAGCCGGCTAATCCCACCCCAACACTCAGCGCGACACCCTTGCCCACCTACACACCACCACGAAATGAACTGAAATATATCGCAACCATGTACACATTTCTCTAGGCACCTGAATAGAGTACCCTCGGGATCGAACCCAGGACCCGACGGTTAGGTGTGCATCACTACCAAGCGCTAAAGGTGACCCCCAACAGCACTCGGCCTTGTGTACGATGCCGGCAATGAGCACAGTCGCACCATCAGCACCACACACACCACCGGCAATAGCCAAAGCGGCAATCGTAGTAGTAGTGTTGTAGTAACTGTAGTGGCAGAGGTGGTGGTAGTGTTTGCAACATGTAGCAGGTGTACTGACACACACACGCACACTACCAATGTAAACGGTGAGTGTAAGCAGTATACATAAATATGAAAAAAATATAACAATAATAATAATAATTATTATTATTTTATTATCACCCGGAGGCATACAGACAAAAAAAAAATGAAAGACTGCTACTAAAAGGAAACAAGACTGAACACTACGAGCTTGACTCAATTCTGTAAATAGTAATGATTCACACACAAATTATATATATATATCCACAGGTGTTTCCAAACCCGTCCTTCCGGTATGAAGTGGGAGGCGAGGGTTCGATCCCCCCTTCCACCCTGTAACACCGCAACACCCCACACCTGTGCCACACTCAAGGCCGCAACACCTCATATATGGCGATCACAGGTAAGTACACGGTGCGCTCACATCTCCAAGAATAGGAACCTGCTTCACACTATAGCCTCCGGGCATACACACACCTGCACACCTACACCAACACCTCAACACATCATCACACACACACACACACCTTCCCCGGAACAGCCTCACACCATCACCTCAGCACGGCTCACAAATTCCACCCAACAGCAGCAGGACATGCACGGACATCTCGACACACACACACTCGCACAGCCCTTCAAACCATACCTATGTCCCCTCCCCCGTTGCTAGGTTAAACAAGCACACTTAACACACACAGGGGATAGTTTAGATGACACGGGAGTTAGAAATGATGGTGGTGGTGAAGGAAATAGCATCATCTTGCTCCTCCACCTCCCGGCAGCCTCCACCGAGCCGCAATGCCCGCCCGTGTGGCCTGGCTGTCTGCCCGCAAATGTAACAACCACCACCACTTTCTCCTTCCTCGTACTGTCAACACCACTGCACCTGACGACTTACCTTTAGAGGAAGACTAAATTTCGCCGCCAGCACCAGAACGAAACAGAGTATCACGTAAATGAACAGTTTATTTCACTGATCCACCTCACCAGCACCACACGCACCTCCTCGCACTGGCCTCACATCTGACACACTAAGGCGCGCTGTTAGGCCCTCCCTGCGCCTCCCCACCCACGGCCAAACTACATCACTCATACATCCCTCATTCTTTTACCTTACTTCTATCCCACTCTGTGTTTGATGTTTCAGGTATTGTTATATTATGGTTTCAAGGGCATGCGCTTCACTTATTGCACGGGAAGGGGAGTTTTCAAGAGGTGGGTTTTGCAGTACAGTGTGGGGTTCGGCCGGTACTTGGAACAGCCACGAGAGGTTCTTCCGTGTTCCTCGACAGATGGCAGTGAGATAGATTTCGGTACATCTTTAAAGGGAGACTGTTTTGATTTGACTAACTCACTTTAATGTTGAAAAATCTCTCTTTCACATCCATGAGACCTTCAACTGTGCTGGAAATATGCCTCTGATAATCTTTAATATGTTTGTGATTTGTGCATTGCTTTACCGTAGAATTAGTGCATCCCTGTGACAAGCTATATCGGTTGCGAAATAGATATGTTACGCTGTTCCCTCCTCTCCTGGATGAATAAATAAATGAATGAAGCAGCATTTATATTGTGTTAGAGCGAGAGAAACATGCACATGACTATAGATAGCTACAGCACTGCAACTTGATGTCTTGTGGTGAAAAAGGCCTTTATGATGTCACTATAAAAATCATTGCCTATAACCACCAGTATAGCTACAGGAGCTCTATTCAGCCCGGTAATCAATTTTCTAATGCTCTTGTAACAAACACATTTATTAGCACATCAAATAAGCGCTACCTACGGTAGATAAACTTGCTTCAGAGATCAAAACACAATTTCGTATGAGTAGCCTCAAAACTCGGACAACAAGACTACTTCGTAGTGTAGTGGATAGCACGCTCGGCTCACAACCGAGACGTCCCGGATTCGATCCCCGGGCGGAGCGAAGATAGATGGGTGGTCTTTCTTAAAACCGGAGCCCCTGTCCACCCAGCAGTGAATGGGTACCGGGTGTTAGCCGGGGGTTTGTGACCCCCCTCCCGGGGTGGTGGCTTCGGCCAACACTAATCTGCAGCGGTAGATCACTATGGCTCTGAGGAATTATCCTCTAAACAAACATAGAAACAAACAAGCAGGTATTTTTGAAGTGCTATCCATAATACCATGTTCCAAATCTTATGCATATTACTATATACTCCAATTAATTTGTTATCTGAATATCCTTCCATGTTACGTGTATAGATAGCATCGACGTAGACGCTCTCATCTAAAGAAAGACCCTGCTCTCATCGGCGTCTGCAGTATTCGGGGGCAAATTTAACAGGTCATTACCCGCCCTCCTCCTTTGGTCAGGCCTTTTAATAGGGACCAGAGGCACTGTAACCTTAGTAG
>JACEEZ010003037.1:117088-122088 GCA_016584305.1 Chionoecetes opilio
CTGGAGCGCGTGTTAAGCGCGGGGAAAAGCTTCACGTTGGTCACAGGCATTGGGGGTAACCGCGGCTTGGAGCATCACGCTGAACCACGGGTGAACACGTGTACATCCTCCCGGGGCCCGGGGGGCTGTTCAACGTGTGAAGGGGGGCCGCTCGCGGGCAATCACGGGTAGGCGCGTGGGTACCACGGCCCCACCACGGGTATATAAGGAGAAGGGCAGGCGGTAGAAAACTCATATCGCTCCAGACACCACAACAGATTACCCCACACTCTCAAGACTCCCAGACTTTGACAAGATGGCTCCCAAGAAGTTCCCCCCCTAGGAAAACCGCCACCAAGGGCAAGAGGCCACCAGGGTGTCCCTGCGCAGGTGCATCCAGCTACTATTCAGATGCTACTCAGAGGTGGAGGCCAGTTCCTGCTGCACTTCATTCAGGAGAGGAAACATCTTTTTTGAAGGTGATGGCCCACAGCGACACAGCTGCCACTCCAGCAGATGAGGAGAGGAGCCTTGGTGATGCCTGATGCCTCTCATTCCCCACCACAGGAGGAAGGCGGAGGAGGAAAAAAGGGGGCAGCAGCTAGCAGCAGCAACCGGCGCCCAAGACGAAGGGCAAGGGGAAGAAGAAGGCTGATGCTGACTCGGAAGCAAGCTGGAGTCTCCCCGACACCAAGGAGCAGATCTGGTGGAGTGGTTAGTCAAAAAACACCTACCTGTGGCTCGCAGTACCAACGACTACCACAGGGAAGACGTCTTGTTGGGATAGATGAAGGCCAAGGAGAGCTGGGGATCAGCCTGATGAAAACTCCCAGAAACTGGTGAAAAACGTAAAGGACTGGAGGTTATTAAGCTGTCCAAGAGGGACAGTGGCCAGACAACCAAGATAGTTGACGGAGAGGGAAACGTGGGGGTTGAAGAACTATCGCCTTCTACAAAAGTAAGTTAAGCTATTATATGCACAACTTGTAAGAATCTCAATATATGTGTACAAAATTGGAAGACTTTCAAGCCAGAGGAGAATAATGCAAATTTTTGCCTTAAAAGAGGGTTCAGTAATACAAGGCTGACATAAATTCGTTTAAATTAAGTATAGTACTGGGATACTATCCTTTACGTTTTACTTATTATTAATTTGCGTAACATTATGTGTTTAGAGTTTAGTTTAGTAAGTTTTACTTTTTATTCCCAGAAATATATAAATATTGTAATGGTCTATGCCA
The DNA here is from genome assembly GCA_016584305.1 of Chionoecetes opilio. Classification (NCBI taxonomy): domain Eukaryota; kingdom Metazoa; phylum Arthropoda; class Malacostraca; order Decapoda; family Majidae; genus Chionoecetes; species Chionoecetes opilio. The sequence goes on from JACEEZ010003037.1 coordinate 118,309, forward strand.
TTATAATAAACAAATGTTAATGTCTGAAATGTTAATCTGTTTCAGTTCCATGCCACTGATGTCCCGGACACCCTGTTGTTGAACCTGCCCCGGACCCATATCCTGACGCCCAGACCTCCCAGGCAACAGTAACACAATGGGGACTCCGGGGAGGAAGACAACATTCCTGGAGGAACATGGACTGAGTGCAGCACGCAGCGGCGGAGCAGGCCTCAACCCGCCGTAAGAGGAAGACTCCAGCCACTGGAGGCAAGAAGAGGAATGGAATGGTGGACCTCCGATCCACCCCCATGAAAGGCAACCAGGCACTGCTGGAGAGGCTGATGGAGGAGAGGTCCAGCCCCAGTCACGTAGGGAGGGATTTATAAGGTTTGCGTCCGACACCCTGCGTTCTGCCCCTGAGGGGAGTACTCAGTGATGCAACGACCAAAATAGTCGACATGTGCATCGGACGGACACACGGGGTCCTCTACATCGGGGGCTGGACCGGGCCCCCCAACAGCACCACAACCCAGCAGGCCCTCTACCTCCCAACAGTCCGCCATAACACCACCCAACCTACAGCCAGCAGTATTTTCACATGCCAGGTTTGCACGAGTCCCAAAACGGTCAGTATGGTAGGTGGCAGCAGTCCCCAGCAGTCCCCGTCCCTCCAGCCACTCACGACCACCTGTCCGGTCTAGGGACTCTGCGGGAACAGTCGGAAAGGTCGGGGCTCCAGCATGCGGTGGGACTGGAACGTATCCCCATACCCTCCAAGACTTAAATGAGACCTGTGAGACCGTATATTGAATGTATAATTTATATGATATTTTTTTGATATTTTTTTTTTTATATGTATTATTAAAGTATATTTTTGTTTTTTTATTAGTATTAGGTATTTTTGCCAATAAAGTATTATTCTATTTTTTTTTGCAATAAATAATGTATAATTTCATATGCTTGTTCCATTCCTTAAACTTTACTGCTTATGGTTTTTTCTATAGTATAATATATAATATCTTAATATTAACCCTGGACCGGTACCGCTACAAAAATTTTAATTTTACCCTAGAGGGATAATGTAAGATTGAAATTATAGTTATATGCTACTGAATGAATGAAAAAAAATAAAAATAAACCTTTTTTTAAGGAAAAAATACCCCGGAACGGTACCGCTCCAAATCTTTTAATTGTACCTAGAAGGAAATGAAGATTGAATTATATTTTTATGTGTAATGAATGAATTAAAAACAATAAAATAAACTGTTAGCAAAAAAAATGATTTGGGCAAACACGCGAGGACACTTCGTCTAGCCGGTACCTCTCCAGGGTTAAATACTCACAATAATAATGAATGAATAATAACAATAATATTATTAATAATAAAGCCTGAGAGAAAATAGGACTAAAGTAAACAACAAGTGAGGCGACTATTAAATATTTATTATGCACAAACACCAATATACATCTTGTGGCTCTTATTTGGCCCTCGCGGGGGGTGTGGGGTAGGAGCATGTCACCTGCCATGGAACACTTCCAGCAGTGAGTATTGCACCATTCCATGAGGGAGTTCCTCTGATCCTTGGCTATCGTGAAAGTCTCTGTGGTTCCCTGGTAATCGGTCGGGTTTCGTGTCCCTAAAGGTTCATGCCGGCACGCCAAGGCACCAGGCACCACCACTCCATTTGTCGCTCCAAATCCACCAGTCTGTTCTGCCTCACCGGGTAAACGTGACTCATGAAGGTGTGGAGGACTACACAGTCTTGACCAGGAGCCTCACAGTGTTTCCGCTCATGCAAACATAGGTCGACAGTGAGGTGAACTTGAAAGCGATTCCTAGTAATGCCAAACGCATTCCCTACCACCCTTCTGGCTCGCGAGAGTCTATAGTTGAGATCTCTGCTCCGGTCATCTCCTTGTTACTGTACGGCTCATCATGTAGGCCGGAGTTCCCCCCCCCCCCGAAAGCATTATCTCCCACCAGAAAATCAGGGACATCCTCGGTGTCACCTGGGATAGGATCAGGCTGTGGGAATCCAACAATGTCGTTCTTTTCTCGAGAGGCCTCTCCAAACACTTGCATTGTAAGGTGGCATCAGACGTTGCAACCCTTGCCGTGAACGCTATCCTACATGAACTTGTGAGTCAGATCTGTGACGACCGTCCAGGTGTGATGATACTGATAGAATCCCTTGTGTGTAGTAGTCGGAACCAGGTTGGCATGAGCTTACAGGAACGTGCTTGCCGTCTATGCACCAATGACATTGGGAAAGTTCCACCTTCTCAATCCAATTATCGGTGATCTGCGCAATCGTCATCTTTTCTGTGGTGGCTTGAGCAGCTCCTCACGGTACTCGTCGACGATGCCATACACACCTTCAAGCACCACTATACTGATGGTGTTGTGAGGCACCCTCCCGCCATACTGCATGTCACCGGTACTTGGCGCCAGAAGCAATGTGCCTCAGTGTGAGGGGCAACCTTCAAGGCCTGGAATCAAGGGGGCTGCCAGTGGGTGGTCTTCTTGGAAGGCTGTCGCAGTCTCTCCACAACTTCATAGAACATGTCAGGTGGATTCTCATGAAGTCTGGAAGGCACTTGGATCTCATTACGGAGCTCCACCATGAGACAATCATACAGGCCATGCTCAGGCTCATTGCTATCCAGTACGCACCAATATGCTCGGGCCGCCCTCCTCCCTCGCCGTCTCTTCTTCATCTATCAACGATGTACTGATGGGCATCATGTAACGATGGTCATATGCTGTGCACAGCATCAAGGAACGAGGTCAATTACGTCCATGTTCACCAAACACGTCAGAAAAAACAGGAGTGATGAATGCTTGCAAATCGACCAATATATATGTCCCAGAGTACCGCGCACACACGCAAATGCACGTGAAAACCCACGGAACAGACACGGTACATCCGTGCATGACCGTCTTCAAACCGCGATACCCGCAAAAGTTAGCGGGGTAATCGCGGTAAACCACGCACTTACCGCGGCAGTGCACGTCTGTACCAGTCTAAACGGCGTCTTAACCACGTCTTATCACGTGTGCCACCCGAGGTCACCCGCGCTCTCGATTTTGGGCTGAATCCAAAACCGTGATGCCGCGTGTGATTGTCCTAGCCCGTGTGGCGCGGCTGGATCAACGTCATATCAAGACCAGATGCGTCCAACAGCGATGCTTCACGTTCACAAATTTCTTCGCCGGAGCGTGCGCGATGCGCCCGCGAATGCCAGTGTGGACAGAGGCCTTAACTTGCCGTTAATTGGAACTAGTTTCCATGGTCCCATGGGCCCACATCCAACCCCAGAAAAGAAGTTGTCTTCCTTCCTGATATTTTTTTTCAACTATGTTTCAGGGTTTATCCTTGTTGTCGGGTCGCCAAACAGTGTCTTTTGTTTGCGGTCTACACTTGCGAAAACACTTTTTTCGTCAGCTAAATATCACTGTGTTCCAGAACTCACTGTCTTTTGTACATACTCCGAGCGCAAAACGAGCCTAGTCCTCTTAGGTGCAGCTGGTTAAAAAATCCTTGCCAGCTGGCACACGACACTTAAGATTTGGATTCTTTCAGGCGCTTCATCGTGTCTGAGGACTGCAGGGAAAGTTCAATGCCTCTTCAGATTGTGCCACTGCCGTCACAATGGAAGTCCTCCTGCCATTGCCACAATCTATTCGTCCTTCCTCCCTGCTGTGCATTTTGGTCTTCCTGTTCTGGTCTGATTTTAAGGTGACCCTCTGCTCGTAAACGACGAATCCATCGACGCACTCTGTTCTGGAGACGCCAA
>JACEEZ010003037.1:124588-179588 GCA_016584305.1 Chionoecetes opilio
TTGCCATGGTGATGGAGAAGGAAGGGGGGTAGAGTTGAAGGTGGGAGAAACAGGGCCCCTGGATACGTGTTGGTGATGGAAAAGCGGGGGAAACGGGGGAGTTGGGTTGTAATTGTGAGGGTCCGTAGGAGGGGAGACAAAGATAAATAAGGAAATAGGGGAAGAGAATGAGGGAAGAGAGAATCTCTTGATAACGGTAGTGGACAAGAGAGAAGCGACAATGTTTTCGCCTACACGACAGTTCCTTATCAACCAGCGAGGGGTGATATTGCTGACACTATCTGTTCTAAAGATGAGCGCCCACGAATAGGGGGGAAGAGAGAGAGTGAGGAGTGAGAGTGAGAGGAGAAGAAGGAACGAGATGGGAAAAAAGGGGTAAAGAGTGCTGAGCCAACAGAGTTGCCGCCAGCAACCAGGGATCAAATCACGCCGTCACCGTGACCTCACACCTCACTCCATAACTGTCGGACTGAGATAACCTTTGACCTGTACCCACCACCACACGCCTGACCTCTCCCTGAACAGAGGACAGAAGGAGAATCTTTCTAGCTTTGATTGTGGGCAGATGTGCCTCGCAGCGCGCGGTGATAAGTGACTACGAGACTAGTATTGTCTAAGTGCAGCGAGCGAGATTACGCGTGTATTCCTTCCAGGTCTCTACACGCGCTCAAGCATGTGGCTGAGACCCACTCTGCCGCTCCACCCACGCCACGCCCTAAACCAACGCCCACCGCTCCGCTTGTCCCCCGGGGCATGTGCTACTCAACTCTACGAGGCCCCGACATCCTGCAAGGCACCTGCCCGGTGGCTTTGCCCCTGTGTTTCCCCTGGGCCCCTGAGATGACGGGGCCACGGCGGGGCAACCAAGGAGCGCCCCGCATTGCTCCCCCGGAGCGGGTAAGTGCAACTCTACGGTGTCACGACGTCCCTGCAACACACTCGCCCCTGTGGCCTTCCTCCTGGGCCCCAGGGACCACGAGGCCGCGGCGGGGCGACAGAGGCTCGCCCCGCATAGCCCCACGGGGCGGGAAGTGCAACTCTACGGTGTCACGACGTCCCTGCAACACACCCGCCCCTGTGGCCTTTCTCCTGGGCCCACAGGGATTCCCGGGGCCGCCGCGGGGCGACGAAGAAGCGCTCCGCTTTGCCCCAGGGGGCAGGTACGTGCAACTCTACGGTGCCACGACGTCCTACAACACTACCTGCCCCTGTGACTTCCCTTCAGGGCCCTCGGGGGACCACTGGGCATTGGGAGACGCTAGCGGCGGAGCTAGGGGCGGAGGTGAAACTCTACGCTGCTACGACGCCCTGCTAGACACCTGCCCCTGTGGCTTCCCCTGGGTTCCCCTTGGGACCCCGGGGCATGGCGAGACACGCAGCAGGGTTTGAGGACCCCTTGAGTACCACGTACAGGTCCACCAGGAGGCTACGCAGCAGGCAGATGGTGATTTATTAATTACAGTGCATGACAGGGCGGGCGATTAAGGATGCCCCCGGGGGAACTGGGCAAGTCAGAGACCTCGGGGGGGGACAGGGAGGGTTGCCCCCCGGCAATGCCACTGCCACTTAATGCCTTCACCAACCTCCTTACCAATTGTAGCCCCATGTCAACCATGATGCAAGTTGTTTAAATAAAAAATAAAAAATTCCGGAGTATACTAGCCTGGAGAGGCAAGCTCTCCGTATCTCCGACGCCACGGGCACTGCCCCGTTTACCTTCAGTCAAAGACTACTCTATACTGGACTTGCTACTCGCGCCAACCTGCCCATGACCAGTGGAGGCCAGTTTTGCGATTCCTGCCATTTTAGAACATCACCCCTATTTCCCTTCCTAAGGTTTATCAGTATATATGATACACCGTTATCCTCGTAACTGTTTGTTCTATAATATTATCAAATAAAAAACAGTAAAATACACTAAAGAAATGCCATTATGAGCGAGTGAAGAAATATGCATGACCTCAATATATACTTAAACTCTGCCTTTTAATTTTTTTTGCGAAAAACATTTTAATGCGCGATAGAAAAAAGGGGTTTTTCATTGCTTTCCTTTGATACATTTATTTTCTGATAAAGATTACCACCATGCCAAAATTTACGTTAACTAAAAAAAATAACATAATCAATCGTTGGGGAAAAGTAAAAAAGGGTTCCATGAATCAGTGGGGACTAGGGCATATCAGTATAAATGATAGTTATTTTCTTTTAATTTTTGTTCATAATATTATCAAAAAAAAAAACTGTAAAATACACAAAAAAAATTCCTTTATGAGACTGAGAAATAGCTAAACTTATATTCACTTAAATCTCGCTGGACCTACCCATAACTACGTCACGGTTTGTTTATCGGTGTTTGTGGGGATGGGGCGGGGTCGCCGGGGGGCCCTACGAAGGGAAAACTAGGGCGAGGGGAAGAATTTCGAGTTTTTTTGCGCGAAATTAAATTTTCCCGGGTGCTATATTAGTGCTCTGTTCTCGCTGAAAACACTAAGAGAAGCCCTGAGGAATGGCTGAGTCAGAGGTTCTAACAAAGAAAACAGATTTCTAACAGACCCTCTAAAAAAGGTAAGCAACGGGTAGGTACGTAATGTGTCCCACCACTTGTTTACTTTTAATGAGACCTTTTGTGATTTTTTTCTGGTTTAGAAGCCTTCGCCCCAAAAACCACACCCAGGCCTTCTCTATTTTGTCAGGAGCACGGAAATAAGACCGGAATTCAATTTTGCCTAAAAAACTCGTTTTTTTTTCATCGTCGTAGTCTTCTTTTTTGGTAGGTGTACATTTTAAGGGTTATGATAGTATTAAAATACCTTATTAATTGAGTTCCTTTTGGGGGTTTTTTCCCTCATAATAAGTAGGTCATCATGGTTTAAAGGGTTTTACTTGACGACCCAAATAAAATATCTTGGTCAACCCAACATCAAAACCCTTTGCTTTGATTTATCTTATTACTCCATCCATAAAAAGTTGCAAAACCACGGTGACATTACCCATCCTTGCCTCGGGTACCTGCAGGGTACTGTCTTTACCGATTTTTTTGGGCCCTACACAAATGGGGAAAAACTTGCCGACAGTAAGGGTTTGGGTTTTGGAGGTCATTTCGCCCACATGACATTTCGCCACACCATAATATTTTTCCCCCCAACAATACGGAGTCATTTACCACATATGGAGTCTATAGGAGCTAGGAGGTTAGGTTTATTTTTTTAGTTGTCAGCCCCCAACCCCCCCACAGGAGGTTGGGTTTAAGGGTGGTTAGTTTTGGGTAGCTTAGGCTAGTTTTGGTTTAGGCTAGTTTAGTTAGGATAGTTAGATTTGGGTTTAGGTTAGGTTAGCTTAGGTTAGTTTTGGGGTTTTTAGCTATCGGGGGGTCAAGCCCCTGCTAGGGTGGGTTTAAAATTTTGGGTTTGGGTTGGGTTTATTTTGGTTTAGGAAATTTTGTCATTTCCCCCACAAGAAATTTGTCCACTGTAAGTCAATTCGCCCACTTTAAAGAGCAATTCCCCCACCAAAAAGTAATTCACCACACGATCCATGTCAGGAGTCATGAAACATATCTTCCTCTGGCAGAAATGGAAGACCCCCAGAAACCCTTTGGGCGAAAATGACAAATTTTCTAGGTTTGCCCATCTCTCCCATTTTCCCCCAAAAAAAGTTTGGGGACCTTGGGAAGGGGGGGGTTTTTTCGGGGGGGAAAAATTAGCGTCGGAAAACAAAATTAAGAGTTGTTGGGGGGGGAAAAATTTCCTAGATTGGGTAATTTCCTTATATCTAGGAAAAATTCCCAACCAAAAAAAAACCTAACCAAACCCAAAATTTAAACCTCCCAGGGGGGGCTTAACCCACCGAAAACCAAACCCCAACCCAAATCTAACCTAAGTTTAACCAACCAAACCCAAAAATTAACCTATTAATTTGGTTAGGTTAGGTTAGATAGATTTTTTAGGTTAGGATAGGTTAGTTTGGGGGTTTAGGTTGGTTTAGGTTATCGGTGGTAAGCCCCTGCTGGGGTAGGTTAATTTTGGTTTTTAGGTTTTTTTTGGTTGGAAATTTTTTCTCAGATTAAAAAAATTACCCTAGCCTAGGGAATTTTACCCCCCTACACAACTCTTTTAATTTAGTTTTCCGACGCAAATTGCCCCCACCCAAAAAAACCCCGCATTCCCCAGGCCCCCAAACTTTTTGGGGGGAAGTGGGGAGAGTGTGGGCAAACACAAAAATTTTACCCGTCATTTCGCCCAAAGGGTTTACTGGGTTCTTCCCCTTTTCTGCAGAGGAAGATTAGTTACAGACTCCGTGACAGGGATCCTGTTGGCGAATTGATTTTAGAGTGGGCGAATTGACTTTAATGGGGCGAATTGACTAATTTGGCAAAAATTTTCTGGGGCAAAATGCTTTGCCAAAAAAAAAAATCCAAACCCAAAAATTTAACCTACCTAGCAGGGACTTGACCCCCCATAAACCTAACTAACCAAATCTAACCTAACCAAAACCAAATTAACCTATCCTAACCCCCCAAAAACCCCCTTAACCTAAACCAAAACCCAAATCAACCAAACCCTCCTAGGGGGGGGGTTTGGGGGTTTCGACACACAAAACAAAAAAACCTCCCCTCCTAGCTCCTATAGCCCCATAGTGTGGGGAAAAAGACCCTTGGTGTGGCGAAATGGGATGGGGCGAAATGACCGGGTACCAACCCAACCTTCTGCCGAGTTTTTCCCCATTTGTGAGGGACAAAAAAAAAATTTGGGAGACGACAGTAAACCCTGCAGGTACATGAGGAAGGTGGGGAATGCACCGGTTATGCAGGTTTTTTATGGATGGAGTAATAAAATAAAAAAACCCCAAAAAGGTGGTGATGTTGGGATACCGATATTCATTGGTCGTCAAAATAACACTTAAACCATATGATTAGCACTACTTATGAGAAAAAACAAAAAAAGGAAAAATCAATTAATAAGGGGATTTTAATTTTTAAACAAACCTGAATATGTACAGCCCACAAAGAGAAGATTTCGCGATGAAAAAAAAAAAGTTGTTTTGGGCGAAATTGATATTCCAGGTGCTATATTTCCGTGCTCGTGACAAATAAGGACCCGAGGGGATGGTTTATGTGCGAAAGGTTCAAAAACCCGGAAAACATCACAACATCTCATTAAGAAGTAAGCAAGTGGTAGGGACCATTTCGTACCTACCCTTGCTTAATTTTGACGAGGCTCTGTTATGACGTTTTCTTTTTAGAAACCTCTGCACATCAGCCATTACCCCAGGGCTTCTCATAGTGTTTTCGCGAGAACAGGCACAGAAAAAAGCACCGGGAAAATCAATTTTTGCGCAAAAAACTTTTAAATTCTCCATGCCGTAGTTTTCCCTTTCGGTAGGTCCCCCCCCCCCCGCGGCGACCCCGCCCTTTTCCCCACAATGCACCGAGTAAAAAAAACCCTGAGTAGTTATGTTGCGGCCCATTTGATATTTTGCGTGTAGACTTTTACAAACATATAATAGAAGCGGAATTTAATTAACTTTCCATTGCAGATTAATTTTTTGATAAATAAATTTGAACCGCAAAATTAAAATTAACTAATAAATAACCCCTGGGGAATTTTCCCCATAATTTTAATTTTTTTATCAGAAAAAATAAATATAGCAATGGAAAGCTAATAAAATCCGCTTCTTTCTATAGTTTCATCTAAAAAAAATTCTCGCAAATATTAAATGGCAAGTTTAAAAAGAATATTAATTATGCAATTGCTTTAACTCTCAAAAGGGATTTTTTTATTGCATTTTGGTTTTTTTTATTTGATTTTATAGAACAAAATTTACGAAAATAACGGGATATCATACTACGATAAACCCCAGGAAGGAAAAAGGGGAAAATGTTCGAAAATGGCAGGAAAGAAAAAATGGCCTCACTGGAAATAGCCCCAAAAAGGTGAGTCCATATAAGTATCTTTGCTTAGACATGGAGATATATGCCCAACCCGGGGCCCTACAGGTAGGGGTTGGGGGGATTTGGTGTCATGCCACGTCAGCCCGATTTTGGGTGAACCTAGCGGGGTTTAGAGGCCCTAACAGGGGGCATCACCACCAGTTGAGCCCCGCACTCCCCCAAAGTGGTGGGGGCTTAAGAAAAAAAAGGGGGTTTGGGGGGGAAACGGGGGGGAAGGGTAAGGCGTTGTGGGGTAGTGGGGGGAAGGTGGTTACAGGGGGTGGGTGCATCCCCCCCGGCTTAGAGATTAGGGGGTAGGAAGTAGGGAGGGTAGTGTCACCCCGGGGGGATGGGCTAGGGGGATTGAAGGGTGGGGGGGGGTGTAGAATGGGGAGAGAGGAAGGCTGAAGGGGGTGTAGAAAAAGGGGGGAAAGTAGGGATAAACTTCCCCCTAACCGTTCTTAAGGGCACGTTTGAAAAGATATCAGAAGCTGCTACAGATAAATATAGGTCATTACTTAAAAGCGCGCGTTGGGAAACACGGGGGGGGCTTAATTTTTTTAGGCATCACAACTTTTCTGGGCCCCGGCCGACGCGCACGACTCACCGGGGGAAGGACCCATAACCCGGGGCCAGACTACGCAACACGCATTTTTGGGGCGGGGCGCCCCATTCCATTATGGAATGTGAAGAGCTTTAACAGTATGGCATAAAAGTTCCACCTATTTCTTATACTAATATAATGTCCATAACATAATTTCTTACCTCAAACTGCTCTTACTTTCTCTGGTTCCTCCATGAATGATCAACAGACATTACGCGCCCTTGCCTCACCCACTTGGGGAACCCCTTTCGACAAGGAACTTTAGCATGCTTTTACTTTCAAAATATTTCCCAAAACTTATAAAAAACCCCGATTCCACCGAATATTTAGTACTAATTTTAATGCAGATACCTTCTTAATTTTTACGTATAATTATATATACTAGCCTTTAAATTTCTTCTCCAGGAAAAATATTCAATCTAACCGCCTGGCTATCAACATGACATGCTCAAGTATTCAAAATCTATAAGACTTCCTAGATCATTGATAAGATAAACTTTACCAACCCTAAGGAAAATATATAAATTAAAAAAAAACAAATCTTGAGCTTAGCATTTATTGTTGGAATGCTGTACCAAAATATGGAATAGTTTATTTAAATGAGGAATGTTAGTCTTCAGAATGTTGATAAAGAAGTTTACCTGCATGGGAGCACTTAGTACTCCTCACCCTCGACCTCCTGGTCGGCGGAGTCCATGCCAACCTCTTCGTAGTCCTTCTCCAGGGCCGCGAGGTCCTCACGAGCCTCGGTAAACTCTCCCTCCTCCATGCCCTCACCCACATACCAGTGCACGAAGGCACGCTTGGCGTACATCAGGTCAAACTTGTGATCCAGGCGCGCCCAGGCCTCGGCAATAGCAGTGGTGTTGGAAAGCATGCAGACAGCACGGGACACCTTGGCCAGGTCGCCTCCGGGCACCACGGTGGGCGGCTGGTAGTTGATGCCCACCTTGAAGCCAGTGGGGCACCAGTCCACGAACTGGATGGAACGCTTGGTCTTGATGGAGGCGATGGCAGCATTGACGTCCTTCGGGACAACGTCGCCGCGGTACAGCAGGCAGCAGGCCATGTACTTCCCGTGGCGGGGGTCGCACTTCACCATCTGGTTGGCGGGCTCAAAGCAGGCATTGGTAATCTCTGCTACAGACAGCTGTTCATGGTAGGCCTTCTCAGCAGAAATCACAGGTGCATAGGTGACTAGGGGGAAGTGGATCCTGGGGTAGGGCACCAAGTTAGTCTGGAACTCTGTCAGATCTACGTTGAGGGCGCCATCGAACCTGAGGGAGGCGGTGATGGAGGACACGATCTGGCCGATGAGCCGGTTGAGGTTGGTGTAGGAGGGACGTTCAATGTCCAGGTTCCTGCGGCAAATGTCGTAGATGGCTTCGTTGTCGACCATGAATGCACAGTCAGAGTGTTCGAGGGTGGTGTGGGTGGTCAGGATGGAGTTGTACGGCTCAACAACAGCAGTGGCAACCTAGGGATGGGTAAAGGCAAATTCTGTTAGCTTGGCATTAAATACTTTAGAGTTCTAGATGAATCAAATGAGACTATCAAACTACTTAATAAAGAAAGACTAATTATAAATAAAAACAAATATATATATAATCTGGGAAAAAACTAAAAAAAATAATGTCACTCTTTCAAACTCTTAACTAAACTGGCCCACCCACCCCTCTTTATATTCCCTTACTGTCTTATTTATAGGGACTGGCAAACAAGATTTATTGTACTTCTTTTTTATGCCCTTGGCCTGTCTTGTTTATTTATGCCCTTTGCCAGTCCTGTTTAAAAAAATAATAAAAAAACCACCGCCCACCCGCCGTACTGACCTGGGGCGCGGGGTAAATAGCGAATTCCAGCTTGCTCTTCTTTCCATAGTCTACAGAGAGCCTTTCCATGAGCAGGGAGGTGAAGCCGGAGCCCGTGCCGCCGCCGAACGAGTGGAAGATGAGGAAGCCCTGGAAACAAAGCCATAATAGTAAGTCACTTTTCATCAAATATTTCACATGTATCAGTATTTTCCTGTTCGAAATAAGTTTACTAAAAAAAAAAACAAAAAAAAAACCGAACTTACTTTGGTGGACGTGTTTTTGAATTAATCTGCTAACCGTTTGTCCCAATTTATTTTAGCGATGTGCAACAAAAATGACAAAACTAACCTTTACAACAGAGAAAAGAAAAAAAGTTGGCAGATTAATTCAAAACTAAAGAAAAAAATAACTTTCCAAGTAAATTCAGTGTTCATCTGGAAGAATACCAAAAACATATATAAATAAATAAATAAAAATGATAGTCTGCTGTTCTCACCTGCAGGCCGGTGCACTGATCAGCCAGTTTACGGATTCTGTCCAGCACAATGTCCACGATCTCCTTGCCGATGGTGTAGTGGCCTCGCGCGTAATTGTTGGCGGCGTCCTCCTTACCAGTGATTAGCTGCTCTGGGTGGAACAGCTGGCGGTACACACCCGTCCGCACCTCGTCTGTAACACAGGAATGACCATGCTTAACTACCTATTTAATCTGCCTCTTAGTCAGATTTTTCAAGGAAGTGGCTTAAAGTGTAGGCTTAGAAAAGAGCAAATGTACAATAAGCAAATATAAAATAAATAAAAATAAATAAAATTAATGTACGTAGTTACAACCCCTTAGGTCTCCCACAAGCTGTGTTTCTAAGTTTGATTCAGGAATTAATGAAAAATGACTTCCTAATGGTACACCGTGCGTGTGCGTGCGTGCGTGTTTTCTAATTTGTCAGCAATGTATCTGTTAATTAATATATGCCCCATTTGGGTGGAATAGTTATTAAAAACAGGGTAAAGCCAGCCCCAACACTTACCCACGACAGAGGGCTCCAGGTCCACAAACACAGCTCTGGGCACGTGTTTCCCGGAGCCGGTTTCGCTGAAGAAGGTGTTGAAGGAGTCGTCGCCCACCCCGATGGTCTTGTCGGAGGGCATCTGGCCGTCGGGCTGGATGCCGTGCTCCAGGCAGTACAGCTCCCAGCAGGCATTGCCCATCTGCACGCCAGCCTGGCCCACGTGGATTGAAATGCACTCACGCTGAAAGAAAAAGAAAATTTGTCAAGACATAAACATAAGAAAATATGGAAGCTACAAGAGGCCGCGAGACGTACACGTGGTAGTTACTGTTACTTAACACTACATGCATCCACCTCTCATCCTCATCCATAAATCTATCCAGCCTCCTTGGCTCCTTTTAAAGATCCCTATTGACTGCACTGACTACCTGACTAAATAAATCATAGGCACTGGTGGTGGTGCTTCTACCCTTCAGTCAATGCTAACTTTAATCGAAGATATAGATTTCTACACAACTGTATTAAGTCTGCTCTCATGCCAGGAATTCCCTATAGGTATGTACACTAGATTAGTTCCATGGTGAGAGAGGTGACTCACTAGTGTAGGAGAGTGTTTCCTGTCACAAAAATGCTATAATCTAGGAGATTTCTTCATTTTTTCCCTTCTATATTATAGCATTTTTGTGACAGGAAACACTTTCTCCTACACTCGTGCGTCACTTAATAATTTCCTGAGAAAAAAAATGCCTGATTTTAAGTACACCTCAAATATCAAAATTCTGTTTTTAAAGTTTATCTATCCGGCAAATGTACACTTTCCCAGAATCTTTTCCATTGAGGCCGTACAATGATTTAAGTTTTGTCATTATTGCGGCGCCTTATAACTATAATATCTAGTTTAGTCATTCAATCATCACATCATTACAGCCCCACATCCTTGGGCAGAGATTCCTAGGAAATAAAATCTTAATTTGAGACTATAATCTGCACCCGATAACTCTCCCACCTCCGCCCTTCCTGTTACCTCGGCACCTGACAAGGCCGCTAAAATGGTGAATCACGTCCTGCCGCCTGTGTCATGGCTTCACTTACTAAACCAACCAACCACCAAGCCACCTCTAAACTAACATTTCTTAAAATGTTGATTTATATCATAGTTACCTCCATCTGTCCCGTCTTGGCATTTCATTTCATTAAAATTAAGTTTTATCTAAAAAATAGTAAGTTTTAGGTTGAAAGCTAATTTGAACGAGAATGCTCTAAAATTACTTTTCAGCCATTAGTTACTATTGCATAAGAACATAAATAAGGAAGCTACAAGAGGCCGCGAGACCTATAAGTGGTAATTCCTGATGCTTAACACTACCTACATCCACCTTTCATCCCCATCCATAAAGCAGTCTAGCTAGCCTCCTTTAAAAACACTATTGACTCTGCACTTAACTACCTGACGACAGAGTCTATTCCAATCATTTACCAACATTTTTCAACCATCAGTCACTACATCAACCCTAAATAAAGTCACCAATCCTGCCAGCCTTTACTCAAAACATTTCCCGAAACACTAGGAGCCTCTTGAGAAGTAAGGAAGGCGGTTGGTTGGCTGGGTTCATTCCTCTAGTCACAAGGGCCGGATATTACGTCACGCGGCCCTCAGTCATGCCTCAACCCCCGCTCCCCCCCTCAGACAACCACCTCGCCGCCATTCCACCCCCCACCCTCCTCACATCACCCCTGTAGCATCCATCTCTTCGCGCGCTCTCCTCTCCCTCCCGCCCTTTTCTCTCTCCAGTCCCCACTCTCGTTGCCAGACACCATAAGAAAATTAGATAAAAGAGCTACAACCAGCCCAAGCAGAACAACCCTTACTTCCATATACATAAAACCTGTAAATACAATGACTACACGAAAGGATATATTACCTAGATAAACATAGCATAAGGAAGCTACAAGTGGCCGGGAAGCCTACGTGGCTAGTTCACGATTTAGGTGACAAGAAAATGAATACACAAATTATCACTTAAATAAGCATTAATGTATTAAGTATGTATTAAGTTTCTACAGCCTGTTCAAAGTTGGAGGGAAGGAACACGTGGCACAGAATAATACACAAGGGATTTTCATACATGTACTACCCACTACAAAACCTATTATATCAAAGTTAATGTGCTTAGACATGATAGCAGCGTGTGTAAAGGCAGCCAGCTAAGTGTTCAGTTAGTGGTGGAACAAGGGGAGGGGGAGAGGCTGTTACTGGAGAGGGGGTGAGAGGGGTTAGGGGGTTACTGGAGACTACCTACTACTATACCATTATATATGTTTATAATATGCTTAGGAGAAATTATAGCAGGGCGAGTGTAATGGCAGCCAGCTAAGTGTTCGGTGGAGGGTGGAACGTTGGGGAGGGTGTTACTGGAGAGGGGAAGTGGTTAAGAGGGGGAGGGGTTACTGGAGAGAAAGGTGGGTGGCGGGGTGGCGGCAACGGCTGAGGGGCCCGCTAGAGGTGGCCGGTAAACTGTCACGCTGCCTTATCTACAACATTCCTAGCGGCTTTATGGCTATAACATTGAATCTATAAGATGTCAGAGTCCATAACACCGTAACTATAACATCTGAATACTGTATTGTTACTAGATATGAAGAAATTAGCCCTTGACATTTCCCGACCGGCATTCAAACTTACCACAAACCGGCGTCTGTTAAATGGATCAATAACCCTTGTGGAAGTCACTAGTCCCTCCCTGCACCCTTAATATGGCTAGGAAGGTACTGGATTAGGTTAACACTTACCATGATTGGAAGATTTCAGGAATAAAATGGTATGGAAGAACTTGGAAGGAGCCCTCTCACAGAACCGTCTAGTGGAGTTCCCGCGATTGGCCTGCGCCGTGGCGGCCGCCGCCCCCTTCATATAGCCTCGGTCCCGTCCCGCGCCGGCGCCTCAAAGGTTCACACACTTCGCTAGATTCTTTTTCTTCGGCTGTAGTAAAGTAGTATACAGTATGGTACACAGATGTATTATTCACTGCCATAAGCTCACTTCTAGTCATTCTTGGTTGTTAGGTTGTTATTCTTGGTGATTGCATAGTTTACTCCACACGAGAACAAATAAAAAAAAAACGTAATGTGGTATTTCAAGATTTGTAGGAAGTTTCCAGGAAGAGAAAGTCATGGCATCATGATTATAATAGGCAGTTTGAAGGAGCACAAAATTGTTTTATGCACATCAATACACAAATAATGTATTGTTGCAGCTACATTAATGTCTTCTGAGTCGTTAAGACAGAAAGGTAACGTCTTGTAGCACAACATGAAGCTGTTGAAGCTAACGTGAAGCATTTCTCTCAATTTTCTCTTCATACTCATACAGCAGTTCAAAGTTTCAAACTTCATTGCAACCCATCCACTAGTCACTACAGATGCCAGATGCATGTTGGTCAGTTGGACCAGTTATGAATACAGGGAGCATAAGTTTTTTCTTCTTCTAAGGATACTTGGTATTACGTAATAGAGGTGCATGACATGACCTGTACGTGTATTAGGATGTAGTACATTACGAAAAGATGAGTGTACGTTGCTTGTTATAATAAAGAGTAGATAATTATATTGCACTGTAAAACATTATGCACCGGTGTCACGGTTCAGCTCATGTAACTATCCTCTGAACTCAAGACAGAGACGTATTGCTTTCATCTATATATATATATATTTTCAGTCGTAACAAAGACAAAAACTAAAAGCTCCGGTAGGTCATGCATGAATTATAAATTATCAAAACTCGCGGGTGGCTGCATGAACATAAAAACATATTTGAAGAACACTGACTGATAGATATAACATCAGTCTCGATAACAAACTATACTCATAATATATAAATAACAAACGCAGATAGATATCAGTAACCTGTCAAACTCAAGTCGATGCTTTCTTTTTAACGAATAATAACAACTTTTTTTTAACTCTTTAATAACAATAACAAGACCTTCAAATTAGCACAGGAGTAAAAACATTATAAATAGTTTGTCATTTCTGAGACACAATCAAATATGCTAAGGTTATAATCGTAAATCCAAAAAACATACACCATAAAACAGATAATCACGAACCTATACACAGCAATCATGTCTAGGTAAACAGGAAGACATTTGCAGTTTCTTTTCAACGTAAAATTGTGCGAAGAGTTTTGCCACAGAACGGTGTGTGTGTGTGTGTATGTAACTGTGTGTATGTGTGTGTCTGTGTGTATGTAACTGTGTGTATATGTGTGTGTGTGTGTGTGTGTGTGTGTGTGTGTGTGTGTGTGGGTAACTGTGTGTGTGTGTGTGTGGTGTGTGTGTAACTGTGTGTCATCATGTGTATATTTAGTGGCAGCATGACATCAGTGAGCGGCAGGAAGCTGGAGGAGGGAGTGTATAGAAAATTATCCGGTTTCCAGTCACACACACATCACACCACACACATACACACATAAGTAGTAGTAGTAGTACACACACACAACACAGTAGTCAAAATAAAAGAGTAGGTAGTACGTTCATATATAGTCTCTCTCATATATATATAGTCTGTAGTCTCTCTCTCTCTCACACAAACACACACACACAAGCAAGCAGAGATGAATCATCACCATCATCAACAAGGAACTGTTTAGTCTCGTGGCTTTAGCGGGGCTCTGTAAAACCCACCAGTGACTTTCTTGACCTCTATCACTGCATTGTTTCCGAGTAAAATTGTCTTTCGAAAAAAAGAACAAAAACTGGGAAGGTTAATAACTGATCAGTGTATGTGTGTGCGTGAGGTCGCAGCGTTCCCAACTGGTGTTAATCTCTCTCTCTTTATTGCATGAGAGAGAGAGAGAGAGAGAGAGAGAGATCAATAGACAGACGACAAACTTAGCAAGCAATGATGATTTTTCTTTTCGATTTTAGAGTTTAATCAGTCGTTAACCTAAATCAATGTTATGTAATCGTTCAACAAAAATTTCTTCTGGATTTTTAATGAGTGATTGTGAATAAACTTGATCATAAAATTTTCTAATAAGCTATCTAATAATGATAGTAAACATCCTTGCAATTCTTTTATCATTAATACTAAACATCTTTAAACGTAATCGTATAAGTACTTAACTGACAAATAAAAAGCTAGGTATATTCATATCACATACCCTCCTTCCTCTTAAATCCTATAAACAAAGTAGGGAGCTGTAGGTAAAACATATTCAAATAGACTCACGACCTCTTGTAGCTTCCTTATTTTCTTATGGTCTTAGATTCCAGTGATAATAAACTACCTACCAAGGAGGTTCTCTCTCATTCTTTCACTAGCACACCTAAAACATCCCTCATTATTTCACTATCACACCTAAATCATCCCTCTCATTATTTCACTAGCACACCTAAATCATCCCCCTCATTATTTCACTAGCACACCTAAATCATCCCTCATTATTTCACTAGCACACCTAAATCATCCCACTCTCATTATTTCACTAGCACACCTAAATCATCCCACTCATTATTTCACTAGCACACCTAAATCATCCCACTCTCATTATTTCACTAGCACACATAAATCCTCTCTTCTCTCTGTAACCTCCTTGCTCCCTACTCTTCCTTTGGCGCAGTTATTGTTGGTACTACTGATGCTGCTGATGACGATAGTGGTGGAGGCGGCGATTGAAGCTGAAAACATTCTTGCCAGTGACGCCACATAAATGGTCTTGTTTTTCACCTTTCATTCTTACCTACAAGATATACTGCATGACTAGTATAAATGATGGATATATATAGGTACTTCAACTGAGACTTTTAATACGAGGAATAAAGAAATAAATGAATAAAAGGTGAGAATAGGAAATTAAAAAGAAAAAAAGAATATGCAGCTGTTTGATCAGTTTTAAGTGGTGTGTGTGTGTGTATGTGTGTAATAGAAGGATGGAAGCAGCATGAAAGGAGAGATGTCGGGGGGGGGGGGGGGGGGGGGCAAAGGGGAGGGGAAGGCAGGAGAGAACAACCGACGTCAGTGTGGTGAGGAAGGCAAGGAGGAAAAAAAGAGAAGGAATACATAGGAAGAGGAAGATGAGGTGGAGGAGGGAGGGAGAGAATGATAGACCACATTTAACACAGGCATTGATGCAAGCTAGCCGAGAGATAGTGAGAGACAGAGTGAGTGAGTGAGACAGAGAGAGAGAATACCTACATACGTTTTTAGTTATGCAATATTAATAACATGACGGTATATACGGGTGAGGGAAATGAAGGAAGGAGACAGAAAGGAGAAAGAGAATAGGAAGATATGCCGAGTAGAGGATGAGTAGATAAAGAGGAAGAGAAATAATTGAGGAATGTTGTTTGTGTGTGTGGGTGGGTGGGGTGAAGTGTGTGAGGTGGGTGGTGGGTGGGGGAGGGGGGTTGGAGGATGCGGTGAGAGTGGGTGTGTTTGCGGGTGGGAGAGTCAGGCTGTCAGGAATGCTGCTGTGGAGTCGGCTCATACATACATACACACACTCACTCACTCGCACACACATGAATACAAACCAGTCTCGTCGTCTCCTCCTTTGGTTCCTAACTCAACTCATACTAAACTGTGTGTGAATGACAGTGCTCTTGGTTTTCAATGCAGTTCAGATGACACACACACACACAGTTCAGTAGGAGTCTGAGGTAAGCGCCAAAGTTGATGACGAGGCCAGTTTGTATGCATGTACACTTAAACCCTCTTGCAGTGTTCCTTGTGCTGTTACTCTACACTGTGCCAGGCAAGCATGTTGTACGTGGACTGTGTAGGGTTACATTACGATGTTATGTCATGCTATTTTCAAGTTACGCTGCAATGCTATGCTATGTACTGCATGTGTGGAACGATGTCAGATGCTATTCAACAGGAGAGAGAGAGAGAGAGAGAGAGAGAGAGAGGGGGGTAATGCATGAAACAGAATGAAGGTCGGAGCACGCTTCACCATGACTGTGTAATTGGTGTGTGTGGGTGGATACACACACACAGACGGGAGTTAACACACTGCCTCCTCTCTCCTCCCTTCCTCTACTCAATAACTCTGATAACCCTGGGGACTGAGGACACACCGTATCTGTAACATGATGGAAGAGGTGATTACACGGACATTACTTTTGCATCAACACTTTCACGATACTCAAGAGCAAACATTGAAGCCGATGTGCTAAGAGTTCACGTCACTGTAGTGGTTCTTTATTTGTCCTGCAGGGTGGTGGTGGGTGGCGGGATATAAACTGTTGCTGGCTCATGAGGGTTGCGTTTGTGTATGTCGCTTTTATGTGCTTGAAGATCTTACTGTACTCAAGATTCTAGAAGTTGTATTAAGGCGGTACAATTGCGTGTCACGATTCAGTTTTTAACAGGGTTAATTAGTCTGTGGTTAAGTTTAATTCTTTTTTCCTGAAGGTGGTATTTGGGGGTTAATATTATTTGTACATTTTGGGGTCGCAAGTGGGTTCTTGTGTACATTGTCTGGGTCTCGAGTCCTGTGAAAAGCTTGTCGTGAAAGCTTGAAGAATGGATCGTGTAGATATTTCGGGGTCACAATTCGTACTTTAAGACTAAGTTTACTTGGTACTGGGTGCTGTAAATAGTATAAAGGGTACGTTGAGGGATTGTAGTCACATTTAAGGTTTCTATTTCTCTGATGCTCATTCCTAAGAAAATGTCCAAGGGAATGGCTGCAACAGAAGTATCCATCTATTTCTTTCCATGCATTTCATCCTTGCTTGCTCTAGTCAAGTCCTTTCACTCTTGAGTCTTGTATTTGGACTTTAGGTGTTGCGTTTGGGCCTTTGAAGTTATATACAGGAACTACCACTTGTAGGTCTCACGGCCTCTTGTAGCTTCCTTATGGTTTTATATTTAGGCTTTGGGGTAATCAGGTCTTGGGGACAGTAGAGAAAGTGTTCATAATATTACGTCCAATGAACTAGCCACGTCTTGCCACAATAAGAGGCAGCCCAATTAAGGTCAGTACATGTTCAGAGAGTGGGCAAACACATAACTTTCTTAACTCTGTATTCAAGCAACGTATACAGAAACTTAACAAAAGTGCATCGTGAATGAACAGATCACGATGGTCCGCATTAACATCCGGACAACATTTATATACAGGCAATTACTCTTCCTCATTTAACATTCCTCTCACTGATTGGCACACATGAATGGGCACCTAATGCCCAAATAACTGCCAAGCAACACATTCATTCTTGTTTCGTTGGCCAAATCATAAGATCAAATAATCAAAAGATTCAGACACCTTAATATCAGATGACAATACGCACCGAATCAAAGGTCTGAGAAATCCTTGGCACCAATCAGAATCAGGCGAATGTTTTAGTTTCCGGTTCCCAGTGTGTCCGCCTCTTCTTCCCGTAACCCCCCGCTACCGTGGGATGACCCTGGCTGTCCTCTGAGGGTTAGTATTCAGCAGGATCTCCTTCCTCAACGTCGGCGGAGTCCATGCCAACCTCTTCGTAGTCCTTCTCCAGGGCCGCGAGGTCCTCACGAGCCTCGGTAAACTCGCCCTCCTCCATGCCCTCACCCACATACCAGTGCACAAAGGCACGCTTGGCATACATCAAGTCAAACTTGTGATCCAGGCGCGCCCAGGCCTCGGCAATAGCAGTGGTGTTGGACAGCATGCAGACAGCGCGGGACACCTTGGCCAGGTCGCCTCCGGGCACCACGGTGGGCGGCTGGTAGTTGATGCCCACCTTGAAGCCAGTGGGGCACCAGTCCACAAACTGGATGGAGCGCTTGGTCTTGATGGTGGCGATGGCGGACGTAACGTCCTTGGGGACAACGTCGCCGCGGTACAGCAGGCAGCAGGCCATGTACTTGCCGTGGCGGGGGTCGCACTTCACCATCTGGTTGGCGGGCTCAAAGCAAGACTTCGTGATTTCCGGCACCGACATCTGCTCATGATACGCCTTTTCAGCAGAAATGATTGGCGAATACGTGGTCAACGGGAAATGGATCCTCGGGTAAGGCACCAAGTTAGTTTGGAATTCTGCCAAGTCCACGTTGAGGGCTCCCTCGAATCTTAGCGAGGCGGTGATGGAAGACACGACCTGGCCGATGAGCCGGTTAAGGTTGACGTAGGTAGGGAGGTTAATGTCCAGGTTTTTGCGGCAGATGTCAAAAATGGCCTCGTTGTCCACCATGAAGCAGCAGTCGGAGTGCTCGAGGGTGGTGTGGGTGGTCAGGATGGAGTTGTACGGCTCCACAACGGACGTGGCGGACTGAGGACAAGGAAGGTGTAATGAACACAGGAACACTGGGACGGAGGCACTCTGACTTGTGTTGAACATTACCGTCAACCCTTATTATCAACCATGGCTGTCTTTTTTTATTTTATTGTCAACTATACTGCCACTACTACTACTACTATAACCACAACTACTACCACTAAACTACTACTGGTGCTGTTGTTTCAATAATTAATGTTGTTACCGTTCCATGTTATTGTCGTTACTTCTATTGTTTTTTACTATCACAAGAAATCATGATAACTATTACCCCCACCACTATTGCTGATGCTGCTCAGACAATAATAACTACCACTACAACCTCCAGGTTTCTACTTATACAACATATATAGCACTTTATCATTCCCTGAATGTGTATGGAGAGCATGGCAGGGGCTGAGTGAGTGTTCCTGGCAGGTGTGGGGTTACCTGAGGCTTGAGAACCCATTTGCTTACCTGAGGAGCGGGGTAAATGGCGATCTCCAACTTGCTCCTCTTGCCGTACTCCACCGACAACTTCTCCATCAGCAGAGAAGCAAAGCCCGAGCCCGTGCCGCCCCCGAAGGAACGGAAGATGAGGAAGCCCTGGAAAAATGCCCTTCAGTGAGTCTCATGAGGTTGTGGAGGAAGAGGGAGAGGTAAACAAGGGAAGGGAAAAGGGGAAGGAAGAGGAGGAAAAAAAAAGGGGGGAAGAGGAAGAGGGAGAAAAGCACAAGGGAGAGGAAAAAAGGAGAAGGAAGGGGTTGCTAAAAGCGAGGACTCAGGGGAGGAGGAGAAAAAGAGAGCGGAAGGATGCCGAGGAGAACAAGAGAATGGCAAGGGATGAGACGGGAGGCGGAGGAAGGGGAGGCGGAGGTGATAACTTCTACACACTTTTATTCACTTCCTCTTTTCTCATAATGCAAATGAAAAGTCGATAAAAAAAATTGGATAAACAAATATATTTTCTGCTCTTAAATTCATGCAACATTGTCCTACTTTGTATGTCAAGAAATCTGTTAATTGAGAATATTTTTTTATGCGACGTCATTAGGTGGCAGAAACCATCCAAAATGTCAGGAGTGAAAGTCTTCCCCACGACGGAGCAGAGGCTTCATACTATAGTTATTAGGGTGTTCTTAGTGTGTGTTCTTATAGAGGAAATCACGGAAAGGTCAAGTTTGTATGCTGCAATAAGGTTTTGTTCTATCACAATGATGATGCTTTTTTTTAGTCGTTTATCTGTTACTGCATGTTACACACGACTTGTAATAATCATGGATAAGAGGAGTTGTCTGTTTACAATGTGATGTCATATTTTTCTTGGGGGACGCGGTGATAAAAAGGCTATCTGGTGTGTTGCAAGAAGTCAACAAAATTCTAAATGAATGGATATTATTTCTTATCTATAAAGGACGATATTGAAATAACCTCTTTTCTATCAAAGGGAAACTGTGGTGGATAGTCACTTATACAATTTCACACAACCTATCGTCCATCTATCTATCCTCCTCCTTTGTCGTCTTATAGTGGAACTACAGTAGAGGTCACAAGTACAGGACATTTTGTATCCCCATTACTGTTACTGAGGCACGCACAGAGCTTTTTCTCCTGTCACATCATACGTCATTGGAGCTGCCTTCAAGTTGGTGTCATGGCAATTCTGCATATATTCGTGTTTGCATGAAGTATCGATATTCACAATGTAACCTCGGGACGATGCGAGGCCAAATTTGGTTTCAGCGGCAAGATTCATGAACAATCGGAGGAAAAGATGTACTTTCTTCTCTCTCTCACAGAAGCCGATCGTTGGCATTAATCCGCCTGGACGGCAAAAATGTGTCACATGTAGATATTGTAAGTACAGTGAGATCTATTTTTCCTAACTATGAATATCGACTTTTCAGACAAGCTTCAAGCAAGACAAGCTGGGTTATACGCACACACACACACACAGAGAGGGCAGCAACGAAGATTGTCCCAAGCTTAAGAGATTTCTCGTACGAGGAAAGACTCAAAATCAAATCTTCCAACCCTGGGGAAAATAAGGAAAGAGGTGATCTGATTACTGTGTTCGTGGTTTCCAAGGGACTGGAGATTGTAGACACGGAGGACATGTTTTTATGGGACGCAAGAGATACGAGAGGTCATGAGATGTTGAAGAGGACATGTAAGAGAGATATCAAGAAATAAAGCTTCCCTTACAGATACACTGAACTGTGGAATAACCTGAGTAAGGAGATAGTACATGTCAAGAATATTTAAGTCTTCAAAGCCAAGCTGGATAATAGTAGTTTTGGAGAGACAATACCAGCTTAATTAACTCTTTTCCTGTAAATCACAACTCTAAAAAAATGTCGCCGCACATAACGTTATGTTGGGGAAAATGGGGCACCTTGACTCCCCCTTTCCGAACGCATGGGATTGGCTGAGGTGTTGGGGCTTTAGGGCGGAACTTGGAGTAAGGCATTCTCACCCAACACCTCAGCCGATCCCGTGCGTTCGGAAGGAGGAGTGAAGGGACCCCATTTTCGCCAACTTAACGTACGGCGAGTATAGATGAATACAGACGCCCACACATACCTGCAAGCCGGTGCACTGCTCGGCCAGCTTACGGATTCTGTCCAGCACCAGGTCGACCACTTCCTTGCCGATGGTGTAGTGGCCGCGGGCATAGTTGTTGGCCGCATCCTCCTTGCCGCTGATGAGCTGTTCGGGGTGGAACAGTTGCCGGTACACCCCTGTCCGCACCTCGTCTGCAACACGACAATCAATAAAACACTCAATCCCGGGTCGCTGGCTGAATTTATTATAGTTTTAGCCTGAAAGCGAAACTCAGAGCCATTCCGGGCAAGGGCAAGCTTCACGGCACTGAAAACGATAGCAGTGGTATTCTTAGGTCTCAAGATCACACTTCCAGGATGACAACTATAATGTTATGCCCCAGATCCAACCTGTTCATCACAAGGTTCTCATTGATGCTCTACACACACAGCCTGCGTTGGTCAGCGATAATGTTCCCGAGCGCCACTCTATGGTCATGGGTTCAAAGCTTGCTCAAGGCAGGTCCATGGCTTGGTCGATTAAAAAATCCTTTAATCGACCAAGGTCCATGGCATCTCCACCATTGCTATACAGGCCACAGTTTCTTTCTTTTTTCTTTTGCTAACAGGGATTGATTCAAGCAGTGAATCTGAAACCCCTCTCTCTCTCTTGTTTGCAGTTATGGTTTGATCCCTAATGACTTAATCTTTGATATGTGAATATAAGTAAAGTTTTTCTTTTCCCCTATTTTCCGTTCCATTCACTCTATTCATATTTTTACTTAACAAGTGTTACGTACCGACGACCGTAGGCTCCAGGTCGATGAAGACGGTCCTGGGCACGTGTTTCCCGGATCCTGTCTCGGAGAAGAATGTGTTTAAGGAGTCATTGGTGGTGTTGGCGGCTGGGTCGGTGGGTGCCAGGCGGCCGTCGGGTTGGATGCCGTGCTCGAGGCAGTACAGCTCCCAGCACGCGTTGCCGATCTGTACCCCGGCCTGGCCCACGTGGATGGAGACGCACTCACGCTGCAGAAGGGAAGGTTGGTTACCACTACGAGTATTACTGCTGCATTGGCTTCCACCACTCATGCTGGCAAGAAGTGGTTATTGTGATGATTGATGGTGTGATGATGCATGGTAAGAATTAAAAGTGAATCTAAATAATTGTAGAGGTGAAGATACAGTTTGGGTAATAAGCGAGAGGAGGGGGGGGGGGGGGGGGGGGGGATTTATATTTTGGTTTTACTCTTGCTGACTGTGTACTTCATCAACCACCAAGTTTTGCCTGTCACGATGACGGGCCCTAGACGGGTGGTAGCCAGGTCATGGGCGTCCTGGAGGCAGGCAGGCAGCAGCCCATGGCCACACAGGCCCAGGACGACACGGTCCTTGCTCCTCTGAGCCCGGAACACGTTGTGAACTAATCGAATATGAGTATATTGATCGCGTCATAAGTGAGAGTCTTATCATCTCCTAAGCAGGACTGGGGTATATTATGAATTTAATTGGAATTGGTAAAACAAATACTGTGAATTGGAAATTTAATTGGAATTGAGAAAACTACAAAATTAGAATTAATTGAAATTGATATCAATGAATTGATGACTGAATTGCTATTATAATATTTTGTACTGTAATATGTATGCGAATTCATTATTGTACAATAATGAACTTACGGTATAATCAAATAAACAGTAAAATGTCCATTTTGATATAAAAAATTAAAAAATATATTAAGCGAAGTAGGTAACTAACCTATTAAATGTATATTAATATTCGTTTAATTGAGAAATTTCTTCTTGCATAATTCCTGTGTTTTCAATAAATGTATTAAAGATGTACTAGTTCAGGTCTTGTCAGTGCCAGACTGAGATGATGTGGGCAAAACACCCACCTATTAGTCCATTAGATTAATGGTCCTGGGAAGATATTGTAATTCATTCTGATTTGAAAACATTTAAATTGAATGAAATATTGACCATAATCAATTGAGTTGAATTGGAATTGAAAAGCTTGTGAATTGAATTGGAATTGAAGATTATTATTTTTTTTTTTTTTTTTTTTTTTTTTTTTTTACGAATGAATTGAATTGAAAATTTCTTATTTTACGAATTAATTGGAATTGAATTATTCAAATTGACAAAAATTGATTGACCGCAGCCCTGCCTGAGTCCTAAGTGCCTGCATTGTTGCCACGCACACACACATATATATATATATATATATATATATATATATATATATATTATATATATATAATATATGTGCTACTTTAGTATGCGTTCTACTGCAGTACCGCAGTCTACAGTGGTGTGGGGTGTGATCTATCCCTACACTGGTCCACAGGTCCCCTACCCCTGCATCTGAAGGGATTAGTTACTGACCACAGGTCATAAGTCAGGTAGCTAACACAGGTCAGGTTATCATAGTTCACAATTGTCCTATATAAGGTGATTTTTTTTTACAACACGTATTTTAAAGAACATGAGGTGTTAGCAAGGAACTATTTCAGTCACACCTTAATTATTTTTGCTGAAAAGTGCTTAGAAAAGATGAACCTGATTTGTTTATAGCATTTTTGAACGATATTCATAATGTATACCGCTAATTGTTTATGCATGATATACTATTGTATTAGAATTAGCAATGTGATGTTATTGTTCATTAATAAATCTATAATAATATAAGCGAAAGTGTGTGTGTGTCCGCGATAGGTGCCGCCCCCCGTGGCACAATCCCATCATATGGGACACTTTTGGAACCAGCTCGACCAGGGGCACATTATAAGCCCACTTATGAGATGATCCGATCATTTTTTTTTTTTTTTTTAGCAGCCTATTAGCGATAATTGTGAAAAAAAATGTGGGTTGCGAGAATTGAGGAAACCTTGATGTAGGGTGATGGGTAATGGGTGAGTGAATGGGTGGGGTGATGGGAAATGGGTGTGGGGTGATGGGTGAGTGAATGGGTGGGGGGTGATGGGTAATGGGTGAGTGAATGGGTGGGGGGTGATGGGTAATGGGTGAGTGAATGGGTAAGGCGTTAATACATACATTTCTACATCCATGATTTCAGGAAAGTTAGAAGGGGCTATCTGGAGAGTGTGTTTGGTGGGCCGAAGGCCCACCAAACACAGGTGGTCGATCCTCACAGAATGATGACTGAAGTGTCAAGAACCGCCCGCTAGGAGGTTAGGTTAGGTTACATTATCGGTGGTCAAGCTCCCCGCTAGGTTAGGTTAATTTTGGTGAGGCAAATTTCTCAGGATATAAGGAAATTACCCTAGATCTAGGGAATTTTACCCCCCTACACAACTCTTAAATTACGTGTTTCCGACGCATAATTTGTTCCCCACCCGAAAACCCCGCATTCCCATAGGTCCTCGAACTTGTTTGGGGGAAGTGGGAGAGTATGGGCAAACACTAAAAATTGACCTTATTTTTTTCGTGTGTCCGTGTGACGTTAGCTTTCCTTGATATTTGCAACGAAGTAACAGCATTGACACATTTGAATCACTATTAACAAACCGGCAAATCAATAAACCAAACCCGTCAAAATACATGTTAAGCAGCTGTGGTGTCTCGAAGCCCTCTCTGCAATAGCCTGACTTGATTCTCTCTGATGGCTGCGGCGACGTTCAATAAGCTTAAATGCAGTGCTCTCGTCAATATCATGTGACTTTTACCAACTAATCTTATAAAACAGAAAAGAAAAAGAAATAAACCTACCGTGTGTATTTAATTCTACATACTGTTCACGAATTTGCAATATTTATATCTGTATTAGTGACCCCCTAACATTCGGCCTTGAGGTTTTCTGTGGAGTCACGCCCCTTATAGCCTCCTCCCCCTTCCCTGCTATGGCTGCCTCACCACACAATCATTATGTTTTATCATCCTCTCTTTCTGTTCTCTTATCTCTCACAGCCATTGTGCTCTCTCCGATAAGTGTGTTTGACTGAAATAAGCTTGTTACTACCACTGGTCGTCTAGAATGACATGCGAATGGGTAGCTAAAGAAGAGGGATTCACATGTAGCAGGAGGAGCAACCCTCCCACATACACACGGCTGGCAGGACAGCCACATCATTCCTGTTGAATGTTGATCCAGCCAGTCATGTCACTCATTGTACCCTCTCCTCTCAAGGTGCCTCGTGCTATCATGGGACACGACCATTGAAGTGACTAAAGTAACAACGTAATAATTCATTTTCAATTAGTGGTCAGCAATGACTCGGCATGCTTGGCTCACCGTCATGAAGCCCGAGAGGGTGCAGGTTCGAATCCCCAGCCGGGTGTAGACAGTTTGGGGCTGTCTCTTATCACACTGTACTACCTGTTCACCTGACACAGAAAAGATGCGGGATTCTGCGCAACTTTAGCCATGACAAGAAAGGGGATGAGGGGTGACACACACACACACACACATATATGAATGGATGACAGTTGCAGACTCGTACCTGACTCATTCAGGGAGATAACCATATACACTGGTTTATCCCTATCAGGTCTGAGTGAGGTAATAATGGACAGTATAAATAACTCGATGACATGACATGGATGCGGAATGTGTAGGCCTACCGTCAGCAGCCATGAGGTTAGCCATGAGGTCATCCTTCAACCCCCTGTACCTCCATTTCTCCCTCCTCAACCCCCTTTCTGTACTAGTATAGGTCTCACTGTTAGGCACAATCAAACATCATGTATTTATCTATCATATATAAGTGAAGCGAGCCCCTGACAACAGTTTATTTGATTAACATACCATATTGTTTGGCAGTGAAGGGTGGAGGCGACGGAGATGAGTGGGGCGGAGGCAGTAGTGTGGTGTTATTCTCACAGGAGCGGCGAGGTCTTCCCGTGATAGATAACAGCAGCTGAGTGGGTTGCGGCGACGCCCGTTCTGCTACCTCGGTCAGTTGGCCACTCTGGGTGTGCGCGGGATTTGAAAAAACACTCTTGTGCGCACCTGATACAACGTTTCTGCGGCAAAAGTGTGTATCATGACAGGGGTCAGGGAGTAGATTCTCGATTCTCGAAGGTCGTAGAACCAGGGAGGCGGCGGTGCAGCGGCGGAGTGCACGCAGAGGGCTCGGCTGGCAGCACGGTAATCGGAGTATTGGCCGGTGGTGGGTGCGTGCGTTGCATGGTGCCATTTTAACGGTTTATGAATATATGGGGTTATGCATCTATCAAATTAATAGTATTCTAGTGCCAGGCAGCACAAGCCAGGCACAAGCCACAAGCCATAATCATAATACATTTCTATCAATTATAAGAACATAAGAAAATAAGGAAGCTACAAGAGGCCGCGAGACCTACACGAGGTAGTTCCTGTAAAGTCAATCAATCTATATCCATCTGCATGTGCGTGTATGTATATTGTATAGGATATAATATATATATATAATATATATATATATAATATATATATATATACAAAGACTACTGTATGATGTATACAGTAGTCTGATATATATATATATATATAATATATATATATATATATATATATATATATATATATAATATATATATATATATATATTATATATATATATATAATGACCACCACTTATCTAACTACTACAGATGTGCTGTGGTGGTGATGGTGGTGGTCTCTGGTGGTGATTGGTTTACGGGTGGTGGTGGTGATGCTGGTGTTGGTGTTGTACGGGCTTGTTGTTGTCATTGTTGTTGTGGTGGTGATGAACAACGCGTTTAGGTTGTTGTTTATTATTGTCATTGTTGTGATGGTGGTGGTGGACTACATTGCGCTGTGGTTGTGGTTGGTCGTTATGGTGGTGGTGGTGAACTACATTGCGTTGTGGTTGTGGTGGGTTGTTGTGGTGATGATGAACCACTACTTTACGCTGGGGTTGTGGTTGGTTGTTGTGGTGGTGGACAACATTGCCTTGCTTTGGGGGGGTGTTGTTGTGTGTGGTGGTGCACAACAACTTTTTTTTGCGGCTGTGAGTTGTTACTGTTGTTGCTTTTGTTCTGTTGTTGGGTGTTATGGTGGTGATGGTGAGTGTGCTGGTGTTTGTGTTTGACTGTGTTGCCCTGTGACATGGCGTTGGGGGTGTTTACGTACTGTTTACGTACAAGTTAAGGTGCGGAGAGAGCAATGACGCACAACTCGGCTTGTTGGCTAAAGTGCAGTGGGGCGGAGGACGAATATGGCGCCTCACTGAATGATAACAAGACACAAGACACGGCACCAAGGCACTGCACAAAACGGCTGTGGCTTAATTGCTCACACCCACTGCTGACCACTCGCCCTTAACGTTTTTCTAAAGTCGACGTATGTGTAATCTCAGGAAATAATTTTTTCAAACGCAATTTAAGTATTTAGAGAATCTCCGTTGCCTCCAAGCACAGCAAGCACTCCCAAGTTTCTCTTTTCAAGGTCTCTTTCTCCCTCTGCCTCGTGAGGCCCTGCGCCAAGTGGCTTAAATCGGCCACTGCGCACTCAGGTAGGGTTGTGCGGTATCAAGAAAATACCGGTATTGCCGATACCGGTTTACGGGAATAATACCGGTACGTCCTCACACCGGTATCAGTTACGATACCGGTATACCGATACCGTGCCAAAATACCGGTATTTTTTTTTTTCGTTTTTTTTTTTACTTGTCCATTCTCAGACAATTCGAGAGAACTGGAACCCAAAATGCCAGGGGTCCCTGGCAGTTTTAACTCACTTTTTTGATAATAAGTTGGTCTACTGGAAAACAAAATATGGGCTTATTCCACTGCACTTAAAACACAAAAGTATAATATTAAGAACGATTTTCTTCTATATTTATATTGTATAGAAGCCTGATTCTGTAAAACATTGTATATAACCAAATAAACCAAGGAGGTTATAGTTGAGGAGGCGAGGTAAATGCTACTCTATGATATTATATAGTCAATAACGAATGTTTAGAAGTTATCTATACCTAGGCAGTCATATTTTCCTGTTATTATTGTGTATCAATCAGATAGAAAGCCTGGAAGTGCAATGAGTCGACGCGTGAAGTAATGTTTTGATTCAATCTCCCCGCCACAATCTCCCCGCCCACCACTCCCCGCCGCGGCACGTCGCCTCCACAATTATAACCTACATTGTCGCAGCAACAAGCCGATTTCGGCATTCTTTATTCTTTGTTTTTCCAAGGCATTGCTTATTGTATTTTGACAAGCGTTTGCCAGACGCAGCAGTACTGTCTTAGAAAACAGTGTGAACATCGCCCAAATTTTACATGCCACAATCAGTGGCGTACCCAGAAAATTTAAAAGGGGGGGGCCAAAATATGAATATATATATATATATATATATATATATATATATATATAATATATATATATATATATTATACATAACAGACCACATATCTATTCTTCTATAATAATATAAGCGAAAGTGTGTGTGTGTGTCTGTGTGTGTGTGTGTGTGTGTGTGTGTGTGTGTGTGGTATAAGTTCCGCCCCCCGTGGCGCAATCCCATCATATGGCACATTTTTGGAACCGGGTCGAACAGGGGAAGGTTTTAAGCCTACTTATGAGATGATCCGATCACTTTTTTTTTTTTTTAGCAGCCTATTAGCGAGAATTGTGAAAAAAAGTGGGTTGCGAGAATTGAGGAAACCTTGATGTAGGGTGATGGGTAATGGGTGAGTGAATGGGTGGGGTAATGGGTAATGGGTGTGGGGTGATGGGTGAGTGAATGGGTGGGGGGTGATAGGTTGGGGGTGATGGGTGAGGGAATAGGTGGGGGGTGATGGGTAATGGGTGAGTGAATGGGTGTGTGGTGATGGGTAATGGGTGAGTGAATGGGTGGGGGGTGATGGGTAATGGGTGAGTGAATGGGTGGGGGGTGATGGGTAATGGGTGAGTGAATGGGTTAGGGGTGATGTGATTTCAGGAAAGTTAGAAGGGGCTATCTGCAGAGTCTGTGTTTGGTGGGCCGAAGGCCCACCAATAGCCCTCCGCAGGAGCTAGCAAAAAAGTCCGCCCGGAGGGCGGCTTTGCGGCTAGTATATATATGTATATATATTAATATATATATTATTAAATATTATATATATATATTAATATATATATATTAATATATATATATATATATATATATATATTATAAAATATATATATATATATATATTAAAAAAAAAATAATAAAAAAAAAAAAATAAAAAAAAAAAAATAATATATAAATTATATATATATATATATATATATATATATATATATATATATATATATATATATATATATATATATATATATATATTATATATATATTATATATATATATATATATATATATATATATATATATATATATATATATATATATATATATATATATATATATATATATATATAAATATATATATATAATAAATATATATATATTTTATAAATATATTTATATATTATAAATATATTTATATATTATAATATATTTATATATTATAAATATATTTATATATTATAAATATATTTATATTTTATAAATACATTTATATATTATAAATATATTATTATTATAAATATATTTATATATTATAATATATTTATATATTTATATATATATTTATATATTATAAATATATTTATATATTATAAATATATTTATATATTATATATATTTATATATTATAAATATATTTATATATTATAAATATATTTATATACTAGCCGCAAAGCCGCCCACCGGGCGGACTTTTTGGCTAGCTCCTGCGGAGGGCTATTGGTGGGCCTTCGGCCCACCAAACACAGACTCTCCAGATAGCCCCTTCTAACTTTCCTGAAATCATGGATGTAGAAATGTATGTATTAACGCCAACCCATTCACATCACCCCCAACCCATTCACCCACCCATTACCCATCACCTCCCACCAATTCACTCACCCATTACCCATCACCCCCAACCCATTCACTCACCCATTACCCATCACCCCCCACCTATTCCCTCACCCATCACCCCCACCCATTCACTCACCCATCACCCCACACCCATTACCCATCACCCCACCCATTCACTCACCCATTACCCATCACCCTACATCAAGGTTTCCTCAATTCTCGCAACCCACTTTTTTTTCACAATTCTCGCTAATAGGCTACTAAAAATAAAAAATATATAAAAGTGATCAGATCATCCCATAAGTGGGCTTAAAACCTTCCCCTGGTCAACCTGGTTCCAAAACTGTGCCATATGATGGAATTCCGCCACGGGGGGCGGAACCTAGAGCACACACACACACACACACATACACACACACACACACACACACACACACACACAGACACACACACTTTCGCTTATATTATTATAGATTATAAATATATTTATATATTATAATATATATATATATATATATATATATATATATATATATATATATATATATATATATATATATATATATATACTATATATATATATATATATATATATATATATATATATATATATATATATAATATCTATATCTATATCTATATATATATATATATATATATATTATAAATATATTTATATATTATAATTTATTCTTTGCAAAGGGGGGGGGGCATGGCCGCATGGCCCCCCCCCCTCGGTACGCCACTGGCCACAATATACATGTAAAAAATATATTAAGCTTTGCTACTCGAGGCGAGTAATTTGCATTAAATTGCTATTATAGAACGTTCCATCGTAATGCATGTCATCCATATAATTAGTAGAACAACAGAAGAACTATATTTTTTGGTATTCAGATGCGGTGCATCAATGTTTATCGCGAAATTAATTTATGAAAAATATTAGTCGCGGAGCCAAAACACAGTAGACCAACCTTTGAGTTAAAACTGCCAGCGACCACTGGCATTTCTCGAGTTTCAGATCATTGGAATTATTAACCTCTACAGCATCGACCCCCCTAAAATAAAGTTTCCCATAGCGTCGGCCATTTCTTTTTTTTACAATTCTTACCCCTACCGTACAGCATAGACCCCCCTAAAGTAAAGTTTAATGTGGCGTAGGCCATTTATTTTTTTGTATCAGTAATTAGTATGTACAGTGGCCGCAAAAAAAATGTATACATTTATAATTTTCGGACAATAAAACAACAATATGTAACTTACAGTACTTTAGTTTCAGTGACACAGGTTTCTTATTCACATATTAGTACTTGGTCATGTTTCCCTTGTATTGGATGACCATCCCAATCCTCTTGGGCATGGAAGTGGCGAGTTTGGTGAAGTAGGAGAGGTCCATTTCCACCCACAGCTTCGTCAGGGCCTGCTTCAGCTCGTTGATGTTCGTCGGCCGTTTCTTCGCGATCGCCTTTTTTATCTCATTCCAGGCGTTTTCAATCGGATTTAGGTCCGGGGAATTGCCAGGCCAGTCCAACACAGGGATGTTATTGTCTGTTAGGAACTTTTGAACAACTTTGGACCGGTGGGCAGGGGCAGAATCTTGCATGAACACCTCGCACTCGTGAATGGCATAGGGCACTAACAGATGATCACGTAACACTTCAATGTAATTTGCCCCTCTCATGGTAACATTCTTTGGGAGGAAGTACAGACCTCCCCTGCCCTTATTGCCACTGAAACCACCCCAAACCATAACGCTATCTGGGTGTTTCACGGTCTTCACGGTATATATATTGGGTGGTACCGTGACACATCACTTGGACGCCGCACTGTCGTTGAAGCCATCCTAACCAGTCTAAAAGTGCTTTCATCACTGAACATGACCTTCTTCCACTGCTCTGGTGTCCACTGCCGGTATCTCTTACAAAAGGAAAGCCGCTTCTTCTTCATAGCTTCTGTCAGTAAAGGCTTTTTGGCGGCGCGGCGGGTTGGTAATTTCAGCGAGATTTGCAGGCGATGTTGAATGGTGCGAACAGAGACGTTTCCTAACAAAGCTGGATGATTTTTCTTCAGTTCTGCGGCAGTTATTGCAGGATCATTCAATACTTCACGCCTCATAATTTTGTCAGTCCGAGGAGATGTTTTTTTGGGGGCTCCAGAACCAGGTTTCCTTGGCGGAACGGTACCGGGTGGCAATGACTCAACAGCTTTCTTCAGGTTGTAAATCGCCATGCGTGTAACGTTCACCTCTGCGGCCACACGTATCACAGATGCTCCTTCCTTCAGGAGGGTAAGGGCACGGGTCTTCTCTTCATTTGAAAGTTTGTTACGTCCCATTCTGACAAGTGGGAGCCGAGATATAACACTCCAAGGTTCGCTGCCAAGTCAAAAAGGGCGGTCCGGAGCATGCGTAAAACCACCCTCTCTCTATCAGCTCTCGAAAAGCACTGAGTGTGGTTGTGTGTTGGTGGTGGGGTGGAGGGAGACTCCCTCCACCTCCCTCCCTCCTCACTAGCTCCGCCCACCATTTATATGGCGGGAACGAAGGTGAAATCTTTACGCGCTTTCGGGTGTATACATTTTTCTTGCGGTCAAAATGTATACATTTTTTTTGCGGCCACTGTATAATGTAACCTCTAAATAAGGAAAATAACAATAATTTGATTCAAATTTCCTTTTAACATTTATTTTTGGACAAAGAGTTTCTGAGATTCCTGGGAAAGACAGTTTAGATATATATAGCCAGAGCTGGGAAGTATTTGGATACATTTGTATTTAAATACATTTGTGTATTAAGAAATCTATTTATAAATATATTAGTTTTCATGTATTTAAATACAGTAATTAAATACTTTAATGAGTATTTAAATACATTGTATTTTTATACATATAATATAAAAATGTAAATACTTTTTTATTCTATTTATTTATTTTTTATCAGTTAATTTGGCCATAAACCCGCCCAACTATCTGGCAACCCTGATGTTACCGTGAACCAGTGTTTCCACTTTCAGGAAATTTCCTCATTTTAAGGAAATTTAGGCCTGAGAAGGAAACTTCTAAGGAAACGCAAAAGCTAAGGAAATCCTAAGGAATTTTTTTTTTTTCCGAGATTTCTAGAGATATGTAGATTAAGATTAAATAGCCAGGTGAGATAATAATACTAACACATTTTATTTGCCTTTGACAAAATGACCAAAGAACAAATTTTCGGTCCTAATTTCTTATCATATTCATATCTATAGCATTTACCACAGCAAGGCTATTGGGGAATGGGGAGGAGGGATCGAGGTGGAGCAAAGGTGGTGGGTGGCGACGGGCTGCTGTGAGCCGCGGGACAGGGGGGTAGA
Organism: Chionoecetes opilio; assembly: GCA_016584305.1. Lineage (NCBI taxonomy): Eukaryota > Metazoa > Arthropoda > Malacostraca > Decapoda > Majidae > Chionoecetes > Chionoecetes opilio. Next base: position 157,925 of record JACEEZ010003037.1, read on the forward strand.
GCTCTAACGACAAGTTCAGTTCCTGTCCTGGTGTCTGATAAGCGTGTCTGGGATTCTGTTCTCATCAGTCACTAGTATTCGGTGCTTCCTCCAGCCATTTCTATACTGTATTTAGCTCCAAGAATTTCATATTGTTGAAAGTGTGTGCAAACTTTTATGATAATAATGCAACTCGAACATTATGTCAGGAAGTGGATTCCATAGAGTGTCGTAGATGGTTTATAGAATTATCAGAGGAATGCATACTTATATTGCAAATAGAAGAAAGAGTTTGGAAATTTAGATTTCATCATTTTGTACCTGTGGAGATTTTATAATTAAATAAGTGAATACTATAGTATTTGGACTAGTACTTTCGAAACTTGATGATTTAATTCATGGCATAAAAATTTGTGTATTTAAAATGTATTTACAAATGTATTTGAATACAATTAATGTATTTAGTATTTAGTATTTAAATACATTCGTAAAATGTATTTAGTATTTGGTATTTAAATACATTTCTCCCATGTATTTAGTATTTAGTATTACATTAATTACATTGATACATTTAATGTATTTAGTGCCCAGCTCTGTATATAGCATAGCATAGACATAGAAATTTAGTTTACTGACCAAACCACGTAAGCAAAGCGCTCTAGTGAGCTCATGAATATCAGCATATCAATATAGCGGTGTTTTTGTCGTCCAAGCACCGTCTTGGATTACGAAGACCACTCCAATGACACTTGCTGAAATGTGTGTTATACTGCTTTGTGATATTGTTTGCAATGTTTTGGACTGATTATTATTTCGGCCCCTACCAAGCTTGTTGTGTTTTTGTCGCAGAAACCAATCCGTTTTCAATTGCGAGAAAAAACGGTCTTCGTACCAAGACGATGCTTGTGTTTTTGTCGTCCAAGCATCGTATGTGCCGGCGACAAACGATTTATACTATCACTGGCGGTTAGGCGGGATACTATGCGTTCTGAGGCGACCGAAAACCCCATACTATATATTATATATATATATATATATATATATTATATATATATATATATATATATATATTATATATATATATATATATATATATAATATATATTAGAAGGAGGAAGGGGGTGCAAAAAAGGGGGGGAAAGCAGGGATGGAGGCGCGCGCGTAACGGTTTCTTAATTATCGTCACGATAGACATACGACGCTCACGATAGTGTCACGAAGCTGCTACATAGATAACGATAGCGTCACGATAGACTTACGATAGCGCTGCGTTGGGTACAAAAATCGGGGAGCTTCCCGATTTTTTAGTGCACGCACTAAGGCGGGGTTCACACTACACGTTTTTGCTGTTCGTGTCTACGTGGGCGTGGCGATCAGTGACGTCACAGTGACGTCGCCCCGCCACTCCCGCAGCTACGTAGAAAGAATTGGGAGCTCCGAATAATGTGAGCTGAGACGCGCGTCTCCCAAGGTCAGTGACGTCATCACTGCTCCAGCAATGTGGTGGTCGCGGGGAGCCTGTGTTCACATTACACCGGCAGGAAGTGACGTCACTGTGATGTACTGTGAGTCACTAATGACAAGATGCACGTAGACTACGTCCAGCAAAAACGTGAAGTGTGTACCGGGCATAACTTTTCGTGGCCTCGGCAGAGCGCGTCACGAGTGTCACGATCGGTCACGATGGACCCATAATCAGGACCATGACGGCGCTGCGCATTGCATTGTTGGCGCGTTCGTGGTTCCATTATGGAATGTGTGAAGGGGGCTTGAATCAGGGGTAGAGGGAGGGAAGGAGGTTTCACATAGAGTACCTTAATAATAGAGTAGTGACAACTCGATTTGTGGGCACCATCTTAGCGCCAGGGCCTCTTCGTTCACCCAAGACCCGGGGAAGTTCTCAAGGCATGACCCCGCAGTATATCATGTTATACATATTTAAGGATATACTGTTATCTTCGGAAATGCTTGTTCTATAAGATTATCACATGAAACATAGTCAAACACATTAAATAAAGGTCATTATGAGACTCTGAAGAAATATGATTCACTTAAAACTCGTCGTCATGTAAAACTTTGTGGGACAGCTTATAAGATGGAAGATATCAATAGAAGCAGAATTTTATTAGCTTTCCATTGATAGATTTCGTTTTCTGATAAATGCAGTAGTAGCATGTATAAATTAGCGTTAACTAAATAAATCGCGGCGGCGGCAGCTCTCTCTCTCTCTCTTCGTGAAAGAGAGAGAGAAAGAGAAAGAGAGAGAGAGAGAGAGAGAGAGAGAAGAGAGAGAAGAGAGAGAGAGAGAGAGAGAGAGAGAGAGAGTAACCAAAAAACTTTTACATAATTTTTTGTTCTCTCTCTCTCTCTCCTCTCTCTCTCTCTTCTCTCTCTCTCTCATATATATATATATATATATATATATATATATATATATATATATATATATAGAGAGAGAGAGAGAAGAGAGAGAAGAGAGAGCGATATGAGTGAGAGAGAGAGATGAGAGAGAGTAACTATAAACCTTTTTCTAATTCTCTCTCTCTCTCTCTCTCTCTCTCTCTCTCTCTCTCTCTCTCTCTTTCACAGAGAGGGAGAGAGAGAGAGAGAGCGGCCGCCGCCGCGATTTATTTAGTTAACGCTAATTTATATATGCTACTACTGCATTTATCAGAAAACGAAATATATCAATGGAAAGCTTCTATTGTACAATTCTGCTTGTATTGATATCTTCCATCTTATAAGTTGTCCCACAAAGTTTTACATGACGACGAGTTTTAATTAAGTGAATGTTAAGTTCATCATATTTCTTCAGAGTCTCATAATGAAACTTTATTTAATGTGTTTTACTATGTTTAATGTGATAATCTTATAGAACAAGCATTTCCGAAGATAACAGTATATCCTTTATACATGTATAACATGATATACTGCGGGGTAATGCCTTGAGAACTTCCCCGGGTCTTGGGTGAACGAAGAGGCCCTGGCGCTAAGATGGCGCCCAGTAGCGTTTAACATAGGGCCTATGAATGGCGTTACCCTCATATAGATACCCTAGTTTTACAGGGCGGCATTGTCAGCTGAGCTACAATCGGCCAATGATAACACGCGCCTCAGATTCTGAGGCTCTGAAGCTAGGGGCGTAGCTAGATATTTGGGGGCCCGGGGGACTTACTTCCTGGAGGGCCCCCCTCTAAAGTTTGCAGGTGTTGGGGGGGGGGGGGGGGAGCGAAGCGAGGGAGGCAACCAGCTGGGGGGATTCGGGATTTTTTTGGAAAATTAACATATTTTGGTGTATTTTGACACTTTCTGAGACTATCAATGCCCATAAATCCCTTTTAATCCGAATTACAATGGCTATGATGGTACCCTAAAGATACAGATCAAATTAAACACAAACACCAAGGAGTTTAAGCTAAGTTTGTAGAGGATCACAAGAGTTTTGTTTGATTGAGTGATGCATTTGGGGGCCCCCCCCATCTCTTGGGGGCCCGGGGGGCGATTTCAAACAGCCCCCCCTCGCCCCCCCTCTTAGCTACGCCACTGCTCTGAGCCAATGAGCGTTACGCTACCATACGTGTCTCGGCAGTCGAAGTAGTCACTAGTCAGTTCTTGGTCTTGGTACAGTCAGGAGTCTGTTTCGAGAAAAAAAAGAGAAAAAAACATAATACCGGAATTCAATACCGACTAAATAATATACCGATACCGGTATACCGATGCAATACTAATACCGATACCGGTATACCGAATTATATTTTTTTACCGGTAATACCGGTGCTAAAATACCGGTATTTCGGTATACCGGATACCGGTGCACATCCCTACGTGCGCAGACGACGGGCTGACTGTTAAAATAGCTCTTGCGTTATAGTTGTTCTCGCTATCCTTATTGTGACACACACACACACAGACAGCCAGCCACACACACTCACAGAGAGAGAGAGAGAGCTAGAGAGAGAGTACTCATTAGTTTGTACCTATTAGTTTGGTTACACAATATTTTCATGTTTGCTTCCTGAATCACTTATCAATGTAGCAGCTTGTATCTTATCTGATAACTTTAGCCAGGCTTCCAAACTACATTCTCTCTCTCTCTCTCTCTCTCTCTCTCTCTCTCTCTCTCTCCTCTCTATCTATTATATATATATATATATATATATATATATATATATATATATATATATATAATGTATGTGTGTGTGTGTGTGTGTGTCCAACAGTCCAGCAATAACAAGAATAACAGTAGATCTCCTATTACTCATCCTTGACGTATTTCCGCTGGTCGCCTGGGAGGCTGGGAAGTTGGAGCAGTCTCCCGCCCCGCTCTCTCATGCACTGACGTCACAACCCCGTTGATCCCACGAGTCACGACACCCAATGGTCTGGCTGGGTCAGAGTGTCTGGGTAGGAGCGACCTCTACTCTAGGTCGAAGGAGGGACCAACAGGCACACAAGTTGACATAATTCACTGCCGGTGGACTATTTGTTCAAACTGAAAATATGTGAGTGAAGGATCGCGTGATGCTACTCATACCATTGCTTCAGAATGTTACTAGTGTAGCAATTTATAAACTTTTTACGTTGTATTACCTATGCCCTGAAGATGTTCCTCACTTATATATATCGCTCTTACGTTGTAATAACAATACCGTAGCAAAAGTAAAAGAACAATGGCAGCGGTGGGATTCGAACCCACGCCTCCTGAGAGACTGGAGCCTAAATCCAGCGCCTTAGACCACTCGGCCACGCTACCATGAACTTTCCCTATGTAATATATATATAATTATATAGCGTATTGATTAAGGTTGGTAATAGTATGTAATAGTAATGATGATAACAATGATATGGATGATAATAATAGTAACAAAAATAATCATATTAATGACAATAATGATATTAATGATGATAATACTAGCTACCGTAACTGATAATGATAATGATATAAATGATGAGGATAATAAGAGCAACAGCAGCACTAATAGCAGTAGAAATGGTAGCAACAGGGTACAGTACGTAGAAGTACTAGAGCTAGCTTGAAATCAATCAAAGTTGTAATTTGCCAATGACTACTAAAAATATTAATACAGTTACACCATTATCATTGGTTAGCAGCACAACCCACACAGTCACCCTTCCCTTGCCCCCAAGCCTGCATGCATGAAGGGTGAAATACTCAGCAGAATCAGCGGCGCAGAGTATGAAATCTCACCATAGAGCCGAAATCACCCAGGACGATGCAAAACAGCGCAGACACGCCCCATGTAAACAAACCTTGGAACCTTTTGGCGGACCAGCTGCAGGAACGCAACCAGAAGGTACCGCTGCGAATCTTCGTTTTCATCTTTCGGTCTTATCTCTCCATATTTCCACCCGATCCATTACTCTTGTTCCTTCAAATGAGTTTTAATAATTGTTTTCACGCTAACAGTGGAGGTTGGGCAGAGAAGTTCATGTGAAAACTACATAGATGCAATTTTGTTGGTAGCATATAAGTAGGCCTACCAGAGAGCTGGTGAAGCTCTCTGGGCCTACTACAAGAAAAATCTGGGGGATTTAAATAAACTTAAAAGTACTAATTTTTTGTTATTTGAGTGAACATTGTTTTTAATCTTGTTCATTTCTGTAATTTGGACTGCAAAAATTTACCCTCAAAACAGCATTACTTACTTTAGAACTACCTGCATGTTAAGATAAAGAAGGCAAGGAAAAAAAAGTTCCTTTCGTTTAGAAAATTCTAAGTTATTTATTTTCGTTTAATAAATAAACTTATTTAGCACCCTTATTTAGGTGCTACTATAGCGTGCGGACCGGGACATTTGCACTATAGCGTACGGTCTACCGGGACATTTGCACTATAGCGTGCGGTCTACCGGGACATTTGCACTATATATAGCGTGCGGTCTACCGGGACATTTGCACTATAGCGTGCGGTCTACCGGGACATTTGCACTATAGCGTGCGGTCTACCGGGACATTTGCACTATAGCGTGCGGTCTACCGGGACATTTGCACTATAGCGTGCGGTCTACCGGGACATTTGTACTATAGCGTGCGGTCTACCGGGACATTTTGCACTATAGCGTGCGGTCTACCGGGACATTTGCACTATAGCGTGCGGTCTACCGGGACATTTGCACTATAGCGTGCGGTCTACCGGGACATTTGCACTATAGCGTGCGGTCTACCGGGACATTTGCACTATAGCGTGCGGTCTACCGGGACATTTGCACTATAGCGTGCGGTCTACCGGGACATTTGCACTATAGCGTGCGGTCTACCGGGACATTTGCACTATAGCGTGCGGTCTACCGGGACATTTGCACTATAGCGTGCGGTCTACCGGGACATTTTGCACTATAGCGTGCGGTCTACCGGGACATTTGTACTATAGCGTGCGGTCTACTGGGACATTTTGCACTATAGCGTGCGGTCTACCGGGACATTTTGCACTATAGCGTGCGGTCTACCGGGATATTTTGCACTATAGCGTGCGGTCTACCGGGACATTTTGCACTATAGCATGCGGTCTACCGGGACATTTTGCACTATAGCGTGCGGTCTACCGGGATATTTTGCACTATAGCGTGCGGTCTACCGGGACATTTTGCACTATAGCGTGCGGTCTACCGGGACATTTGTACTATAGCGTGCGGTCTACCGGGACATTTTGCACTATAGCGTGCGGTCTACCGGGACATTTTGCACTATAGCATGCGGTCTACCGGGACATTTCACACTATACCGTGCGGTCTACCGGGACATTTCACACTATACCGTGCGGTCTACCGGGACATTTCACACTATACCGTGCGGTCTACCGGGACATTTCACACTATACCGTGCGGTCTATATTTCTTACTCTCTACTTACACTCTACAGTCTACACTCTTACACTTTAGGCTGTAACTTACTATTGCTATATGATATTGTCTATTATACAGTAGAGCAGTGGTTCTCAAACTTTTTGGCCTGCGACCCCTCCAAATAATTTCGAAAGGCTTGCGACCCCCCCCCCCCCCATTACCAAAGCATTTCTGACAATCTGACACATTTGCACTCTTTCTCTCTCTCTCTCTCTCTCTCTCTCTCTCTCTCTCTCTCTCTCTCTCTCTCTCTCTCTCTCTCTCTCTCTCTCTCTCTCTCTCTCTCTCTCTCTCTCTCTCTCTCTCTCTCTCTCACACACACACACACACACACACACACACACACACACACACACACACACACACACACACACACACACACACACACACACACACACACACACACACACACACACACATGTAATGCTCATTATTCGGGAGAGATAGTATGAGAATTATTATCATATAATTCCCGGGTTATGTCTAGTAAGCAGTTCACTCTTTTAGATTCTGGGGTGACTCATCGCCTTCCTTCCTTCTTCTTCTTTCAGGTGAGGAGCTAAACCGCGGTTTTCACCCGGTTCAAAGCCTAATTTCCGGCTGGCTCCCTCAGGGCTTGTATGAGGCCCTAACTCTCTGCTCTTTTTTCCCAAGCCTTTTCTAAAAATACTTTAACCCCTTCGATGATTCTTCTATTTGTATCCTGTACCCTACTCAAACCTAAAAGAAATTCCATTATCCCATCTATGTTCCCCTCTGCCACTCTATCCCACTGATCCCCGCCTACCTCCCGTGCCACTATTGCTATAAGCCGCTCTCTTTCCTCATCATACCTTGGACACATTAATACCAGGTGATCTACAGTTTCATCTAGTCTACCCATACACATTTGACATATCTTGCTTCCTTCGTTTGCCCATCTATATGTTCTACTATTGACCTCCAGAGATTTAGTCCTTGCTTTAAATATTAAACTACTCCCCAAGCTACCATCATAAAAGACCTCACACTTTGGTGTGGTCTTCCCCTTGTACCAAGTCAGAGAACTCTTACCCTCCATCCTCTGTCTCCACATCTCCCTGCCCTGCCTCTGAACTTGGTCTTTCACCTTTCGCTTTAACTCCCCCTCACTAGACTGGTGTATCCTATCTGTGAAACCTGTAACCCACATTTCCTCTCCCACCGTCTGCTTGATCTGTCCCATTTACTACTCTGTCCTATCCACTCATAAACTTTTCGAGCCCACCTGTTTTCATCCATTTTTCTAAGCCTGATTTTGTAATTAAGCACTGACTTTCCTATTCTCTCCGCAAAGGTACTCCACCCTGCCTCTCCCCTGATCGCCTCCACTGCTACATACCTGTTTGCCTCTAGTGCAAGTCTACCTACCCTGTTCTGTACTACCTCTAACTTGTCCAGCTCTCCTACCGTCCACCTCATACACTCTGCCCCATACATGAGGCTCGGTACTGCCATGCCTTTCCACAACCCTCTTACTACCTCATACCTGTTTGCCCTACATCTTGCTACACTACCAAGCCTTCCCACCCACTGATTTGCTTTTCCTATTTTATCCTGTTTTCGTCCTATCTGCTCCCTTCCCATCTACCGTGATACCTAGGTATTTATATGACTTGGTGCGCCCTATCCTCAGGTCTCCCATTTCCCAACTCATACCCTCATCTGCTGCCTCTCCATTTATAACCAGGACCTGACTTTTCTCACTGTTAAATTTCATCCCAAAATCCCTCCCATACTGTGCGACTATATGTAGCATCTCCTGAAGTTCTCCACTGTCCTCACTCATGACAACTATGTCGTCAGCATATAGTAAACTGCTCAACTTTTCCTCCCCAACCCTTATCCCATAGCCCGAATTTCTCAACCTAATTGCTAATTCCTCTGTATATAAGCCAAAAAGTAACGGTGATAACACGCAGCCCTGCCTAACCCCTCTTCGACTACCTACCCACTCTGTCTCTATGTCCCCAAGCCTGTACACTGCCCGTGTGTCCTCATACATACTATCTATTATGCTGACTATTCTGTCACTAATCCCAATTCTAGACAGTAGTCTACAAAGCAAACCCCTATTGACCCTATCATAAGCCTTTTCAATGTCAAGGAATGCAAGGTATGTCTTCCCACCCATCCTATTCATTTTTTCTATCACTGAACTAACTACGAACATGTTGTCCTCACCTCTCCTATCCTTGCGAAAGCCATTCTGTTCCTCCCCCATTACTCTATTTCTCTCACAACATTCACTAATCCTACCATTTAGTAACCCACTGAATATCTTTCCCACCGTATCCATTACTGCTATTGGTCGATAATTTTTCAAGAGCTTTCTACTTTTGTGACCTCCCTTGTGTAATAGAGTAACCCTACCCTCATTCCATTTCCTTGGGACTCTCTTATCCTGCCAAATCTGCCTAAAAAGCCTATACAACCCATCCACCATACCCTCACCCCCTTCTTTATACAATTCGTTTGGTATACCATCCCTGCCTGCTGCTTTCCTATTTTTCAGCTTTTTTAAGTAACTCCTTATTTCTTCCTTACTGAAATGTTCATCCATTCCCTCGTCTATCTTCCTTTCACTTCCTATATTTACCTCACCTAATTCTACCTGCTCAGTCATGCCCCCCACCTCCTCCCAAAACTTCTTGATCTCCCTCTTAATACTCTCAGGTCCTTTCACCACTTCGTCTCCCACTAAAATTTCATCTACGCACGGTTGCTCCCTGTCTTCCTCTCCTCTAAGAAAAGTATACCAATCCCTACCCCCTTCCTCACCCTTCTCCCTTAGTTCCTCTACAATTTCCCTCTCCATGTTTGCCCTAGCCTTCCTAATAAGCGCTTTTACTTCTCTCTGTTTTTTCTTATACCTATCCCATGCCTCCTCATATTCTAGCCTTCCTCTATCTCCATCTACTTCCTTTTCGAGTCTCTTTCGTGCCCTGTTCTGCTCCTTTCTTTCCTTCCTCGCCCTCTTAATCTCACTATTCCACCACCTATTGCACTTTTTTCCCCGGCTCCTTTGCTTCACTTTACCTATCCTCTTCCTAGCTATTCCATCTATTGTCTCCCACAGACTCTGGTTCATTTCATCCACCCCCCTTTCCTCCTTCCAAACTACCTGTTTCAAGTCCCTCCTAAAATGTTCCCAATTTGCCTGTCTAATGTCCCATCTTTGTTCTGCATTTTTCTCCTTTTCATTCTCCCTTTGTTTTTTACTTGTATAATTTAAGACTATCATGTTGTGGTCACTATTTATATCTACCAGACCCTCCTCATCTATCCACATATCCTTCACCATCTTCCTGGCATTTTCATTTACTAGCACATAATCTATAGCTGATTCCCTCCCTCTCTCTGCCCATGTTACTCTACCCTCTGCCATTGTCGTATTTAGGATTTCTAACTCGTTGGCCTCAACAAAATTTAAGAGTAGTATCCCATTCCCATTTACCTCCTCCCCTAGTATACCTATGTGTCCATTCATGTCCCCCATAACTATTATCTGTTCCTGTCTGTGTTCTGCTAATAATCTACTAATCTTGTTATATTTCCTTTAATTTTCTATACTAGCCCCTCTCCCTTCAACTGTCATATAGCAGACTACTAAGATGATCGTCCCCTTTTTCTCCTCTTCTTTGTACTCTAATCTAGCAGCAAAAATATCTTCGCTTGCCTCACAGGTTCCTACATCTAGCTCCTCAACATCTATACCTGCATCCTGCCTGACAATAACACCCACCCCGCCCCCTTTTCTAGGATTCTTGCTTCTACCCTTATTTTTAAGGTGATACCCCTCTGTTCTTACATTTATCCTCTCCCTAAGGTGGGATTCCGTGACGCCTACTACATCAAAACCCCATTCACTTAATTCCCCGGAAATGTCCTCTAATTTGCCTACCCCCCAACCCCTGACATTAATGCATCCAAATCGCATAGAGTTTCTACACCCTTCCCTTGGTTCCATTTTTCTAACACTGGGTCTTCCCTTATATCTTGAAGCCCTATGCCTCCCATTTTTCCCCCGTAGACCTAGTTTCCTACGCGCCATTTTGTTTATCTTTTTTCCTTCCTTCCCCGCCATTTCTTTCCTCCTGTTGCGAGTCAAAATTCGTGGAATAATTATTCCGCGATCAGTGATAACTAATGGATTCAATTCTTTTCATTCTTCCCCAACCATCCTATCAGATTTAGGAACCCTCCTAGATTCCTAATGTCTTTCAAAATAATCCCCATCGTTATCGATCATGTTCATAAACCAATATCTTAGTAAAGTTATACGCTAAATTGAAAGTCTACCAAATTTCTATGCAACACCTTCCATACCCTCTCACTCTTGAACACGCGTTCGGACTTTTGACATGAAAAGTAAACACACCCTTCTTGGGTATTAGATTAAACATATTAAATTCTTCTATATCAAAGTAACAGGTCTGTATTATAGGCAGCCTTTTCTTAGGTACGCGAGTTTCATTATTTAAATAGTTATTTCGGGATTATAAGCTATTCATTTGAGGTCACGTCGAGACCATTCAAACAACTCCCCTTTTATGCCGAGGGCCATGACACCATGAAAAGTCAGTCGTCTCTACACTTCATTATAGGTAAGACCTCTGTACCTCGCTCCTGTTTCCCCCCTTCCTTAGTATATTATATCTAATATATCTCTCTCTATATATATAGGTACAGTTCAGTGTCACTAACGCATAGAAGGCCTGCCCCATCCTTATAAGTGTTATTAACGGGAGTCGTCTCTACACTTCATTATAGGTTTCGACGGGGGGGGGGGGGGTGTCCCACGCCTTCCTCTCCAGACCACATGGTCTTGTGAATCCACACACCAAACTCCTTACTCTCACATTCTCTTTCCTATATATATATTCAATGTATACTTATAGTGCTCAGCTGATACGGATATAGGTGGTAATTCTAAAAATGATTCTGTGAGGGAGGTTATGCTCTAAAGTAGCTTGCCCGTTCCAGATTAGAGTTTATGTATGTGTCTAAGGTCTCAAACAGCAATAATGTTTCATGGCGAATAAATAGGATGATGTTTCAAATATAGTTCTTGTGTTTATTATAAAAAACCCCAGGTGATTATTCTGTGTTAGGACAGTAATTCCCCACACTTCCAAAAGAGTCAGCCTCACTCGGTATAATTCCACGTATCAATCACGACTACCAAGATAGATCTAATATTAATATTATTCAAACGTGCCCAGGGAGTAACCCAAGGAACTACTCGCCCGAGCTGGTGGCAGCACTCCCCCTTAACTCATACCCTGTACCCTTAACCTAAACCCTTACCCTTTCCCCTTAAATACATCCCCCATTTCAGTACTCTCCGCAGTGAGAAGTGGTCAAACTATAATCACATAGTGAAGTCATAAGACTAAGTTAAATCCTCCATTCAAGTTGTAATCAAATGAAAAATCATAATCAATTAATATCATTCAAGTAACGTTGACCAGTTATAAACTCCCCATAGGAGTTACCAGCAACACACTGGTAGTTTTGTGGTGAGAATTTTTCTTTGTATCGGTCATAAGATACAATAAGTTTATTAAAGTCTTTTCAAAACCCACAAATTCAGGCAACACACACACACACACACACACACACACACACACACACACACACACACACACACACACACACACACACACACACACACACACACACACACACACACACACACACACACACACAAGGCATTTGATAAAGTTCCCCATCTGAGGCTACTTTGAAAATATGAAAATATGAGGAATCAAAGGGATGATCAAAACTTGGATGGAAAGTTATCTGAGAGGAAGATAAATGAGAACAGTAGTAAAGGAAGAAAAATCTGAATGGAGAAAGGTATTTTGTGGGGTACCACAAGAATCAGTGTTGGCACCAATAATGTTCATGATTTATGTCAATGACATGACTGATGAAATATAAAGTCATATTAGTTTGTTTGTGGATGATGCAAAACTATTATGAGAAATATAACGCTATAAAGATTGTGAAACACTACAAAATAACCTGAACAAGATCTACGAATGGAGCAGAAGATGGGAAATGGAATTTAATGTGAATAAGTGTCATGTGATGGAAATTGGAAAGCATGTGAAAAAGTTGGAGAGGGTACAGAGACTGGCTACAAAGATGGCACCAGAGCTAGAAGAACTTTCTTATGAGGAAAGGTTGAAGGAAATAAAGACAATAAAGTTACCAACACTTGAGAAGAGAAAGAGGAGACTTAATAACAATTTGTAAACTGATAACTAAGATGGAAAAAGCAGACAATGAGAGACTACTGACTCGGAAACAAAGAGAAGGTCGATACACTAGAGGACATTAAAAAAAATTAAGAAAAGGGAGATGCCTGAACAACATAAAGAAGTACAGCTTCCCTCATAGCAATGTAGAAGTTTGGAATGGACTAAATGAGGAGGTGATATCGGCAAATAATGTGCACCAATTGAAAGAAAGACTGGATAAATGTAGATACGGAGACGGGGCCACAAGAATGTAGCTCAGGCCCTGTAAAACACAACTAGGTAAATACATACCCACACATATAGGTAGAGTCTTATTGCTCCGTATTATAACATTCTATGTATTGTATATGCGGTAGAACATTATGAATACTTAAATGATAGCGTAATCAGTGCAATCTATATCATATATTCTTGCTTTACAGGCATCCAAAAAATAAGTAACATAAATAAAGTTTAGACTTGTGATGTGGATTTGTAATGCATTAGCAAGGGTTGGGCAGCGACGCTACAAGTATACTGAAACTGTGAGCGCGGTGGTGAGGGCTTGACGGCAAGGGAAGGCAGGACAAAGAAAGACAGGATCAACTCTTTTCTCAGTCAGATTATGTTACTGTATTTTTTTGGTTAGTAATGTATTAAGGTTAGGAAATTATAATCAATGCTTTGTTTTATACTGAAAATAGAGATAAAGAAATAATAATAAAATTATGAATATTGTGTTCTCTAATGCATTTTACACATTGTAGAAATCTCGCGACCCCCCAGAAGACTTTGGCGACCCCCAACTTGAGAACCCCTGCAGTAGAGTATTATAGTAAAACAAAACAGACAGACAAAAGAATTTTTTTTTCTTGCCTAACACTGCCACATCGATGACAAGGCCCTGCTTCTTGTGGTGCGTCCAGAAGATTATTTTCACGTATAAACGTAACTGCTGTTTCTTCTGTTAAGATAACACTTCTGTAGAATTCTTTCAATAGCATTGTAGAGTGTTAAGTGTGTCAGACTGATGTTGTCGGCTTGAATCTTAGGAGGATACTGAGACATTACTTCGTTGATCCACATTTTACAAGGTTGAGTAGGGTCCTGGTACTCAGGTCAGGTCAGGTATGGTCTTGTCAGACTGCACATTACCCATCACCCCACCCATTCACTCACCTATCACCATCACCCTACATCAAGGTTTCCTCAATTCTCGCAACCCACTTTTTTTTCTTCACAGTTCTCGCTAATAGGCTGCTAAAAAAAAAGAAAAAAAAAAGTGATCGGATCATCCTATAGGTGGGCTTAAAACCTTCCCCTGGTCAACCTGATTCCAAAACTGTGACATATGATGGGATTCCGCCACAGGGGGCGGCACCTAGCGCGGGCGGACAGACAGACAGACAGACACACACACACACTTTCGCTTATATTATTATAGATTATTTATTCTTTACAAAAAGGGGGGGGGGGATGGCCGCATTGCCCCCCCCCCCCCCTTCGGTAAGGCACTGTGTGTGTGTATGTGTGTGGAACTAGCAAATATGTGTAAATATCATAAACTGTGGTCAATAAACTATCTATCTATCTATCTGTGTGTGTGTGTGTGTGTGTATGTGTGTGTGTGTGTGTGTGTGTGTGTGTGTGTGTGTGTGTGTGTGTGTGTGTGTGTGTGTTGTTGTGTGTGTGTGTGTGTGTGTGTGTGTGTAGTTAGTGTGTGTGTTGTGTGTGTGTGTGTGTGTGTTGTGTGTGTGTGTGTGGTTGTGTGTGTGTGTGTGTGTGTGTGTGTGTGTGTGTGTGTGTGTGTGTGTGTGTGTGTGTGTGTGTGTGTAGGCTGTAGGAAACCAAAGCTAAATTATTAAGGGGGAGTTGCAAGATGAGATGGAGGAGAGCGGCTTTGTTATCCACGTCATTGAGACACACACACACACACACACACACACACACACACACACACTGTAACAAGCTCAAGCCAAATAAAAAACTCACACGAACAATTCCTTTCAATCATAATAACTTTAACAATAGTCCTCATTTTCCTTGTTCATTCATTACCCAAACTTTAGAGACAGAGAGAAAAAAAATGCTGATCCTGTTTTCATTTTTCGACGTGGTGTGTGTGTGTGTGTGTGTGTGTGTGTGTGTTGTGTGTGTTGTGTGTGTGTGTTGGTGTGATTTTCAGTTTTTGTGGCGAGTGTGCTAATAAGTCAGGTTATTCCCCTCGCCCCCGCACGTCTAAACAAAGGTTGGATTCAGGTTTCCATCCCTTCTCCCTATCTATCCCTCCTACTTTACCGACCTCCTCTCCTCTGCCTCATATTTAGCAAGAACATTACACTGCCCCGCACAATGCATATTCATTCGTTACACACACACACACACACACACACACACACACACACACACACACACACACACACACACACACACACACACGCACACAGCTTCTCTATCTGTCTATCTGTTTGTGTGTTTAATATGGTCTGTATGTCTTGTCTGTCATCTATCTGTATCATTTATAGCTATTTTTTTTTTTTCTCTCTCTCTCTCTCTCTCTCTCTCTCTCTCTCTCTCTCTCTCTCTCTCTCTCTCTCTCTCTCTCTCTCTCTCTCTCTCTCTCTCTCTCTCTCTCTCTCTCTCTCTCTCTCTCTCTCTCTCATTATACACATTATGATCCTCGCTCTTAAGGCAAAAAAACTATGATAGTAGACTAAAGTCCATTTGTTTCGTTTACTAATTTCTTTCCCAACCGCAAATGGCCAACCTGTTTCTTCAGAAGGTAAAACGTCTTTGATACAGGTTTGTTAAAGAGATATTTGAAAGCACGTTTTTGTTTGAAGAATCTATGGACAATGGCGTGTGAGCGATGGTTGTATTTTTATCATTGTTGTTGTTATTGTTATCTTGAGTTTTGTTGTTGTTGTTGTTGGTGGTGGTGGAGGTGGTAGTGGTGGTGGTTGTGGTGGTGGTGGTTGTGGGGGTGGTGGTTGTGGGGGTGGTGGAGGGGGTGGGGGTGGGGTGGTGGGGGTGGTAAAAGCGGTGGTTAATGACGGTGGTAGTAATGAGAGGTAGTGTTGCGTGCTACTGTAGTTTTGTGATGAGGATAAGAACGAGTTTAGTAGTAGTAGTAGTAGTAGTAGTAGTAGTAGTAGTAGTAGTAGTAGTAGTAGTAGTAGTAGTTGTAGTTGTCTATTTTTGTTATCTATTGATATGAATGTGAAAATTGATATATGAATGCTCTTGTAGTACCTATAAACATTCACATATGATATTTCGGTTCCTTGTATGCTACGTGTGTGATACAAGACTAACGAGTAATACAGACGCGGCCCCTTGCAATGCGTCACATACTGCAAGACAGGGAATCAGTGAATATACCTCTTACTAGACCTATAGCTCTTGGCTTGCTGTTAGAGACAACACACTGCTTCCTAAACGGGTGGTGAGTGTTGTGTTGGTGATTCATTTATTACAGCCAAGGGTGACAAACACTGTACACAGCCACGCGGCCCAAGACAGGCAGTGACAAGGGTGACAAACACTGTACACAGCCACGCGGCCCAAGACAGGACAGTGACAAGGGTGACAAACACTGTACACAGCCACGCGGCCCAAGACAAGACAGTGACAAGGGTGACAAACACTGTACACAGCCACGCGGCCCAAGACAGGCAGTGACAAGGGTGACAAACACTGTACACAGCCATGCGGCCCAAGACAGACAGTGACAAGGGTGACAAACACTGTACACAACCACGCGGCCCAAGACAAGGCAGTGACAAGGGACCACGCCGGAGTGGCGGAAGCGGCAGCTGAGGGAATATGTATATACTCCATACATTAAATGAACAGTTTCGTACTTCTTTGTGCGATATCATCACTACGGCTGCCGTAGGGAAATAATATCATATTACGTGGTGATTTGTTCATGATCCCATGTACAAAGCCTGAAAACTCAGCTCAAGAATCAAGCACCAGCGAGGTATTCCCGCCACCTGCATCATGCATGTGCTAGGCGGTTTTGCAATAGTGAATATCTGTCGGAAAGATTTCAGATAAGTTTCGTGTCTGCACTGCCTTCTGGGGGCAGATTTTCGAATTACCATATGTAACACTATCCTCTATCGATGGTCTTTCAAACTAGTTTGACCACTGCACTGCTCTCTGGCGACGTATTTCGCTACATAACACCATCCTCTATCGAGATTTCAAACTAGTTTGGTCAACTGCCATTGCTGTTCGGTGGCATATTTCTGCAGCCATTGGCGTATTTAGGCCTGGGCATTGCAGGCTGTAGCCCCGAATGTTTTATGAATAGCCCCGAATCTCAAATAGCCATTTTTTCTTACGAAAATAGGAATATGTCTGGCCGGGGCCAACAAAAAACTTTAGTGAGAAATAAAAAATTTGGTTAGATGTTGTTTGGCATATGCTGATTGCATCCTTTTTATGAGCAGGACAAGATAGGCGAGGCGATGAGGAATGCCACAGACTGAGGAGACGCCAAAAGAGCTTCTGGAGAGGTGAAGGGAAGAGTATCAGATGGACAAGTCACAGAATTATCGCAGTTTTGTCACAGTTCAGATTTTTCACACTTCAAAAGGAACCCTTAATATGTCACACAATAGATGCAAAAGCTACAAGACCTGGATTAACCAAATTTCAAGATCGAACACAGCATTGGGAATACATATGACTGCTTCATTACGCCAAGGCTCTCATTTTTTCTGAGGGTATTATTCCTATATACTGCTGAGAAAACAAAACAATGATAGAATTGAATCTCAAGACAGACTGCATTCATTTTATTCTTATTTCATATTGCGAAAGTTAGCCTAAACACCTGCCCGGAAGTTTTTGGTAGAGTACAGTTTCTCACATCTGAAATTAATTTGTCTCTTGAATAAATTGTAATGTATCCAGTGAAAAAAAAGAAATCATGTCTGGGTTAACCCCCAATGTTACAGATCCTAAACACACCCCTGTCTGTACCCTTAACAAGAGCTAACTTAGGAAGCAGCTCGTGCATATTCCCGCATCAAGCAATCGAATCATCAATCGTGTAGTGACGATGCCTCGTGACGCCCAGCGTGCTCGTGCGGCGTAAATGTTTTCGGGAAGAAGCACTGACATTGGCATCACGCCATGACGTGGTATCACACGTCACCGTAACACCGCGCCCCTCAAGGTCCTCACAAGCACCCCGGGGGACACATGTGCCAGGGTGTGGGAGCCCCTCAAGTCATGACGTGACAGTAAAGGGCTGATTTTGGAACACAATAATCACCTTATTTATATATCTATATATATATATATATATAATATATATATATATATATTATATATATATATATATATATATTTATATATATATATATTATTTATATTATTTATATATATATATTAATATAATATATATATATATATATATATATATATATATTAATATATATTATATATATATATATATATATATATATATATATATATATATCATATATTACGTTGTAGTCTATAGCGCCTGTATATAGGCTATTATCATTTACAATGATACAAGTGATCCCTCTCACTTGGTCCTGGGACTCTGGGAGGGCCCTCGCGCCCGCGTTCTTGCGAGACACCAATAGTCCGGTGGCCAAACCCCATATTTAGGCTGAACCTTTGAATTTGTGGTGCATAATTGTTCTTTGCGGATTTTGATAGCCTGAAACCTCTAGTTTTGGAATCTGTCAGGTGCAACTTTTGCATCCTTGAGCATTTTGCAAAAATGACGACTGAAGATAGGAATGGGAATCACTGTTTGGGACTGAAATTTTGAGGTAGGGATGATAATAAACGGGCATAGATCACACATGTACAGACCTTTGACAATGCTTTTACTACCAAAATGTTCGTATTGATTAGCTTTATCACCTCAAACTAATGATATATGAATTTCGTCAACAATAAGGTCATATGAGGTCAAAAAGTCACAATTTTTGGCGTGAAAATGAAATTCGACGAGCTGACTTTGGCCTTTTCCTTTTACTGATACATATTTACATGCTGCCGCGTCATAAATGTGGACATGGGTAAGCCAAAAAAAACAGCGGCAATTTTGTTTTAATATCGAATTGTTGTTTGTTTGTTGTTTCTATCAATTAGTGTTGATATTTAGTGATATACTGTGCAATGCAACGGTCATTTTGTAAGGCTTACACTGGGGTGTTTTTAGTCATTTTGTTATCATATGTACTTTTCTATTTAGGGGCTTCTATTTTGTATGAAATGAGAATTAAAAATTTTTTGTAATCTATATTTTAGTCTACTTTTCTCCATTATATTAGTCACACTTTTTTAGTCTGCTTAGATTATTTTTATCTAACAATTATTGATTGTTATGTTATTCATCGACAATAAAATAAAAAGGGTATGTTTGCTAAAAATTTGTAAAGCTTGGGGCTTTTTTTTGGATTAGGGTCTAAACAGCGGCATGTTGGAAATTGACATGCTGCTTTCGGGATGTATGGGAGTGTTTTAAGAAATTATTTAACCTAACAATCTAATTGAAGTTAATTGAAATTTTAAAAAGGGTACTTTTTTTTGGATTTAAACTGCGCCTTTTTTTAAAGCAGAAATTTATTATGTTTTTAAATTTTGAAATTTTTTTAATTTATAACATTTTTTTTTTTAATTTGTATCATATATTTTAAACTAATTCTGACCCTTTTATCTTTTACATTTGAGGGACAAGTCGTGATGTGTGACCAGTTTTTGTCGCCCCTGTTCCGGCGTGGTGGTTGGTTTAACCCCAAGGCTACCCTTTGGGATTAAGGAAGTCGAGAAGGGGTGAGGGGGCCCTTTCATCTTCAGCCCACCGCTCGTTGATGTAAAGGGGAAAACACAATCATGTGTCACAGAGTTTTCATCAGCACTTACACATCTCCGTGGCACTCCATATCATGATGGTTCGGTTTCAAAACGAAGGGGGAAAGCAAATTGCGCCAGCCCCCAGATAAAAAACGCTTGCGTCAATCTCTACAATCATTTGACTTCAAAAACACACTTTTTTTTTCTGTGTAAATTTCGTTTTTGTACGGGTCAAAAAAAACCCTTCACGGTGGCCCCAGCATTTGTTGCGAACAGCTGATCGTGGACAAACCTGTTTTTTAAGGGATAAATCTTAAAAACATTTTGAAAAACGTGGAAATGGAGATGAAGGGCTAGGCAGGTTTGAAACACGAATCCAAAATCAAAGCATAAAAGTCCAAAAGGAGGATAAAACTGGACAGCATAGGACACCTGAAGCCCAACACGAGCAAAAATTTGAAAGCAACCCATTTTTTGCAGCATGTAAAGGAGAGAAATTGGACCCAAAAGACACATTCAATATCCGATACGACATTTGATCTCCAGCATGGCGAAAAAGTGCTGCGTAGTTTTACCAATGAAAACTCTTCCTCCCCACAGTGAAGGTTTGTCGAGAACGGAAAAGGGACATTTTAAGCATGCATTGGGGGGTCGGGACTGACTGGGAGGGACCAGATATGGGCCCCCGGAGAACGGCGGGTATCTGATGAGATTTCGGGTATTAATCCCGTTTACCCTCCCACCACAAACGGAAATTGCCCAGCAGCTGTTATGAAAACTGATCCAATGTGGTCCAAACAAACCCATGCCAATGAAGGTTGGATGGTGGGTGGTCAGTGTCCCGTTCTGTTTTTTTTCGCTGTCGGCAGAAAAAAAGAAAAATGCGGAATCGCTGGCATTGCTGCAACAACGGGTAAGGGTGCCAAGACCGGATGAAGAGAAATAAAGATAGGGTGAAATGGACTGATGGTTTGATTATAGAAGTTTCCTCATTGGGGCCTACTGCAATAGTCTCGTCTCTAAGCACTTTTGTATTTTTTTTATGTTCTAGTGGGGAAAAGATTAGCTTAAACCCTTTTGGGTTCATGAAATTCTGTGGATAAAAGCTGATTATTCTCTGAAAAATGTTAATGTATCCTACCCATTTTTGCGCCATCTTAATTGGGTATTCAGAAAATTGTTATTGATTTTTTCCGTCTAAATTTGGTGGTTTAATCAAAATTTTTTGTTATGTATTATTAGTTTAACGACCGTCTTTTTTCAGACCGTATAAATAAAAGTTCTATTGTAATTTATTGGGTTTTTGGATTCCTTACCAAAAAACCTATGGGTTTGACACCAAAAAACGTTGTAATCAAATATTAAGGAAGTTATCAATATAAAACCATTACTACGTTGGTATATTATGTATATTAGCCGCCATCTTGAATTTTTCAAAATGCTCAAGGGTGCCATAATTGCACCCGACGGATTCTTATTAATCACTCAGTGATCAAAATCCGCAGAGAACAATTATACACCACAAATTCCAAGGTTCCCCCCCTGGCTGCTGGACTACAACGCCAGAGTGATCCGCGGGTGGGCGGTGTGCGGCGAGGCGAGCGAAGTTTACCGATGAAGGCCGGTTCCCACTAGCCCGCTTCTACGGCCGCCGTTGCCGTACACCGCCCAACAATGACGTCACCATCATCACCGCTTGAGTGG
>JACEEZ010003037.1:184588-219588 GCA_016584305.1 Chionoecetes opilio
TTCACTTTCTTCACTTTCCACACTAGGGTCTGGACGAGAGGACTCACTTTCAACAGTTATTACTGTTACTTCGCCTTCGGTGCCTTCGACACATTTACGTTTTGATTCACGATCAACTGCGACTTCACCGCTATTGCCTTCAGTACACGTTCGCTTTTTAATGAGGTACTTATCCATTTTTTAAGCTTGGACCTCATTAACACCACAACAGCGATACTTACTGAGGCTCACGGCTACACTGACCACGGGAGGTGCCTACCCAACGCTCTGCTTACGTGTGTTGCCAAATTATACATGTTATTTATCGATCGGGGTTCACGTAAATCACGTCAAACAGTCAAACTTGCATAAAGCCTACTGATATACGTAAGCATCAGTTTCTATTCATCATCCTTTTTCCTATTATATGTCGCTAAAAACAATTCACATGAACGCGTGATAAAACTAGTAAGTTGGTAACTCAGTAACACCAGCAGGCCGCGGCTCAGACTGGTACAGTACGTGTACAGTACTCGTTCAACACGTATTGTGGTGGAAGCGGGAAGTATTTTTTTTAAGCATGAATAACTTATTTATTTATTCTCTATTTCTTACTTTATCCATCTACCCAAAGTACTTATAATATTATTAAAAGGACCTTGCATCTACCTGCCTAGTTATATATTAACTCATTCATTTACGATTTTCCATCTTCAATATAAAAAACAAAAACTGCGACCTCATAGCGCAAAATACCCATATCTATGAAAAATTACGCGGCGCACCTAGGGGATTCCCACGGCGCACAAGTGCGCCGCGGCGCACAGTTTGAGAATCACTGGTACTAACAATGATCTAAGCTTCAATGCAAATGATGAATCCGTGATGGGGTGACGTCATAATGATATCGGCGGCGGGTGAGGGGTGGAGATGAGGTTTTCGGTAACCCCTGGAGGCATGATATGTCAGCCTCCACTATCAGAGATTTCCCACAGGCGACGGGGATGAGGAGTGACAGATACATAGCTAAGCACTAACACCCCCCCCCCCCACCACACACACACACACACACCACCCACACACACACACACACACACCCACACACCCACACACACACACCACACACACACACACACACACACACACACACACACACACACACACACACACCACACACACACACACACACACACACACACCCACACACACACACACACCCACACACACACACACACACACACACACACACACACACACACACACACACACACACACACACACATACCCCCTCATAAGTTTTCTCCATCTCTTTTTTTTTTTCTTTTTTACTTCTTCAGCTCAAGTTATTATCACCAGATGCATTTTTCCTCCTCACCTTCATTCTCCGATCTCTCCTCCTCTTTGAGTCATTATCGTTATCGCCTTAATGAGTGCCGGGGAGGGGATTGAGAGTCAAAGGAGGAGGAGGAGGAGGAGGAGGAGGACCCACAAGAACAGAGGACGATAAGATAACAGACTGTTGGCTTATCATGTGGTTCAGTGGTTGAGGAGAATGTTGTGCTCTAAGGATGTCCATTGGCCGTGTTACTAACAAGACGTAGGAACAGCAAGACACCTCCACCGTCATATTTGTACAGTACGAAGCACATTAATGTATTTTCGGAGACAAAAAGAAAATAGTAGCACAGCAGACCTCGCATTCAGCTAACTAATAGGTCATGGTCATTTTGATAAAGTAATAATACCTAATAATTATTATAGTAATAATTGCAATAATAACAATAATAATTACAATAAAAACAATAGAAACAATATTAATGATGATAGCGATAATGATTATGATGATGATGATAATAATGATAAAAATAACAATAATACTAGTAATAATAAAAAAATAAAAAAATATTGCATGAACGTCTAGGGGAGTTAGTGAAATATGGCAAGGCGTCACCGCAGAGTTTTTCAGCCACACTTGCTTCTCTGTAGCGACTTTCTTCGCTCACCCTCGCAGCGACACTCATGTTAAAGCAAAGGCCGAGCTTACAGTTAAATACTTGACAGTTCTTCCTTTTTCTCTCTTGGCTCACATCCCCCTAGGTAGTTACCCACGTTCCCCTTATAAGGGGGCGCGGCCCCCAGGTTATGAACCACTGTAGTGAGATAAGATAAGATATGATACTCGGATCCTATCTAGACACTTTGCAAGTACCAACGACAAGGTTATTGACTATACAAAGCGCCACCACGCTAGGACGAACCTGGTGGGCTCGAACCGCTGACCGAATGCAGGGACGCTGCACGCGAGCCCACAGCTCTACCAACCGAGCCACCCTGACGGGTGCTGCAGTGAGAGATTTTAGAAAGGGAGTGGGGTAATTTAGTTCGGGAGGTGTCTTGATACTCCTCTCTTGAATTAATTTAAGTCGTAGGAAGGTGGCAAAATAGAAACGGGTAGAGAGTTCCAGAGTTTACCAGTGAAAGGGATGAAAGAGTGAAGATGCTGGTAAACTCTCGAATTAATAAGATGGACAGAATATAGGGATAAGAATAAGAACATAAGAACATAAGAAAATAAGGAAGCTACAAGAGGCCGCGAGGCCTACACGTGGTAGTTCCTGTTACCTAACATTACCTACATCTATCTTTCATCCCCATCCATGAACCTATCCAGCCCCTCTTTAAAGCTCCCTAATGACTCCGCACCAACTACCTGTCTACTGAGACCATTCCATTCATTCACCACCCTATTTGTGAACCAGTTTTTCCCTATTTCCTTTCTAATTCTACGCTTTTCCAGCTTGAATCCGTTACTTCTTGTTCTACTCTGGTTAAAAGCCTTAAGAACTTTTCCTACCTCTCCTTTATCAAATCCCTTTATCCACTTAAAAACTTCTATCAGATCGCCCCTTACTCTGCGTCTCTCGAGTGAGTGTAATTTTTATAACTTCAATCTCTTCTCATAACTAAAGTTACGCATCCATTGTATCATTTTGGTCATCCTTCTCTGCACTGTTTCTAACAAGGCTATATCCATCCTGTAATATGGAGACCAAAACTGAACCGCATAGTCTAGGTGAGGCCTGACTAGAGCCAGATAAAGCTTTAGAATAACTTCCGCACTTCTGCTTTTAACACTTCTGGTAATGACTCCTAATACTCTATTAATAAAATTATAATACTCTATTAATATTCAATAGGTAGAAAGTTTTGTGCAGCGAGGCCGCGGGAGGGGGGGAGGCATGCAGTTAGCAAGTTCAGAAGAGCAGTGAGCATGAAAATAACGGTAGAAGATAGCAAGAGAAGCAACATTGCGGCGATGATTTAAAGATTGAAGACAGTCAGTCAGAGGAGAGGAGTTGATGAGACGAAAAACTTTCGATTCAAACCTGTTTAGGAGAGCTGTATGAGTGGATCCTCCCCAAACATGTGAGACATACTCCATACATGGGCGGATAAGGCCCCTGTACAGAGCAAGTAACTGGGAGGGAGAAAAAAATTGATGCAAACGCCGCAGGACACCTAACTTCTTAGAAGCTGATTTAGCAAGAGAAAATATGTGAAATTTCCAGTTGAGGTTTCTAGTAAAGACCCAAGATTCTAGCCCAATTCTAATTATAGTCCAAGAAAGTTAATTGTAGAAGAGGGAGACAGTTATGTGTCATTGAAGAAGAGGGGGTAGTTGTCTGGAAGGTTATGAAGAGTAGATAGGTGAAGGAACTGGGTTTTTGAGACATTGAACAAAACAAGTTACAAGGCAAATAGTAATACGTAAATAGATAAGGAAATAAATGAATAGCATAATAAAATAAACACATGATGGGAATAAGCAAGGGGAATAACAAGGCTTACAAATGAGCATGGGCCAATAATGAGACGCATGTGTGGGAGGAGATGTATGCGTGAGGCCGATGCAATAACATTCCTGCAGGGAGGGAAGATTATGAATGTGGCGAGGAGGAGGAGGAGGAGGAGGAGGAGGAGGAGGAATACAAAGGAATACAAAGGAAACACAAACAGCAACAGACCGATAGGTCCTTACAAGACTGTTTGCTTTAACTATACTACACTAACTAGATAATAAGAGAGAAAGGATAGGAAGTAGAAGGCTCCTCCTCACCCACCCATCCCTCCAAGACCAGAGCATTGGCCTAGGATACTGCTGAAGAGGAGGAGGAGGAGGAGGAGGGAGGAGGAGGAGGAGGAGGAGGAGGAGGAGGAGTACTAGGATGAGCAAGGATAGAGACACAGGAGAACTAGGCATAGAGGTAATCTATGAAGGAGAGCAAAGAAGGAAAGAGAGAGATGAGGAGGAGAGATGAGAGAGAAGACAAGGGAAAAGAGATAAATAAATATATAGAATTAGAAAGAGCAAAGAAAAGAGAAGATGATGATGATGATGATGATGATGATGATGATGATGAAGAAGAACGGAAAAAGGACGAAAACCATTATCATCATTATCATAATCATTGATATTACAATTATTATCATTATCATTATTATCATTATTATCATTATTATTATTATTATTATAAAAAGTAGTATAGTAGTAGTAGTAGTAGTAGTAGTAGTAGTAGTAGTAGTAGTAGTAGTAGTAGTAGTAGTAGTAGTAGTAGTAGCAGCAGTAGTAGTAGTAGTAGCAGTAGTAGTAGTAGCAGTAGTAGTAGTAGTAGTAGCAGTAGTAGTAGTAGTAGTAGCAGTAGTAGTAGTAATAGTAGCAGTAGTAGTAGTAGTAGCAGTAGTAGTAGTAGCAGTAGTAGTAGTAGTAGTAGCAGTAGTAGGGAGAAGGAACTTTATATCTAATAAGAGAAAACACAACCTATGCAAGTGTTCATTATGCTTGGCCAAACGAGATGTATGAGTTAGTGGGCGGTTTGTGGTTGGCGAAGGGAACAGGTGTGGGCGGGGCCTCGGAGGGAGCAATGTGCGGGGGCGGCCACGGAGGAGGAGGAAGAGGAAGAAGAGGAGGTTGAGGAAGAGATAAGAGGCGTGCGTTGCGGCGTGGTGGTTCACTCCGGCGCGGCAGGTCAAGGGATAGCTAGCTAGCGTGGTGCCGGGCCTTCGTCGCCGCCTCCTTGTGGTGACTGACGGAGCATCGCGGCCACCCCGATGAAGGCAAGTCTGTCCCTCACCCTCTAGTCTGATACCTGTCTTACTCTCTGTGTCTAGGCAGGGGTGTGTTGTGTGTGTGATGAAGGCAAGTCTGTCCCTCACACTGTAGTCTGATGCCTGTCTTACTCTCTGTGTCTAGGCAGGGGTGTGTTGTGTGTGTGATGAAGGCAAGTCTGTCCCTCACACTGTAGTCTGATGCCTGTCTTACTCTCTGTGTCTAGGCAGGGGTGTGTTGGGTGTGTGATGAAGGCAAGTCTGTCCCTCACACTGTAGTCTGAGGCCTGTCTTACTCTCTGTGTCTAGGCAGGGGTGTGTTGTGTGTGTGATGAAGGCAAGTCTGTCCCTCACACTGTAGTCTGATACCTGTCTTACTCTCTGTGTCTAGGCAGGGGTGTGTTGGGTGTGTGATGAAGGCAAGTCTGTCCCTCACCCTGTAGTCTGATGCCTGTCTTACTCTCTGTGTCTAGGCAGGGGTGTGTTGGGTTCATATAGGCTATACCGTAAACCCTCGCTTTTACAGACCATATATAACGAATTTCGGATTTAACGAACTTTAAAGTGAGGGTTTACTGTACAGATAGGCTAGATATAAGTCCAACACAGACACACAGACACACACACACACACACACACACACACACACACACACACACACACACACAAGAGTTTTGGTGAGGTTTTGCATGATGATTACGTCTGTTTGGTTCTGTTGGGAATCTATATACTGTTTCCGTAGAATACAATCGTCGCGGAGTGTTTTGTGCAAAGCCTTTATAGAATTAGGAACGAAGCCCTTAGAACTTTGGTTTTGTGTTGCGGCGCTGGCTTGGTGCCGAGTGCAAGGAGACGTGGGAAGTAGTAAAGGTGTTGCCGCACTGGTTTGCGAGATCCGATGACGTGTATTGCGGAACAGGGGCTCAAATAATTACTAGGCCACGAGGCGCTGGATCTCCGCTAAGACCTAACACCGCCTCTCTCCCCCATGACCGCTAAGACCTAACACCGCCTCCCTCCCCCATGACCGCTAAGACCTAACACCGCCTCCCTCCCCCATGACCGCTAAGACCTAACACCGCCTCCCTCCCCCATGACCGCTAAGACCTAACACCGACTCCCTCCCCCATGACCGCTAAGACCTAACACCGACTCCCTCCCCCATGACCGCTAAGACCTAACACCGCCTCCCTCCCCATGACCGCTAAGACCTAACACCGCCTCCCTCCCCATGACCGCTAAGACCTAACACCGCTCCTCCCCCATGACGTAAGACCTAACACGACTCCCTCCCCCATGACCGCTAAGACCTAACACCGGACTCCCTCCCCATGACCGCTAAGACCTAAACACGACTCCCTCCCCCATGACCGCTAAGACCTAACACCGACTCCCTCCCCCATGACCGCTAAGACCTAACACCGACTCCTCCCCCATGACCGCTAAGACCTAACACCGACTCCCTCCCCATGACCGCTAAGACCTAACACCGACTCCCTCCCCCATGACCGCTAAGACCTAACACCGGACTCCCTCCCCCATGACTATACTGTATTAATTTTGGCAAGGACACTCACGATGACTTAGTCCCGGCAACTCCACTTTCCCCGGCGGGCTGGGTAGACCTGCGTGAGAGTCCTTGCCTAACTGAATACAGCATAAATACCAAGATGTTTGTCTCTGCAGCTGCGTGGCAAGATGGTTAAAGTCAAACCGTCAAACCGAGAGAGAGTAACCGTAAAAGGATCGGATCTTTGAGGCAATAACCTATTCTGTATCAACATGACAAATATGTTGCACACACATGACACAATGAGTTACATCATTATTGTTGATATCTGATATTTCTTGTTTTACGCAAACGCTGCAAATCAGGTGAAAAAAATATCATTCTAAAAAGAAATAACATGGTCATTTACTGGTCGCACTTTCCACACGGAGGCGTCAAGGTCGCGGGAAAGGAGAAAAAAATCCAGTAAGGTATAGTTTTCGGGGACAAAATCATCTACGAATCATGGAGCCAGACGTTGGGTAGTTTTATGTACCAAAAAAAATGCCGAAAAGAGTAAGAGTGAGTAACTGGCCAGGAATGCCGCGTGGGAGGCAAAACAGGCGATGGATACTTATTTCCGTAACCCGTCAAGGTGGCTTGGTTGGTAGAGCTACGGGCTCGCTTTGTGCAGCGTCTCTACGCATTCGGTCAGCGGTTTCGGAGCCCACCAGGTTCGTCCTGGCGTGGTGGCGCTTTGTATAGTCAATAACCTTGTAGTTGGTACTTGCAAAAATGTCTAGATAGGATCAAAGTATCTTATCTTATATACTTATTTCCGAGCAGGAATGGCCGTGACAACGGGGACACAGGATAGCAAGGGAAAAAGCAATGTCCAAGAAGATGAACGATCTATAAGGGATAGGGACCATAAGGAGAGATCACTTTCTATTACATCACAAGGGACTGGCCAAGGGCGAAAAACAAAGGAGACAAATAGCCCGCTAATTGGCCATTCCTCAGAGCAGACGGGAAGAGACTTCAAGAGGGATGAGTCAATTTAGTTGAGGAGGTGTCTTGCTTAGCCTTTCTTGAAGTAATTTAAGTCGGGGTGGGTGAAAAAATAAGAAACAAGAAGATATTTCCAGAGTTTACCATGAAGGGGATGAAAGAGTGAAGATAATCATACTAGTTAACTTTTTCATTAGGAAGATGGAAAAAAAATATAGGGATGATAATGAGTAGAAAGTCTTTGTGCAGCGAGGTCGCGGGAGGGGGGAGGCATGCAGTTAGCAAGTTCAGAAGAGCAGTGAGATGAAAATAACGGGAGAAGATAGCAAGAGAAGCAACATTGCGGCGATGATTTAAAGATTGAAGACAGTCAGTCAGAGGAAGGGAGTTGATGAAACGAAAAGCTTTTGACTCAAACCCTGTTTATGAGAGTTGTATGAGTGGATCCTCCCCAAACATGTGAGACATACTCCATACATGGGCGGATAAGGCCCCTATACAGAGCAAGCAGCTAGGAGGGAGAAAAAAATGGACGCAGATGCCACATGACACCTAACTTCATAGAAGCTGTTTTAGCAAAAGAAGGATGTGAAATTTCCCGTTGAAGGAGCATTAGTACTCTATCAAGTACATAACATATACATAAGTACTTAGCTAAACGGAAAACTTAATAATTTATATCAGAAATGTGTCTGCGGCAAAAAAAAATTATACAAGAAATACTATATCACACTTAGCATCCTGCATCATCACTTGCATAAAGCTCCCTTCACACATTCCATAATCGAACCACGATAGCGCCACCAATTTGATTATTGACGCTATCGTGAAATTTGACCACGATAAACGCAGACCACGATAGCCTCACAACAATGTCACGCTGCCTGTAAGTATGTGTCATGATGGTCGTAAGATGGTCACGATGGAGTCATGATAGTTGTAAGACTACGTCACGAATGGAAAATTAACGGTCATTTTGTCGTCACGATAGAGCTACGATAACCACGACAGTGCCATGACGGTGCCATGAACATATCACGATAGCGTCAAGAGCTAGCAACATGCCTCACACGTGGGTGGGTGTTACTGATGGAGAAGGAAGGGGGGCTAGAGATGAAGGTGGGCTAAACAGGGTTGTGTTGGTGATGAAGAAGGGGGGAAACGGGGGAGGTTGTAATAAAGAGGGGTGTTGGTGGGGAAACAGGGAGGGGGGGGAGGAGAAGGCGTTGTTGGGGGTGTTGGGATGTGAGTAGTTAAAAACGGTGGTGGGTGGTGTCACCACGTGGTGATGGGAGTCGGGGGTAGGGAGTAGGGGTGGGTGGTGTCACGACGTGGTGATGGAGTCAGGGGAGGGTGGAGGTGATAAGAAAGGGGGGAGAAGGCAGAGGGGGTGCAAAAAAGGGGGAAATGGTAGGGATGAAAGCGCGCGTAACGGATTTTTATCGTCACGATAGACATACGACGATCACGATAGTGTCACGAAGCTGCTACATAGATAACGATAGCGTCACGATAGACTTACGATAGCGCTGCGTAGGGGACAAAAATCGAGTAGCTTCCCGATTTTTTAGTGCATGCACTAAATTTTCGTGGCCTCGGCCGAGTGCGTCACGAGCGTCGTTCGGTCACGATGGACTCATAACCAGGACCATGACGGCGCTGCGCATTGCATTGTTGGCGCTTTCGTGGTTCCAATATGGAATGTGCATGTCTTTGATTTTCAGTAAAAAATCATATTTTCTTAAATAACTCGAAAACCATGAGGTTTGCAGGAAATTTCTATGATAGAGTAAAGATAAGCTTGAGCAGGCCTTTCTGATAATCATAGCAAAGTGAATTTGGAGTTTAAATAAGTGAGAATATTGTATTGGTGTATTTTTGACATACTATTAAATATTTCAATGTCTACAAGAGATAATGACTCCTGTTTATGGCATTAGATAGAACACATCAAGCTTAACAACTTTGTTTTCTATTGGGGTTTTTCCATTAGGCCTAATAGTTGGGAGAAAAAGGGCTTTTTAAAAGGAAAAATACGGAATTTGCGGACATTTTGCGTTTGGGGAAAGACTTCCGCTAAAGCAAACCCGCAAAAATTTACATTTCCCAAACATCCGAAAAACAAATTCGGTTCCCGGGAAATTTGCGGAAGTTGCGGTTTGGGGAAAGGTTTGGGGAAAGGTTCCCCCTCTGGTGTTTGTGTTGTGTTGTGGTGGGTGGGGTGTTGTTTGGGGGTGGGGTGTGTGTGTGTGGGGTGTGGGGGGGTTTGTGTGTGTTTTGGGGTGTGTGTGTGTTGTGTGTGTGTTATTTTCAGCACTTTATATTGAGTTTAGTTCTCTTTCACTATTTAATTAAAAAATTGTTTTTTTTCCCTATTTTGGACCTTAGTAAGTTTCCCTTTATACCCCTTTATAATAATTAAGGGTAAAATATGTATGAATTTTGGCCCTTATGTTTCTTGGGTCAATAAAAAAAACCAAACAAGAATATAAAAAACTTGCGTGCGTCCTTGCAGCGGGGGGAGTGGGCATAACCTGTCTGGGCTGTGGTGGTGGCGGGGGTGGGGCGGGGGCGGCCGCTGCCCTGCACGGCTACCGGGCTCCCCGCCCCCCCCCCTTTTCCCCCGTCGCGAGGAAGGGGACTGGGTGAGACGGACCCCCTTTGCTTAAACGACCAGAAAGACCAGTACACCGGAGGCCCCGGGTTTGGGGTTTGGGGCCCTGCGGAAGACAGGTGAGGCGCTGTGTGTGTTTGTTGTTTGTGTGGCCCGGGCAAGGCAGGGAAATGGGGGATAGGGGGAGGGGCATGGCGGGGATGGGGGGAATGGGGAGGGGAGGTGGGGGGAGGGGAGGAAGGGAAAAAAGGAGGGGAAAAAAGGAAAAGGGGGAGGAGGAAATGAGTGGAAATTTAAAAAGGGAAGGGAAGAAAAGGGGGGGAAATGGGATGGGAAAAAAGGGAAGTGTGTAAATTCAAGTCATGTACTTTTTTTTTTATCTTTTAATTTCCCAAACCTCCCTTTATTTTGATCCGCGGGTCGAGTGTCATTTGGCCTCGGCGTATGGGTGGGCGGGGGGGGGGAAGGCGGCACCCTGTCCCCGGCCCGCCCCTCGCCGCTGTCCCCGGGCTTTTGGGGCGGGGGCATACCAAAAAGACAGAAAAAAAAAAAAAATTTGAAAAATAAAAAATAATAAAAAAAAACCCAAAAAAAAAAAAAAAAGTGTTAAATTAATAAAGGAAACCTTTCTGGGTTTTTTATTCACTTAAATTTTAAAGGAAAATATAAATCTCCTTTAAGGTGAGGAGGGTCCAAATTCCTACGTAGCATGAATAACCTACCCAAAGGGAAATATTGCTAACGTATATGCGTTTTGCAATTTTTTACCTTATGAATACTGCACTTGGGTCTAAAAAAGAGGCGAAAGTGGTGGCAAGGCTGTCGGACTCAGTGTTGAGTCTTAATTTGGGGATCGAAAATTTCCCCCGGGGGGTTGGGGTGGGCCCCATCTCCATCTTTTGGGATTGTCCCGTGTCTCACTGGGGGGGTTTTCGGTTTAGCCTGGGTGGATTTTATTTCCTCATTCGGGGCGTGTTTTTTGGGCCCCCGAAATGGTGTGAGGATGGGCCCGAGCTGGACCCCGCCAGAGGGTTTTATCAAATTTTCAAAAAAAACCCCATCGACAATTTTTTGACCCATTTTGGGGAAATGCTAATTTGGGAACCCCCGAGGCCAGGGGCGGGTTTATGGTGGCCAAGTAGAGTGCCCCCCGGGCCCCGGGGGGAGTGCGGGGGGGCCCCGAATGAAATGTGGGGGAAAACTCTTTTTTCCCTTTTCCCCCCCCAGGTACTTTCCCCTCGGGAAAGTACCCGGGGAAATCCTTTTCCCCCCCCAATTAAATGGTTTTTTTTTTTTTCTCCAGCCCTTTAACCCCAAAAATCCCTTCAGAATTTTTGGGTACCTCTAAAACGTAATTATAAAGGGGGGAGGATGCCCCCTTTTTAAGTTTATTAAATCGGTGAAAATGTTTGGGCACATCGTTTGGCTTTTGGGCATAGGCGGGTTGGAGGGGTGTTTTAAGGGCGTAGTGACGCCCGACGTTACCAAAAAAAAAAATATAAAAATTTAAAAAAAGAATCCCATTTTATTCTTATATCCCTAATTTTTTATTTGTTTTGATAAAACTCATTTTTTACATCATTTTTTACTATCATCCCCATCGTCACTAATACACAATATTTTTTCTAATTTGCCAAAAAACTGATATTACTACTGCTCTACTATTTTTAATACTATCCTACTTGGTTTTACTTAATAGTAATCGTTCTTGTACTACTTTTACCACTATTCTAAATTCCACTTCTCCGTTGTCATGCAAAATCTCATACACCATACTTTTTCCCCCTGAATAACAGCCCACAGTCCCGAGTGCCCCTGGGTTTTCCCTCCCTCAGGGGTTTCCCCAGGTGTGGGGAAGGGGCGGCTTTGGCTCCATTTTGCCCCCCTACCTGCGCAGCGTTTCCGCCCCCCCCCACCGTCATTTAAAACCCCCCCGCTCCTCTTTCCCCCCGCCCCCCCAGCCCCCGGCAAAAGGGGCCCCCACGCCGCCCGGGATGGAAAACCCGGGGAAACCCCAAAGCCCCCCCCGGCCCGGGCCCCTTTAGACCCCAAAAATCGTCGGTATCCCAAGGGTTAGCTAACCGGGATTAGTTTGCCTTCGTTCCTCTCTCCTTCCCTCCCTTCCTATATTTTCCCCCCATTAGTTTGCCTTTTTGTTCCTCTCTCCTTCCCCCCCTTTCCCCCTTCCCTATTTTGGCTCACCTATATTATTATATACTAGCTGTTCTGCGGAGATTTTTGTGTTCATCCTCCCATTTTGGGGCCTGTTTCCCTTTTTCTGTAGTTTCTGTCAAAAAGCACCATAGCTTGTGTGGAAGGGAAAAGCTCTCCCTTTCCCAAAATTTCGCTTTCCCCTTTTTTTTTATGCATTATGTGCTACATACCAAAAAATTAACCCTTTAGACCCAAACCCTAAAATTTTTTTGTAATCTGGCTCCATTAGGGCCCATTTTTTTGTGAATATAAAAAATATTTTTTAGATAACCCCGTTTTTGTATCCTTGTCTACTAAAATAAATTGGGAAATTTATTTTCTTTTTGAAATTTTTTGGTGACAACATACAAAATTTTTTTTTAAAAGAAAAAGGGAAAAATAAAGGGCTTTAAAGGGGGTTTAAAAGTGTTGTCAGATATGCTGCCGTGCCGATTTTTTTCTCTCTCCTCATTTTGAGGGTCCAAAATATAAAAGCGTTCCCCAAATTTTTTTCACACTCTCTCTTCCCTTAATTCCCCCAAGGTTGTCAACCTTTTTCTGTATTTTTGCTTTTCTGTTTCTTTTAAATTTTTGTACACCCTTTTTCCCCCCCCCTTTTCCCGTAATCTCCTCCCCCTTTTTTTTTTTTAAAACTTGTAAAATTGTAAACCCAAATGCTTGCTGCTTCCTTTCCGGGCCCTCAAATATAAATTTACCCCAAGACTAGTGTCGTTTTTCCCTTTATTTTTTCTCCGGGTACTTTTAAAATTGCCCCAAAAAATGGGTTTTTGGAACTGTTTGCCGAAGGAACCTCCCCAAAAAAAACCAAAACCCCGGGAAATCTCGCCGCTTTGGAAAACTCGCCGCTTTAAAAATTTTTTGGGGAAGCTCAACTTATTTAAAATAAAAAGGGAAACTAATCAACCTTTAAACCCAAAATACATAACTAGCCTAACTTTCATCTATTGTTGGTATTTCATCCCGAATGCAAAAAAACACGGGGAAAAGGGAAAAACCGCCGCGTGAAAAATGGGAAAAACTCCCTTTGGGCGGGCGGCCCAGGTTCCTTTTCGGCGAAAAGTTCCAAGGTTTGCTACAAAGTTATGTTTTCCCTTTTCCCCCTCCCTTTGGGTCAGAAAAAAAGGGGTGCTTTGTTTCCCCCCGTCACTTTACGTCCACCACCATAACACCAGAAAATTTTTCGTGCACTATACGTATGTTTCATATCTCGCTCTTTGTCTTCTTACCCCTTTGAGTATAAGTTGATATAAAAAAACAAATAATAAACCGCAGGCAGCATCAGACATACGTATTTGTTCAATGCCTCAAAAACCCAATTTCTTCACGTATCTACTCGACAAACCTTCCAGACAACAGTTACTACCCCCTCTTCTTCAATGACACTCAACGTCTCCCTCTTCTACAATGAACATTCTTGACATTCCTATACTAAAGTCTCAGCTGGAAAATGGAATACACATCCATTCCCCCCGGCCTCCCGAAACCCTGCAACCCACCCCCACATATCTAAACAACACAGAGCGGCCGAGAAAGGTAATGTTGTGTTGGTCCCTCTGCGTTACCTGTGAGAATGACAACAAGGCGCGTAAAAGAAAACGGATCCACTTAAAAGAAAACGGATCCACGTAAAGAAACGATCCACGAAAAGAAAACGGATCCACGTAAAAGAAAACGGATCCACGAAAAGAAAACGGAGCCACACAGGTAGTACGTACAGTAACGCCACTCGGAGACGCTAGATTTCCTTTTGATTAGATCAAGAGACCATAGGAGACGCTAACCACTCTGCTATACCGCCTCCCAGTTTCGTTTGTAAGCTATTCTTTCTGTTGTTTTTGACCCGATCAGTTTTTTCTCTCATCTAATGCTTTGGGGTTATTCTCTGCTTGTTTCCCAGTTTTATCTCTTCTTTAGGGGAGCTTTTCAGGTGCGTATTTCGTAGTAGAACATAAGCAAACATAGATAGTAAGGAAGCTACAAGAGGCCGTGAGGGACCTACACGAGTGTTCCTGTCACCTAACTCTACCTATATCACCTCTCTTCCCATCCATGAATTAGCCAGGACTCCTTTTAAAAGACCCCAAATAGACTCCGCCCTGACCCCCTGACGACGGAGTCCATTTCCAATCATTCACCACCCTATTTGTGAAACAGTTTTCTCCCAATTCCTTTTGAAATCTACGCTTTAGCTTAAAATTCTTGCTTTTCTCGTTTGTTACGAGGCCTGGTAACAGTAAGGAGTGGAGTCCAGACCAAAAAACCCCCCTCGGGCAAAACCCCCTAGGACAAAAAACCCCACTGTTTGACAAAACCCCTCTCCAGTTAAAGTTGCCGAAATTAGGACAAAAACCCCCTCAGTTAATAACATTAAAATTAAAAGAAAAAAAAATATAGTTTAAGCAAATTTATTTACTGAAGAATCATGAAAAAATATTTTATATCTTTCTTGTGTTTGTTCACTCCACCTGATCATTGTGTTTTGTCTACCATGAGTACCGTGAATCCCCAGTACAGAGATAACACTAAAGTCGCCAGGACAACGTTTATCTTTTTTTTTTACACACGTCTGGTGGCGTTAATACTACATTTATACATCCATGATTTCGAGAAACTGTTAGAAGGGGATATATGGGTGAGTCTGGTCATTTGGGTCTTCATCTGTCATGAGATGGCTAAAATGAACAAATTACAAAAATATCAACCAAATAGCGACGTTGATAACGGGCTACACTAAGGTTCACCCAGTAGTGTTTATGTTACTGAGTGTCCTCCGCGTCCCCCGGCCCACCCCCGATGCCCGATAAATATCGAGTAGTGGGATTTGAAACGTATATACTTGCAGATTACAAAGCATAAAACAACGCTGAACAGGGGTATACGATTATACCAGCTCATGATATAAACTAATGGTATCATCTCAGTGGGCACATAAAAATCAGTACTGTACGGTGATGCTATAATTCAGTAACATAATGGCGGCATGGCGACATTAGGGCAGTGGCGACTAAGTGTAATCTGCGGTAGCTATAGGTAAAAAAACTACAACCTATCAAAAACCTATATATGTATTATAGTGAATGTAATATTTTACAATATCAGACAAGTGTTCCACTAAAACTACATACATCAATCAAAATAATAATTATAATTTTAAATTTTTCTGTTTTTTTGTCCAGGGGCGTTTTTGTCTCAGTTTTTTTATCCTAGGGCGAGTTTTTTCTCCTAGGGGGTTTTTGTCCCAGGGTTTTTTTAACTAGGGGGGTTTTGGTCCTAGGTTTGTTTTGGTCCTACAACTCGTGTAATAAGAGTGACCCTTGTGCACTCAAACTACAAAAAAGATGGACCAGGGACTTGTCTCTTTTCCAACTCAACGTTGCACTATCTTCTGATCGCATAGGTGGATTGTAAACTTAATCGGCAGAATAGAACAGCTTCCCATTTGGTCGAAGGGTGGAATTGGTTGGGTGTGGTGGAGGTTAGTGGTAAGGGGATCAAATAAAATATTTCACACCTATTAGGTCTATGCGCCCAACGTCTCTCTCTCTCTCTTCTCTCCTCTCTCTCTCTCTCTCCTCTCTTCTGCTCTCTCTTGCATGTCCTCTGCTCTCTAATTCTGCTCCTCTCTCTCTCTGGGTTTTTCTTTTTCTTCTTACTTTCAACTCACGATACCTCGTCTCTATCTTCTTCTTTTCTTCTTCCTAGCTCTCCGCGTCCTCACTCTACCTCCTCCCTATACTTCCTTTCTTCCTCTTCCCCCTTCCCAACACTTCACGCTATTATCACGATGAAGATATAACTGCTTCACCTAATGGTGTGTAGCTGTGTGGTGTGTGTCGTGTGTGGTGTGACCTGACTACAACCCCCAAGCAGTGGTTGATACGGTGCGTGCAGCGGTTGCGGGTCCGCGGCTTTACACGCCCAATTGGGCTCTTCTTTAATGGAAGTTGGGGGGGAAAACGGGATGTCGCGGCGTTGTGTTTTTTTTGGCTGTTTTTAACTTAGGCTGCGCGATTTTTGGGTGATTGGCTTCGATAAGAACATGAAAACATTTGCACCGGTTAAGTGGACAATTATCCTCAAAAAGGATTAGTGACCTTGTCACCTACATGGTTGATAAAACAAACACCCAGGTTGTGGTTTGCTGGTTTATTGGAGGACTGTGGACAGAGCTTGTGTGTGGTACAGTGGTTGAGACTCAAGCAGTCCTGAGCCCTCTGACAAGGAGACGTCCTTTTAATGGAGCACGCGATGACTCACGACCAGACGCCCCTGACGCCTAATCCCTTAATGGGGCAAGTCGGCGAGATCACTAGTTGATGGTAGCCATGGAACAGTGGGCGGCGCGTACGGAGGAGAAGCATTAAGAGGAAGGAGGGCTGACCTGACGGGGAATTAACAGGTGTGGTTGTGGAATTCAACCACAGTACTCTGCTTCCTCAAAAAAAAAAAAAACATATTAATACATATACTTATAAAAAAACCATAGAAGGTGCCAAGCGAGCCGTAGGTCAATGTAGGTAGGGCAAACTGCCGAGTCTTCACGTGAGCGGGTAGCGGCAAAGATTAGATAGGAGGTGCCGAGGGCGTGTTACAAGATCTTGAGGGGAAGAGCTTGTGAAAAATAGGTATGTCTTCGGGGGAAAAGGCCGAAAGGGTTCCTAAGGAATCGGCTCCCAAGATAGCTTGTGTTTGCTCTGCTGAGGCCGTACGTTTGCAAGGGCCTTGCAAGAGCAGGAGGCTGCAGGACGCAGGATGTGGCCGCAGGAAGCAGCCGTAGGAGCAGGGACGAGGATTAGACACTTTGGGGCTGGAGACCTGGCTGATGGTTGCCTTAGATGGCTTCGTCAGGGTCGTAGCGTGGCAGCAGCTTGGGCGTTGGGAGGAGCGCCGGCTAGTGGCGCTGTGACAGTGACGGCGGCGAGGGGGCAGCACCCGGGGTGGCACGGCAGGGCTGGGGTGGCACGGGGGCGTGGAGACACAAGCATCCACGTTAGGCAAGGGCGTGTAGTGCGTGCGATGAGATGGGGTGGGCGTAGCAGGCACTGCACGGGTCGATCTAGGCGCGGCGTCAAGATGGGGGTGGGCGAGGGGCAGGCCACCTCCCACGTAGGGT
Organism: Chionoecetes opilio; assembly: GCA_016584305.1. Taxonomy (NCBI): domain Eukaryota; kingdom Metazoa; phylum Arthropoda; class Malacostraca; order Decapoda; family Majidae; genus Chionoecetes; species Chionoecetes opilio. Next base: position 202,115 of record JACEEZ010003037.1, read on the forward strand.
GTATTGTTCAATCCCCGGGGTCACCAAATGTAGTTGACCTTGTCAACCTACAGGTTGATAAAAACAGACACCCAGGTGTGGTTGCTGGTTTATCTGGAGACTCTGTGGACAGAGGGCTTGTGTGTGTGGTTACAGTGGTGTGAGCACAAGACCTGTACTCGTACAAGATTACGTCCTTTTAAGGAGCCGCTGATACTCACGGACCCCAGACGCACCGCCAACGGCTAATCCCTAATGGGCAGCGGCGAGATTCTAGGTGATGTCGCCAGGAAACAGGGGCGGCCGAGTAGAGGAGAATGAGCAATAAGAGGAAGGAAGGACGTGACCTGACGGGTAACTTAAACCAGGGTATGGTGTGAATCAATCCCACCACTACCACGATAGCGTGCCGGTCTACTTCGGGACCTGCACAGGGTCTACGCTCCCCTACGCTCACTAAGGTACTACAAAGATCCAAGACTGACCTTGACCTGACCTGAACTTACCCATAGCTTTAATATGCATTCTAACAAAAAAAACTGTCCCCCCACCAACCTGACCTGCCTTACCGGACCGCTTGAGGAACCGCGAGCAACCCTACTCAACCTTATAAAATAGGATGTCAACGGAAGTAATGTTTAGTATCCTCCTTAAAATTTCAAGTGAGAGACATCAGTTGACATTTCACTCCTTTACAATGCTGTTGAACGAATGCTACAGAAGTGTCATCTTGACAGAAGAAACAGCGTTAAGTTTTACGTGTGAAAGCCATCTGCTGGACAAACCACAAGAAGCAGAGCCTTGTATCGATGTGGTAGGTTATGTAAGCAAAAAAAGAAAAAAGTGACAGGGGTGGGGCATATCGGCCTGTGCCAACTTAAATTACTTACTAAAGTTTTGTTGGATCACTGAAGATCCGTCACCCCAGAGTTTGACAGGGGTTGACGGATCTTAGGTGGGACTATCCTGGGGTGACGGATCTCAGGTGGGATATCCTGGCGGTGGACGGATCTTCAGGTGGGATATCTGGGGTGAGGGATCTTCAGGTGGGAAATCCTGTGGGTGACGGATCTTCAGGTGGACATTCTGTAGGAGGACTATATAAAATAAGTTGACCTTAAATATATAAAGTCATCAGGAGTCAGTCGGACCATGGCACGCAAACCTTCAAAATAGCCGTCTTACCCACTGTTGTGTGATGATTCACTAAGGTTATCGGCGGCTCACAAAACAGACTTTAAAGCGGAAGTTAAGTGTGATTACTTGTGATAATCTGATGAATTTGACAAAAATACTCCAGATCGAAGGATGGTTTTCTGGTGGAAATGCCAAACAAAGGAAAGCCTGAAGTATAAATCCATCTAAGTCTATAAGATTGATCTTTTTTCCCCGTTTCCGGAATTAGAAGAGTGCATTTCTCCAAGCTGCATAACACAAAAGGAATATATTTGTTATCTTCATTTTATAAATTTATATTCATGGTGGGCTGGGGTGACGGATTTCAGGTGGAATCATGGGGTGACGGATTCTTAAGGGGGAAAATCCTGGGCGGACGGTCATCTTCAGGTGGACATTCTGGGTTGGTGACGGATTCGGTTGAATCCGTTTTGTTTTTTCTCTAATTTAACTCTAACTGTATAATAGATCAATATCATATAGCATAGTTAAAGTTGCAACCTGAAGTGTTAAGAGTGTAGAGTGTAAAGTAGCGATGTAAGACATGTCGACCGCACGCTTAATAGTGTAAAAGTCCCCGGTCGACCGCACGGAGATAGTGCAAATGCCCGGTAGACGCACGCTAATAGTAGCACCCTTTGACCTGATTAGGACCTCAGCCGTGACTCTCACGGAGGTCACACCCTACTGTCAATCCCTAGGGGCAATTAATTGACCGGGGTCATGCCACACCTTCCAAGGTCCACCCTTTCACAGACTCTCTCTAATTCACAAGTTAAGGAGAGAGGCTCAGAGAGCTGTCAAAACAGTTTACTCTCCTAAATACTACAGCTGCCGTGACATCAGAAGAGGGACATACATTACTGGCCTCGTGAGGAACTTCGCAACCCAAGAGTTTATAACAATTACAATGACACTGTCCGTGCAGTTCTATGCATAGAAATAAACATCGTTGTTGCGATGAAATATAACCCCACCAGAGTGAAAGGTCAAATGCTGTCACTCTTATGTAAAGCGGAACATGTATTCCAATTGGAGATCAGGAGTATGTTCAATCAATCAGATCATTGGGGGCATACGCCGGGGCGGTGCGTTCGCTCGCCCAACCTACGACGCCACTTCCGGGGGTCACCACGTGCGAGTATCCAATGCAGGTTCCTTTCCCATACAGCACGCTCTCGACAAGAAAGCACAATCAACTTGCCCCAGCCACGAGCCTTCGTGGGCGCCCCCCTTTGCCTCCTCCACGCCGGGATTGTCTCTTACAGATACAACCGATGGGAAGGCTCGTTTCAGAGGATTTAGGGCCACATTTGGCCCACTTTATAAGACCGAAGTATGGCACGCATGACGGACTGATGCAGGTGAAGAATAGGCCCGCGATTAGTCTCACGGTGCAATCGCTGATTTGAACACTGACAAGACGATAAATTCATGACGACAGCACGACACCCCATGATTCTGCGAAAGACAATTATACCAAAGGAATTGATTCGTCTCTTCAGAGTACACTTATTTAGTGTTCCATGTCTGCACAATCCATAGCAGTAGAGACAGGGGGGATCACAAGCGATTTGAAAGATCCGGATCTTTGTCCTCCTGCACAGGTACCGACAAAACGCCAAATTACTCCCGACTGAGCGAGTCCATAAACACGTGGTGCTATGCCAATCCGCGGTAAGGACTTCTTGACGATGACCCCGGCCGTCATGTCGGACTGCGCTACCAAGGTATGTAAAGCTGTTCACCAAGATCTCAAGTGTCCTCGCCACCACGCTATGAACAGACTGTTACTTGCTTCAATCTAGTAAGTCTCACAAACTAAGCCTAGGACCTTGAGTCTTGAGCCAGGAGACTCAAGTCCCAAAGGCTTGCCTTCCTCGTGGCAGCGCCTCGAGAAGCCATCACCAGGACCTCCAGCGACCAGCAAAGGATACTGCATCCTCGGCAAAAACAAAATCAGGGATCTGGTGTTGCCAACGCGAGCTCCACAATCACTTTGATCTACAACTTGTACCAATACCCAGTCCATACAAAGCGATTGGAAAGTGATGGGCAAGGACGACACCCTTGCCTCACTCCTGTGATCACAGGAAAGAAGCCGGATACACCTGCCCCACACTTACAGTCACTCTCCGTCCAGAATACAGACCAGTTATCAAACCAATAGTCCTTGAAGAATCCTCGAAAGGCGCAGAAGATCCCAGAGTGACTCACGATGCACTGAGTCAAACGCCTTCTTGAGATCAACCATAGACTGCAAGCATCCCCTGTCGAAACTCACGTCGGCGTTCACCCAGGACACGAAGCGCTAGGAATACGTCCGTTGTTGAACTTTTTTTTAGAAACCCCCCCCCCCAGGCGATAAAAACACAGACTGTGAGGGTCAATTTCTATGATGCTTCATCAGATGGCGCGAATCCGTATGTCAGCAATAGATGGGCAAGCACCTTGCCTCAGTTACGCTGTAGACAGTTGTAATACCGCGGTAATTGTTGCAGTCCTGACGGTCCCTTTCCTTTCCAGATAGGGACGACCAGCCCCCTTTTTCAGTCAGGAGGAAGGAAAGGTAGCCTGATTGCCACACGGCAGTCGGACGCATGGCAACCCGTGGATCATGGCCTCACCCCCAGCTGTGGAGGAGCTTCACGCACTGAGTTACAAACACCAGCGCCTTTCCACCCCTCACCTTTGCTTACAGCCTTCACTGAACGTCGTCAAGAGAATGGTTGCGCTTTCGTCAATGGGAGGATCGGATCCACTGCCTGTAAACCCAGAGTGGTGTGGACGCACTGCTCAGTTCGGAAGGGTCCACGAGGAACGTTGCTAGGAAAGACTAGAAGAGTGACACAAAAAAAAAAAAAAATTACCGGGAGGAGTACCACCTAAAAATCAGACTTTTAGTGACATTGCGCTTCCTAGCTACTGGAGAACGTTATACACATCTCTCATGTACTTCTTCAGAATTCTGAAACGACTATTTCAAAGGACTGTGCCGGAAGTATGCCAAGCAAGTTATCGAGCACTACGAGAGTAGTTAAACGTACTCGTCCAGACCCATTTCATCATCCTGATTTAATGCAATCAAATCATAGCCATTAACGAGTATATAAACAATACCGTCGTCACTTTTTGGATCCAGTCAGCCGTTTTTAAATAAATCCGCAATCAAATCTGCAAACTTCCCGAGTTTTCACAAAACAACTCTCAAGGTTTGCAGACGCTCAGGCTCAGGCTCGGGACGTTAGCATCAGGGAGGCTCCTATTCCCGACGCTGATCAGAGCGGCACGTAAAACACAGAGATAAATATAGTACTGAAAGAATTATTTGGGTGTTCTTGATAGATTTTTTTTTGCATATGCCACATGCAATCGCATCCTTCATGGGTGCAGCAAGGACAGACTGTGCCTTGCGAGAAAAAGTTTGCACACGGAAAGGAGTGGAGTGTGTTAGGGTGATAGACGCCTATAGTGTGCCTTGGCGGCTGGGCAGTTGATGTTGCAGGAAACGGTGTTTGTAGCGAGGGTACACAGCGGGTTGAAAGAACCCTGGGTGTGAGTGATGCAGCGCGACTAGTCGGCCTACCCAGTGTGTGGGTGGGGACGGAACGCAGTTGTGAGGTGAGCCTGGGTTATCACGCGTAGTCGGCTGGACACTACACAACAAAGGGCGGGAACCCCCCCGTAAGACCAAGTGACTACAGGTCCAACACCATAGCCATGAAACCAGGTGGCCCTGTAGACAGGGGACGCACAGGAACCATTGGGCGAGAGCAGCGGTGGACCACCCCGACGACTGGTGAGGCTGCCTCTTAACAAGACCAAAGTAAACAAGTAAACCCAGTTGTGAGTGGGGCGTGCCCTGTGGTGAGAAAGTACCCTGTGGTCGTGTGGCGTCACCACTTTCTGCTTCCCGCCCGCATATTTTCAACTCTAGCTGTAGTTAATGCTAGGTAAAATAGCTAGAGATGTCCGAGTACTGAACGCTCTGGACACTGCTCACGCTCAAAACACAAAACTTACACCATAGGATTTCCGAAAAGTACCTTCATATGTATTCCCACCAAACACAAATCGGTTTGTAACCTTATTTAACCAATCCATGTTTTGGAGAAGTGCTAGGTTTCATCCCTGAGCTGAACACTCAAGGACTCTGCTAACACTCTGTTTCATACCTAACCTCGTACTCGGGCTCAAAAACAAATAGGATCCCATGGGACAATCGAGGTTCGTATCTATCCTCATTAGTATACGCCTGACCAGCGTCAATTTCTTTCGGTGTCAGATTAGCATCGTACTTTAGATTCTGTCACAGCACCGACAGATTCGCAACTGTTCTGGACAACCACGTGAACTCAGTACAAGCTCGTCAAATATGTGTACAAGTGATGAACAGATTTGCCGACAGGTGTCAGAAGCAAGAGAATTGTACATTGCGGGCGTGCCTGGTTCTGACGTCATCAATAACCGTCAGTAAGCCCTGTGGATGGAAAGATTTTTATTTTCGTATCTCGCCCCGGAGAAGCGCCTTTTAACTAGGAAAGTCGTAGATAAAGTTTTTAGTAGCGAAATTAACAGGCGCCTTGAGAATATCAGCACACAAATTAATTACTTATCGTTAGCATGTAGGTTAGGGTGTTTTTGAATGTACATTCAAACGAAAATTACATAAACTCGGCCACAAAAAAAAAATGGGTCTGGGGACGATTACTTTAGGTAAGTTTACTATAAGCTGTATATAGCTACTACTCCTACTATTACCACATTATTATACTAAAACAGTTAAATAGATAATAATACATAAATATAATAAAATAATAGAATAGCGTAACACTAAATAATTATTCTGAATAACCTATAAATAAATAAGAGGGCGGTTGTTGTCTGTCCGTCCGTCACAGTCCACTCAACTCTTACAGGTCACACCGCCTACCAAAAAACGACTATAATTCAGGGGTCATGATAACGCTAAGAAAGGTGATAAAAATCATAACGAACATGGATGGATCTTATGCACATTCATAATTTGTTGTCATTCAGTTACACCTCTACTAATAAAACACCATATTATCAAACCGGTAATTTATAGTAATAATTAATGTAATGTGAAAATGAGACGGTGGCTAAAACAGTGTTAATAATAAGGACACTGAGTAAAACGATTCAATATAAAGACATTGAAGATTAAATACAACATGGAAAAAACAATGTATATCTTCAAGGCTAACACAAATCCCGCAGTGCATCTAGTTAGCATGGTGGTTAGTCTTGATAACTGTCAAGCGTATATCCAAAGACTACGTGTAATAACAGTAGTCTTTATACAGTAGTCTTTTTTACAGAGGTCACAGTAGTTCTACTGTAATACAGTTAGTCACTGTGGTATATACCCAACAGGGGACCTACTTGTATACGGACTTGCTACTCCGTAGACCGCATGAAGCCGGCCATCGAATACCGCCACATTCATGAACAACCCAGTGGAGGCCAGTTTGCGGATTCTTGACATTTTCGAACATAGCTCCATCTCCCGTTCCTAAAGGTTATCAGTATTAAATGACTATACCGTTATCTGTTGAGTAAATGTTGCTATTATAATATTATGCAAATAAACAAAACAGATAAAAATACACTAAAAGAAAAATGTCATTTATAGAGGAGAGATGACAGAAATAGAGCTAGAGAGAGCTCACTTACTTAACTTAAATCTTCGAACACAATATAATAAGATGTGCGAGAGAAAAGCTGTTACATGAAATATAGCAACTAATAAGCAGGGGGATGTGGTCATTAGCTTTCCATATTGAAATATATTTACGTTTTCTGATTAACTTAAATAGAACCATATGTCATAAATAGCGTTAACTAAAAGTGTATAAAAATTACTCACAGATCACGGATCGGGCAAGTAAAAAGGTGCGTTCCATGGAAAGTGCTAGTAGACCTATGGTTTAATCAGTATAAATAAACACTGCTAATCTTCGATAAAATGCTTTGTTCTATAAATTACCAAATAAAAAACGGGAAATACCTCTAAAGAAGATCGCCATTAATGAGACTCAACGAAAATATGTCATACACTAATAATATTCATGCTATAATTCTCCTTCCCCATGATATTGTGCGCAAAAACTATTTACTAATGAAACCATATCAAATGTAAAATGCGGAATTTTAATTAGCTGTCATTGATCAATATTATAGTTTTGAAAATGAATATAGAATACGTATGCATGAATAACGTTAAACTAAAACAATCTACGAATACTCAATCGGGTAAATTTTCCCGAATTGATGAGTTATTTATTAGTTAACGCTAAATTATTGTAAAAATAAGTACTAATTGATTTATAAGAAGCGAATATATCAATGGAAGGAAAGCTAATAAAATTCGTTTTATTGATATATGTTTCATGTAAAATGACTACATTTATCGGCAAACTATTAAATGGCGAAGAGTTTAAGTGAAACCTATTAAAGTTCATTGCATATTACTTTACCAATCATAATGACATTTCTTTAGTGTATTTTACTGTTTTTTATTTGATAATATTATAGAACAAACATTTACGAAGATAACGGAATCATTAGGTATACTTGATAAAACCATAGGAAGGGAGATGGGAGTGATGTTCGAAAATTTCAGGAATCGCAAAAACTGGCCTCTATTGGAAATAGCCCAAATGAGTAGCAAGGTCCAGTATACATAGTCTCTGGATATCCCATAGAACCCCAAGGTTTTCCTATATTCTTCTATAAATTTAGTTTTTTCTTGAGACAAATTTCTTCTTGGTTGCTTTTCAAAATTGAATCCTTTTCCGCGGACTGGTGGGAAGGCGTTAACACTAGGCAACAGGCTAAATCTTGCTCGCATGCGTCAGGTTATACTGGCAAAATGTTGGCCACATGTAACATGCCACACAGTCGCATGCTACATGTGCTATTCTGATTGAACTGGGAAAACACCACTGGGGGTATGCAGACAATGTAGGAATGCCCACATGTTGCCAAAATTTTGCACTCGGTGGAATCTGTAGTATTTTACAGATACAACCCGATGGAAGGGATCGGTTTCAGCGGTAGCGTGCCACATGCCCATATAGCCGAAGTTGGCCGCTGACGGATTTATGCATCTAATAGGCAGCAATTCAGTCCACCGGTGCAATCGCTGATTTGACACGTAATCATCCCAGCGTACCCCATGATTTCTGCACGAAGACACCGTAATTACCAAAAGGAATTGATTGTCTCTTCAAGTCACTATTTAGTGTCCATGTCTACACAACCATAGAGTAAGAAAGGGATCACAAGCGACTTGAAAGATTCCGAATCTTTGTCCTTCTGCACAGTACCGACAATGCCAAAATACCTCCCGGCTGAAGCGAGTCCATGAACACCGTGGGCACAAATGCAATCCGCCGTAAGGACTTCTTGACGGTGACCTGCCGTTCATTATTGGACGCGCATACCAAAGGTATGTAAAACTTTTCCAAGATTCAATGTCCTCGCCACACGCATGAACAGACCGTGATGCTTATAATCTAGTAAGTCTCCAAACACCTGGACATTACGTCTTGGAGCAAGGAGACCTCAAGTCCAAAGGACTTTGCCTCCTCGTGCACTAGGGCGCCTCAGCCTTTTCCAGGCTGAAAGCCTGGAAATGGCTGAGGAAGCCAATACCAGGACCTCCAGCGGACTCAGCAAAGATTACGGACAATCATCACGGCAAAAACAGATCAGTGATCTTGGTGATGCCGACAGATTGCTCACCACAATCACTTGATTACAACTTATGTCCAATACCAGTCCATAACAGCGTTGAAAAGTGATGGGGCAAGGACGCGCCCTATGCCCTTACTCCTGTATTCACAGGGAAAGACGCGGGATACACACTTCCCCACACTTCACAGCACTCTCAGTTCCAGAATACAGACAGTTATCAAACAATAGTCTTGCAGGAATCCCTCGAAAGTCGCAGAAGATCCCAGACGTGAACTCACGATCTGCACTTGAGGTTCAAACGCCTCTTGAGACTCACATAGGCTGCAAAGCATTCCCCTGGCGCAAAACTCACGTCGGCGTTTACCAGGACACGAAGCGATAGGTACGGTCCGTGTTGACATACCAGGAGTGAACCCAGGACATGTTGAGGGTTCTGATGCTTCACCAGATGACTGCGAATCTGTGTAGCAATAGATGGGCAAGCACCGTGATCGGTACGCTGGGAGCAGTGTACATTACCGCGGGTAATTGTTGCATCCTGACGGTCCCCTTTCCATTTCCAGATAGGGACGACAGCACCCCTTTCCAGTCAGGAGGAATGGTACCTGATTGCACACGGCAGTCAGGACACAGCGACATGCAAACCCGCGGATCCATGGCCTCACCCCCGCTTTGAGAGCTCCCACTGATATTGTACGAACACAGCTGCCTTTCCACCCCTCCAACTGTGCTACAGCCTCACTCTGACTTCGTCAAGAGAGGGTGCGGGGTTCGTCAGTGGGAGGATCGGATCCGCTGCCTGGTAACCAGTGGTGTGTGAAAGCTGCTCAGTTGGAGGGTCCACGTGAACAGCTGCCCAAGTACTCCAGCCCAACGAGCCATTCTGCCCATCCATTGTCTGACACGAGGCGCCCATTCTGCGGTTCGGAATAGCAAGCGCCGAGAGGAGACTTGGAACGCGGAGCTTCTTCAGGGGCTCTGGTAGGCGGGTCGGAGGTCATTAGCGTCAAAGGCCCTACGACATCCTACAGGAGTCTCCTGACATACCTCTCCTTGTCTCTACTCAGGAGGGTTGCTAGTCCGGCGTGAACAGATGCCCTGTGCTGGTCCCCGGTTCCAGCCAGCCTGGCAGCGCGACTCTCCTCGATTTTCTCCAGCGTTCTCCCGTCGAGACAAAACCACCCCTTGACCTCGGGCGCCCGCAAGACACTCTCTTGGCAGCCTGTAGAGTTTCACGGGGTTTGAAGATACCACAGTTCTAACAGGGTCCACAGAGAGCACCGGCACATCAAACCGATTTTGGACGACTGCCCACCGATACCATGAGCAAATGTCAAGTCTTCAGTTTCTCAAGATGAAACACGCAGTATGGTTACCTCTTGAGATTCTCTCTGGGACTTGACATGAAGCTTCAAGTGTAGCAACAACAAGTCTGTGATCTTGGGTTCCAAAGAATTCAGCAACTCCGGTAAACCCTGCAGTTCTGGAGGATCCTCCAACGAGTACTAACGAGGATGTGGTCGATCTCCTTAGATTACCCCTCCGGCATTACTATACCATGGCCAGCGGTGCTGCAGCTGGCACTCTGATACCAAAGAACCTGCAATTCTCAACCTCGGGATCTTGCAAAGTTCAGACAGCAGAGAAACTGTTGGTGTTTCTGGTACCGGAGCCAATGGGGACCACCACCATAACTCGTAGCCATTCTCAACAGTTGACAGTAGTAGCATTGAAGTCGCCCAAACATGGAGTGTGTCCCGAGGAGGACATTGTCTAAAACAAAGTCGAGTTTGGCGTTATAGCAACATCTCCTTCTCTTCAGTTTTACGCATCTCGGTAGGGAGCGACTACACTCGCAACAAGAGACCATGAACCCAGAGTGTGTTTCATTCCTCACCTCACGGAGTATGTTGATATACCTGATATATAAAAGGTCGCCAAAACCAAATAAAACCATACAGCACTTCATTCGCCAAATTCGTGACCCGGACCTGTTCTTTTGCACTAAACTTTCCACCTGCTCTGATCCCAGCTGATTAACCTAGCGGCATATGAAGGCTGGTGGGGGGATGATAGTCCCTCCTTATCATCCTGGTCTCTCTTTCTTTTTCTTCCTTTCCATCTTCCCTCGCTCTCTCTCTCTCTTCTTCTCTGCTCTCTCTCTCGCTCTCCTCTCTCTCCTCTCTCCACTCTCTCTCCTCTCTCTCTTCTCATCTCTCTCTCCTCTCTCTCTCTCTCTCTCGCTCTCTCTCTTTCTTTCGGGTCCCTCCTTCACCATCCTCTGTTCTCTTCTCATCTATCTCTCTCCCTTTCTTTCCCTCCTCCACCATCCCTGTCTCTTTCTTCCTCTCTCTCTCTCTCTCTCTCTCTCTCTCTCTCTCGCTCTCTCTCTCTCTACTTCTCTCTCTCTCTCTCTCTCTGGGAATAAAAAAACATTTTGTTGTCAAGGAAAGAACATTTAGTAAGAAAACACAGAATCAGAATCACAATGCAACAGCTCAATGAAAAGAATATAGAATAGGCACGTAAAAGAGAGAGAGAGAGAGAGAGAGAGAAGAGAGAACGAGAGAAGGAGAGAGAGAGAGAGACGAGAGGGAGAGAGAGAGAGAGAGAGAAGAGAGAGAGAGAAGAGAGGGAGAGAGGAGATGAGAGAGAAAGAGAGAGAGAGGAGGAGAGGGAGATGAGAGGAGAGAGAGAGAGAGAGAGGAGAGAGAAGGCGAGAGAGAGGAGAGATGAGCGAGAGGAGGAGGGGAGAGAGAGAGAGAGAAGAGAGAGAGAGAGCACCGAAGAGAGGGGTGAGGAGAGAGAGTGAGAGAGAGAGAGAGAGAGAGAGATGAGAGAAGGAGAGAGGAGAGATCGGAGAGAGAGAGAGAGAGAGAGAAAGAGAGACGATGAGGAGAGAGAACAGAGACGACCGAGAGGAGAGGATGAGGAGAGATGGAGAGCGAGAGAGAGATGGGAAGAGAGAGAGAGAGAGGGAGAGGAGAGAGAGAGAGGAGGAGAGATGAGAGTAGAGAGCGACGGAGAGGAGAGGAGAGAGGACGGAGAAGAGAGAGAGACGAGAGAGAGAGACGAGGAGAGAGGAGAGAGGAGAGAGAGAGAGAGAGAAGAGAGGAGAGAGACGAGAGAGACGCGAGAGAGAGATGAAGAGAGAGAGAGGAGGAGGAGAGAGAGTGAGGGAGAGAAGAGAAGAGAGATGAGACGGAGATTTGATGAGAGAGAGAGAGAGATTTTTGTTTTTTTGGTTTTATCAATTTATTACGCTCAAAAGAGGCGACAGGCGAGTACATGAAATATTGCCAAACATGTATAATTAATTTAATCGGACAACAGGCACACCGTCATACATTACAGAGATGCTGGACATCAAATTATTAGTACAATTATGTGTTCTCGCAGGGCACGCAGTTCGTATGGCAAGGAGAGGATTAGCACCCACAAAAGTGTGGTGGGTGACGTACGAAATACGACATCCAAATTACATCCCGTAGGAGGAAGTCGCACACAGGGCGAGTAAGGGCTGTCCCTGAGGCAGCATGGTCCCTGAACAGAGGGAACACTCGAGGCTAGTACAGTAGTGGAAGACTGTGGCTCTGGGCGATCACACGGCTATTTGCACAAGTGGAGGAGGGGGGAAAAAAAGCGGTGGGAATTTGAGGCAAGTGTCCCCCGCCTCAGAGACTGCCACACAGGGTCGGTCTCCCAAGCCGAAGGTCGGGCAGGGACACAATCGTTGTGTCGCGAGCCTATGAGTCGCGTCGGCGGCTACTTCGGGAGGGGTTAGCCGGAAAGTGGGTTCATAATGCTGATAGACACACTCTGAGCCGCTACATGCGTTTGTGCGGTGGAGTAGTGGGGAGCAAGATCCGGCACACGGGGACGCGTGGTATCAAGGTTTAGAAGCAGAGGAGGGAGGGTGTAGCAAACACAGAGCAGGGGCAGGCTGCAGGCAAAGTTTGGCGAGGAGATCACCATCCCTTGTCGTTGGCTGCTATTCCAACATGGGAAGGATATCCACACAAAAATACCTTATATAGTTAGAGAAATTGTAACGAGCTGCGGACTAAATGAAGCAAGATCTGCTGGAAAACAAGGCAACGAAGTTGTGTGTGGTTGTGGAGATGAGATGGCCTGAAGGGGCAGACTGAGAGTCACACATGACCAGACCATTCAGACGCCTTTGACAGAGGAGACTACCCGACAGCCAGCAAGATTCCCTGTAACTCGCAGTAAGGTGAGAGCTGGACAAGTTGGGTAGTCTGCGGCCAACCCAGCCTCCCTCCGGGTGGCGCCACATCGACGTGAGTAGACAGCGCACCCCGCCTCCCATCTGGTGCAGGGAGCCGTCGACCGTAGCTGCAGTGGGGAGCGGCACAGGGACGGTAGGAGGACACTGCGGGCAATGTGCTTCAGAGCCAGTTGCTCTGAGGAGTGGTGGGGCCGCCTTGACAGTGGAATGGCTGAAGGAAGACGTTGAGAGGCTAGAGAGGAATCCTCACATGGAGGGAGACGATGATCCACTTCAGCCAACGGGGAAAACATATAATGAATATATCAAGGTTGTAACGCACAGGCAGGGGAGCAGACTGTGTTAAGACGAGGGAACGGACGAAGCGGGAGCGATAGCGGAGGTCGGGGTGCGGCTAGGGTTCAAGCGAGGTTCTCATGACAGTGAATAATGTGGGTAAGAATGGGGAGAGTTGAGGCACTTGACGCTGAAGGATGAGAGCATTGCGTGAATATTCAACAAGAGGGGAGGAGATTCGAGCTCAGGCCAACATGTTGACTATTCTGGTGGAGGCCAGGACAACCAAGAATGTACCTCATCACTGCTGTTCTGACAATTTTTTCTAAAGGGGTCCTAAAGAGGTCTTGAGAGAGCTGAACCAGAGGGAAGGGGAGAGGTGTAGTCATATAACTGAGCTCGTATGAAGGCAAGGTAGAGGGTCCTAGCCACAGAACTAAGGGACTCCGGCAGCATTGTTTGGAGCCATTTGAAGAGGGGATGAAGCGCTGCTGTAGCGCGGTGTAGGAGAATCGTCGACACGATGGGATGAAATCGCGCTGACGCGCAGTATGGCTGGGGTGATCCCGCCAGGCAGCTCCAGGTACAAGTAACTGCGTGACACATGCGGGTATAACAAATTTCCAACAGTGAAAACAGGAAGGGTTCTGGGGTTCCGGGGAGGAAAATATTCTAATTTTCTCAGGGGAGGAGAATGACTGGGCAACAAGCGGAAAGACGGACTCGAGTATAGCAATGCACTGAAGGAAGAGGCGAAGATTGCAGGAGTAGTGGAATGAAACACATATGTCTCAGCTAGCAGGTAAAACAGTCGTCCCGGAATGTCGGGAAGAAGGTGAGTAAGCGGTGCACGAGGACATTAAAAGGAATGGACTTAAAACACCACCTGGCGGAGTACCAAGCCGAATTCCTTGGAGGAGCTACAGCCCCCCTTGAAAAGCAACAGCGACGGATTCTGTTACGGAGGTAACCACGGATCCACCTCAGGAGATTCCTGGACACCAATTCCACCAGCTGCTGATCGAGGATAACCCTCTCTGTTGGCACATCAAAGCACTCTTGAGGTCAAGAAAAGCTAGCCCATGGTGGGGGAGAGGCGGGTATACAGATCCATCAGACAATGGTGCGTTTACTTCTCTGTGGCAGGAAACCATACAAGACTGGGAGATAACTTGTCCTCAGCCCCGAAACATGAGACGGGTGAGGAAGAAGATACGCCTCGAGCAACCTTACAAGAAGCAGGAATGAGTGAAATGGTCTGAACTTAATCAGTTTGCCAGGGTTTGGGATCGGCACAATTGTGTGGAGGTCAGGCATGAGGCACGTGTCCCAAGCGAAGCAACGATTGTAAAGCTGCAGCACGGATTGTCAGGACCTTCAGGAGTAAGCGAAGGACGGGTAAGTAAGACCATATCCCCCGGGGCTGATGCCTTACACGGGTGAGAGCTCGTCGGCTATGTTTCATCCTATGATCAGCACGGCGTTCATCCTCATCCGTCCGCATTAACGCAGCCATCAAACGGAGAGTGCGAACATGTTCTGTGAGAAGAGAGAGGCCTCGTGAATATGGGCGGAAGGTTGAGTGTTTGGCTTGTTAAGACCAGGTACGAATCAAATCCTGTGCGTACTCAGCTGGGCTGTGGTGGAGAGCACTGGGGGGTTTCCTCTTGATAACCCTGTTATCAGTGCCACATGGATCCGACGCTGTTTGGGGATTTTACCTTGCTGTCGGGGTGTTTTGTACTTCTCCAAGAGCAGTATACACGCACTGCTGAAGGGCGACAAGATCGTCCTTGGGAAGCATAGGTACTGGTGTAGACTGAGCAGTGTTGGTTGCCTCTGGAAGGCGAGACCATCTTCCATTCCGCATTCTGTCCGCATGAAGGGATTGCGTCTATACTAGCGTTCCAGGCATGGGCTTCAGGGGTCTTTTTAATGTGCGTATCTGGTGACATTAGCGGGCGTGGAGTCACGTGTCGAGTCACTATTTGGAGAATACAATTTGTCAGCGACGTCAAATCAATGTGGGAGAAAAGGCGGAAATGTAAGAGACGGTAGGTAGGGGCCAAATATTTGGGAAGGAATAGTATACGGATGCGGTCATGAGGAAGGAATGTCGAGCTGGTAGGGAAATACGGATTCAAGAAGCGACGTGGTCTGAGAAGAGGGTTGGAATAGAAAACACACTCGACGTTGGATGCCACCAGGCCGACGGTAATAAGGTGGTCCAAGGAGTGACCCCACGGCGGGTAGCTCCTCATGTAAGGCAGTGAGTGCGGCGGTGGCGGCGGGATGTACTCGAGGAGAGGAAGCACATTAACGATCGGAGTGGGAGAGTCGATCACCGAGAGCAGAGAATGTCGGGCAGTGAAATCACCAATGTAGATAATGCCATGATTCGTTGGTGTAGGAGGGCATGATGAGATCATGAATCCTTCCTGGGCAGAGTAAACATTAACATAATCGAAGCCTCCCCACACCCACAGTGATCTCAAAGAGTGAAAGGTCATGTCATCATCACAGGAAGCGGCGCAAAAGTTGATGGGGTACGGAAGAATGGATGTTAACTGACAAGATCCATTTCTGACGTGATGGAACATACGAGACGTAGCCAGGGAGCGAGGGAAGCCTCTACCCCAGGTACAGGGCAGACCAACAAAAGCTTCTTGAATGAATATAACATGTGGGTGTGGCGACCTAAACATAGCTTTGAGTGAAGTAAGTTAGGAAAATTTTTGAGTCCAAGGAATTCCAAGAGATAACGTGAAGCGGCATCGGGCTAGCGAAATTTGGTTTAAGTTTCGGAGAAGCAGGCGGGGACGAAGACGTGAGGGAGCACCATCATTGAGGTGAGCGACGGGTGTTAATGGCTACCGCGAGCAGTTTTTATCACGAACCTTACGGTTCAAGTGTATGCATCCAGTTTCGTCTTGGGGAGGGTAGGTGGTGACAGTAGAAGCAGAGGATGGCTGATGAGACTCAACAAGACGTAGGCAAAGGGTAGCGATCGGTGGTGGCGTTTATCTTGAGTGGCGGTGGTGGCGTTCTGAGACGGCTATATGCAGGAGCTTGCTCAAAGCGGCATCCAAAAACGTGTGCGGCGAAACCAGCGCACCGTGACGTCAGAGAGGCAACGGCCACACGAAGGGCAAGGATCTGTGCAGAACAGAATCAGGAGGGGGAGCAAGCTGGAGATGATGTGGTGGACCCGGTCGCGGCCGGGGTGGTGCGTCGAGCGTGAGGCGACGCGTAGCAGGGAAGGGATGGGGCGCGGGCTTGTCACGCTCATATTGTGATGGCACAGCCATCCAGACGTGGACTCCCGGGTTCAGGACAACGGAGGGCACTGTCCACTTTGAAGGTGTCGGTGGCGGGTGATGGAAGAGGGTACGAGGGAGAATAGAAGTGGAAGCAGTAGGGGTGGGCAGGGAAGGGGGCGATAGGGCAAGTCCGGGAGGCGTGGTCAAGCAGCGGCAAACCACCACACCGGTCCGGCGAAGCAGCAGGACACAATACCGTGATATATGCCCGAGTACCCCAGCATTTGAAGCAACCAAGGAGGCTCGTACTTCATACGATCGTAAGCTCACATGATGGGAGGCAAAGGGCAGGAAACTGAAGTCGACATCTATGGTGGAAGCGGTGTCAGGGAGGCTCCATGTGACATACGAGCCGATTGATGGGTGTCCGCCATTTGTTAGTAGATCGACACGAAACAGTGAGACGCCAGGAAGCTCCCGGGCCAAAGGAAGGGTCAAACGCCGACACGGGTCAGCGGGTGATGAGGTACGTATGGAAAACTTTCGCCATAATGGGCACTCTACGTACCGAGTCCTGAACACCAGGACAAGGATAAGAATCTACTCACCATGTTCGTCGACACGTCTACGATATTGTAAGTAGTCGTGATAATAATAGACGATAACGGATGGAAAACAGCAGACATCTTAACCTCAGCATACTCTTCCCGATCGAGGCTCGAAACGTAATTGGTTGCTACAGAAAGCCACCGAAGCTCATTCCACAGTCGGGTTCTCCTGAAAAGGCAGCGTGCCATATTCAGGTCCTCGGG
>JACEEZ010003037.1:224588-247088 GCA_016584305.1 Chionoecetes opilio
GTGGGGTTACCGGGACTTTTAAAACCTATAGCGTGGGGTCTAATTTTTTTACCGTACTTACACTACACCTTACACTTCAGGCGCAAATTTCTATTTGGAATGATATTGTATATTATACAGTAGAGTATTTTAGAAAAAACAAAACTTTAGTAAGAAATTTATGAAGCACAGGCCCCAACTCCACCCCTGTCCCTTTTTATTTTTTCTTGCATAAAAAATACCACTCGAGACAAGGCTCGCTTTCTTGTGGGTTGTCCCGAAAATTTCTTTACGTTAAAAAAATTAACCGCTGTTTTTTCTGTCAAGTTTACATTCTGTAGAATTCTTTCAACAGAATTTTAAAGGAGGAAATGTCAAATGATGTTCTCGGCTTTAAATTTTAGGAGGGGTATAAGACATTTCTTCGTTTACTCCATTTTATAAAGGTTGAGTAGGGTCGCGGTACTCAGGTCAGGTAAGGTCAGGTCAGGTGTGGGCTTGTTGAATGCACATTAAAGTATGGGGTAGTCAGGTAGGGCAGGTCAGGCGGGGATCTTTTTTAGACCGCACGTTAGGGGAGGTTTTGACTTTAGGCCCTGATGTAGACCGCACGCTATGTAGCACCTATTTTTTCATGCATGTCTTTGCAAAGTTAACAAAACAAAGTGGAAAGTAAAAGTCTACAATCCTTTGATTATTTTGCAGGTGGGTCGTGCTGCCGCCAACAGCACGGCAGAAAACACCGGGGAGGGAGCGTCATCCGGCAGGCGGCCTGGATGCCAAAGCCACCGCCTACCGCCACGTTTCCCCGCCCCCCAGTTTCCAGGGCGAGAGGCAAGCACACCGACCCCGGTTTTGGCTATCGCCCGGGGAGGAGCGAGGGACGATTTTAGAGTGGGCAGTGTGACCACTGGGGCCCACCCGCCACACCCAAGGCATACCTGTGTCCTGCCCAGCCAGGCTAGCTGAGGCAGCAGATCGGCGGGCCCGAGGGACGAGGATAGGGAGCCCCGGGGTCGGCGGGCACGAGGACCTGCCTCGGCTGTTGGTAGTGGTGCGCAGCGCCCCCCCCCCCGCTGAGCGCACCACGTACTACCACAGGGAACATGGAGCGAGGTGACGAGCCTCGCTCACAGGAAGTCGCTCGTGACTCCAGCGGCGGGCTGCTGCCCGCTAATCTCTTATAAATGTATAGATGAAAGATTAGTATAAGTATTGTAGTTTAACTTAAGGTATTGTAAGGTTACAATAAGTTGTTGTTTTTGTAAGAGATGTAAATAAACTTAACTAAACTCTCTCCCCCCTCTCTCTCTCTCTCTCTCTCTCTCCTCTCTCTCTCTCTCTCTCTCTCTCTCTCTCTGTCTCTCCTCTCTCTCTCTTTTCTCCTTCTTCCTTTTTTTCCCCTCTTCTCTTCTTTCCCCTCCCACCTTTCCTCTGTCTTTTCCTTTCTCTCTCTCTCTCTCCTCGCTCTCTCTTCTCTTTTATTCTATTTCCCTCCCCCCACCATCCTTTATCTCTTTCTTTTTCTTTCATTCTTCTTCCTCTTTCTCTTTCTTTTTTTTCTTCTTTCATTTCCTCTCCTCCTCTCCCTCCTCCTATATTCCTCCTTCCCCCTCTTAACCTTCCACACGATGAAAATATTCACGAATATATTCCATACTGGCTATGTGCGGAGTCATTACAGTTTTTAAAAGGGAGCAAAAATAAAATAGGCTCATGAATGGGGATGAAAGGTGGATGTAGGTAGTGTTAGGTAACAGGAACTACCACGTTATAGGTCTCACGGCCTCTTGTTGCTTCCTTAATTTCTTGTGTTCTAATGATGTGTGTGTGTTGTGTGTGTGTTACCTGATTTGATCCCCTCATTAAAGGATCTCGAGGGGTCAGAAGAGGTGAGGGTGAGGTTATGGTTCTACTCCCTCCTCCCCCTTCCTTCCACACTATGAAAGTATGGATGACGTATGTATGCTAATATAGATACATTACTTGTCAAATATTTTTCCCCCTTTTTGTTATACTCCTGTCAGTCGTCTTGAGCATCAAATATGCACAACAGATAAAAAAAAATTTGCGGTTTTGTCGCGGTTTTTTGAGACCGAGGTCGCGGTTTTTGGGCTGGGATTGGGATGGGATTGGGTGGGAACCCAACTCCCAGTCCCACGGCCACGGCCAGTCTCCAGGAACCCAGTCCACGACCTGGCAACCCTGAGGTGCGGCAGCAGGTGGCGAGGGATCAGGTCAGCTGGGGGGCGGGGGCTCGTGGTTCACTTCTGCTCCTGTGTTCACGCTGAGCAGTCCAGCACCAGCCTCCGTCTCTTCATCTGTGTGATTTACTGCGTTCACCGGTAAGTTCCCTTTGTTTTGTAAACTGCAATACTATTCAGGACATACTTTTGGGTGCTACTATAGCGTGCGGTCTACCGGGACATTTGTACTATAGCGTGCGGTCTACCGGGACATTTGCACTATAGCGTGCGGTCTACCGGGACATTTTACACTATAGCGTGCGGTCTACATTTCTTACTCGCTACTTACACTCTACACTCTTACACTTCAGGCTGCAACTTACTATTGCTATATGAATTTCTATTATACAGTAGAGTATTATAGAAAAAAAAAAACCCTTTAGTAAGAAATTTATGAAGCACAGGCCGATATTCTCCCCCCCTGTCATTTTTTTTTATTTTTTCTTGCATAACACTACCACATCGATGACAAGGCTCTGCTTCTTGTGGTGGTCCAGAAGATTGCTTTCACGAAAAAAATTTAAACCGCTGTTTCTTCTATCAAGTTGACACTTCTGTAGAATTCTTTCAACAGAATTGTAAAGGAGGAAATGTCAAATGATGTTCTCGGCTTGAATTTTAGGAGGATACTAAGACATTACTTCGTTGATTCCTATTTTATAAGGTTGAGTAGGGTCCCGGTACTCAGGTCAGGTAAGGTCAGGTCAGGTGTGGACTTGTTAGAATGCACATTAAAGCTATGCGGTAGTCAGGTCAGGCGGGATCTTTGTAGACCGCACGTTAGGGGAGCGTAGACTTCAGGCCATGATGTAGACCGCACGCTATAGTAGCACCTACTTTTGTCATGCATGTCTTTGCAATAGTTAACAAAACATAAGTGATGCAAAGTAAAAGTCTACAATCCTTGATTCATGTTGCAGGTGTGGTCGAAATGCTTGAAGACGCAGATGCTGTGTTCACCCGTTGCCGCATCGTCACGCTGTGGCAGCAAGGAAAATCCATCCGCGGCATTGTGGATGAGGTTGGCGTCTCCAGAAACAGAGTGCGTCGATGGATTCGTCGCTACGAGGCAGAGGGTCATCTTAAATCAAGACCAAGAACAGGAAGACCAAACTGTACAAGTAGGGAGGAGGACGAAGAGATTGTGGCAGTGGCAAAGAACATTCCTGGTGTGACGGCCGTGCAGATCACAAGAGCATTGAACCTTCCCTGCAGCCCGCAGACCACGATGAAGCGCATGAAGGCAGCTGGTCTCAAGCGCCAGCTAACGAATAAAAATGTTTGAGTATTCCAAGTGAAATAGACAAGGGAAGAGTTGGGGTGGTCCGGGCCTGGCACGGGGAGGGGGACAACGGACCGCTGCTGCCGTGCATGGAGCGAACAGCAACACGGGTGCGGGAAAACTTTCGGCGAAACCCCGGACTTGTGTAAAATTAGTGGAATCTGTACCAGAACGATTGCATGAAGTGATCGAGACACAGGGGGGATGGACTCATTATTAATTAAAGCAACACACACACACACACACACACACACACACACCGCGCGATGGTCAGGTTGATAGCGTGCTGGTCTCCTATACTCTGTGGGTAGGCGGTTTGAATCCTCGCGCTCGCTGGGATTTTTCACTGACAAATTCGGGCGGTGAAAACTGGCGATCGCGAGCCAGCTCGCGTGGACAAGACCATGGGTGATTAACACGCACACACACACACACACGCAACACACACTACGGAACTCCGTAGTGTAAGGGATAGCACGCTCGGCTCACAACCGAGAAGTCCCGGGTTCGATCCCCGGGCGGAGCGAAGACAGACGGGCGGTCTTCTTAAAACCCCAGCCCTTTTCCACCAGCAGTGGGAAAGGGTACCGGGTGTCAGCCGGGGGTTTGTGACCCCCCTCCCGGGGTGGAAGCACTAAGGATGAATGAGAAAATAAATGTTGATATGGAGACGGGGCCATACGAGCGTTGCTCAGGCCCTGTAAAATACAACAACTAGATGAATACACGCACATCGGGACTATTATACGCGTTCCTTTTCATCGACTTTTTGCACTGATGATATTCTGTATGTTTTCTCAATATATGTTTCCGGACAAAAAAATGTTTTTATGCCCAGAGAAAGAGAGAGAGAGAGAGAGGATGAAAAACATAAATTATATATACATGAAAATATATACCAAAATAAAAAGCAGACTGACTAATCTTGACATATTATGATCATTCTTGTCTGATATTTATTTTCATACTTGCCACACACACACACACACACACACCACACACACACACACACACACACACACACACATCATAGCCAGTATGTAATTTCATCGTGAATATTTTCTTAGTGTGGAGGGAGAAGGAAGGAGGAGAAGAAGAAGAAGAAAGAGAGAGGAGGGAAAGGAAGAAGAGAGAGAGAGAGAGAGAGAGGCGGTGGGCGCATAGACTAATATGGTGTGAAATATTTTAGTTGATCCCCTTCCACTAACTCCACCACCACCAATCCACCCTTCACATGGAAGCTTCTACCTGCCGATAAGTTAATCCACCTGCGATCAGAAGAAGGTGCAACGTTGAGTGGAAAAGGGACAAGTCCCGGGTCCATCTTTTGTAGTTTGAGTGCACACATTATAAGCGATGCATTTACCGCGCAAACTAGATGGAAATGTACAGATTTCAGGGATATGGTTAACCCCTTCACGCCCAGATCTTTCCTTTGCTATAAAAAATCGTATGTTGTCGAGCCATAAAATTACGAAAAGAAACTGAATATACCAAACTAGTTAGTCGCCAAGGTTACTAAACAGGTCATAGCTATAAAATATTGCTTATATTCACTAAAAATCTTCTAATGGTACCCAAATTACAATGGAAATTACGCTCTGGGCCTCAAGGGGTTAATCACACAGGCTGCAC
Source organism: Chionoecetes opilio (assembly GCA_016584305.1). NCBI lineage: Eukaryota > Metazoa > Arthropoda > Malacostraca > Decapoda > Majidae > Chionoecetes > Chionoecetes opilio. Next base: position 229,731 of record JACEEZ010003037.1, read on the forward strand.
CACACAATATAGTACTATTATACCTTTTAGAGTACAATCAGAGCTCAAACCAATACCATGACCTCTATAAAGGTCACATCAAGGGTCAAGATAGGCAGGTAAGTAAAGGTCAGTTGGTATGCAGACCTGTCACGGGAATCGATTTATGAAAATGAATCACCTTGTAGACAAAACATGGACACACTTATTATAGACGAAGACGTGAATTTCTCAAAGCTACGAACATGAAGCTGCAGACAGGGAAGCAAAAAAGACACATAGCGAGATGAATAGGTCATCCTCCGCCCTATTACAACTCCAATAGGATAGAAATAGGGTAATGTAAATCATAAGTAGTTCACACGTCAAGGTTTACAGCGAGTGAGCAACCATGTCCATTTAACAGTAACTACCTCGTTACCAGGAACTACCTCGTGTAGGTCTCACGGCCTCTTGTAGCTTCCTTATTTTTTTATGTTCTTATGTCATCCTTCAAGCTAGACTCTGTTATTAGACTCTTATTATTATTATTAGTTACTGTTAGACTGTTGGGTTACAGGGAGTTTCGTAAACAAGTTGTTTCGTACCCAGGTTTTGTTAGTAATTTCGTACACTTATTTTATTTATTTTCGTACATACCTGGTGTCGTTTCGTAACTCTAGTAATCAAGTTCAACTTTGAGCTGAGTGTACGAAAAGTCAGGATCGACTGAAACTCAAAAAGTTAGAGGCAGCGTGATTAATTTTAATAATAATGTTCTCTTCTCTTAAAAACTCGCCCACCACATACACGTACACCCCCATGCACACAGTACCTCTTGCCACGGCGACCCGGGCGCCCTCCAGGATTGTTCACGGTGGGGTCAACACCGCCGCTGCGCAGGTATGCCGTTGGGGACTTCCACCACGTCAGGTGGAGGGCGGCGAACGGGGCGACCGAGGGCGGTGCGAGGCGACGCTCCACGCAGCGGGCCAGTACTGCACCGCCGTGGTCCGCGTGACTGACCACCGGGGACTCGACGCCCACACTGAGGGGGGGGGGGGGAGAGAGAGAGAGAGAGAGACGAGAGAGAGATGAGAGATGAGAGAGGAAGAGAGAGAGAGATGAGAAGGAGAGAGAAGCGAGAGGAAGAGATGAGTAGAGAGAGGAGAGAGAGAGACTCCTTACCGTGTCTTGGCCATCACAACAGCACTACGCATGGCTGTATGGCACACACAAAGATACACAGGTACTACATATAGACATACAAGATACTCGTATATATTGCTGGCAAAAATAGAGAAATTAGTGATCTGATAGAGAAGGCCACAGTCGACTTAAATGTTTTTCAAGAAAAAGAGTAACAAGACACCTCCCGGACTAAATTGCCCCATCCATTTTTTATATTATCTAAGGTCCGGTTTACACGGCGCTGCTTTTGACCGCGCTAGATGCTAGGCTTCTTTTGTTCGCAATTATGCTCTCCAGAAGCCGATTCAGGCTGATAAAGACGCAAGCGGTAAGCCGTTTACACGATGCTGGTAAAAATTATGAATTCGCTAGCGTTTTGAGGCAGTCCAGGCGTCATGGCATCGCAGGAGGTGTGCTGCGAGTCGCTGTTGTCATTTTGTGCAAGGGTGCTCCAAGTAGAATGCATGATTTTTCTGTTATGAGGAAAACCAGCCAAGAAAAAGAAGTTCTATGGGTACGAAAAGTGGATAGCAGGAGGAGGCCAGGGTGGCCTCAGATAATCCCGAAGGCAGCTGGCATTGGAGGACCCAACTAATACCGGAGAGTATTTGAGGGCTGACGAGCGAAAAAAATTTGAAGAGCTGTGGATGAAGATAAAATATAATTATAACCTTTGAACTCTTTTCGTCCATCTTCAGGTTGCTGTCTTGCAAGGTCAATGAGCATTTGTTGCTATTTGTCCCATAAGCATTGGCTATTTGAATAGTCTTTCAATTAATGTTCCATAGGATGGATAGTTTTCCAAATCTCAGGGAGGGTGAATTTTTCATTCCTTTTTGTTCAGTTGGGTTAGTTTTGGTGCCATCATAAAAAGAAAACTGGACCAATGCACCCAGCAGCAAGGCCCAATACACCCTCACACACTGCCGTCGTCGTCTGAACTAGTCATATATCCCTCACTGAAAGCTAGGCGCGAGCGATTAAGTAAAACATGTTTAACTTATCGCAGAAGTCAAACAGGGACGCTGCGCATTCATGATTTTAGTCGCTATAGCGAATAAAGGACGCGCGTCTTTAGACGCTTTCACCAAGCGAATTCGCTAGCGAATTAAGAAGTTGGTCAAAGCAGTAATATAAAAGCAGCGCCGTCGTAAACGACGCCTTACTGTCTTCTTTATCCTGGCAATCAGCGGACTTTGTGTTTCTTTTTTGTTTTTGTCCTTGGCCAGTCCATTGTAATGTAAAAAAAGAAAAAATGAGATTATTAATTGAGATTATTGAGAATTAAACTGATAAAAGTATTTACATTTTTATATTTGAGTATGTAAATACATTGTATTTAAATTACTCATTAAAGTATTTAAATTACTGTATTAAATGACGTGAAAACCAATGTATTTATAAATACAGTTCTAAAACACAAGTGTATTTAAATAAACGTATTTAAATACAAATTTATTTAAATACTGCCCAGTCTGTTTGCATCTAGGCTATACCTATCTGCCTGTCTATTGTCTAACAGGGTTGAGATGTGCATGGTTGTGGTATTGTTGTAAACATGGTTACTTTGCACTGCATACACACCCTTACTTGTTAACTACATAGACTGTTACTCTCTTCAATGCAATAAAGATGGTGCCATACTTTTATTGTTTAAATGTCATACAACGGACCCGGGAAGTCCCATGCAGGATACCGGGAAAAAAGTTTTCTCCCGGAACCCGAGATGTTCAAACGGGAAAAGGAAACACGCAAAGGAAAACTTAGTTTGAAGTGTAAACGTGATGACAAAATGTAGAAAAACTATATTCAGAAAATTAATAATAATTGATGACATATATATTTTAGTGGTACCGTAAATCACTAAAATGTTGAGGATGCAAAGGGTATGAAGAAACGAAAGAAATGGATGGATATCAATGATCCTGAGAGCACGGTCAACGATTGAGTGATCAATTAAGTGATCTAATGAGGCAACCACCTTCACTCCGTGGCCGCCCCGCCTTTCGATATGGCGGTGGCTGTTGTCGCCATTCCCTCAAGAACGTCGCTTCCGCTCCATCCGCCTGCGAGCGGGCCTTCAGGTAGGAACCTCGACGGCGGGCCACTCGGTGGGCGGCCCCACGACCTCTCACGCTACGGGAATGAGTGTTGGTGGCGGGGGGCACCGATACCCTCACGCTAGGGTATTTCTGAGCCAAGCCTGATGAGCTCCTCAGCCCCCGGGGCCCACCCACGTGGCGCCGCGTGTTTTCTTTTGGTGCCCACAATCCACCACCACTTTGACTATGTTCTTCTTGCGCCTCCAGCTGCCTCACGTAAACTGGCCTCGATAACCTCCCAGGCGGCGTGGTGAGGTCCTTGGCGGCGGCGGCCATGGCTCTTTGGGCCCTCGAGGCTACGTGCTTGGCGGTGCGAGCATCGGGGTCACGGCGGGCACCGTCACGCGCACCTTGGGGAAAAGTCCGGCCGCAGTTTGTGGACAGGCGTCCTCTCGCGGCCCGATTGACGTGGCGCCGTCGCCCGGTGGCACGGCCAGCAACACCTTCACCGAGTCTTCCCGCCACCGACTCCGACCTTGGGACGCGGGAATCGTCCCTTGTAGGCTGCTTTCACGCCCAGCATTGACACGCTTCTGGCAGGGGCGACGCTTGCCTCTACGCCTTAGTGCCTTCTTTCTTGGCACTTTCTTCGGCACTTCCTCGGCACCTCCTCGGATTTACTTCCTTTTGCACTTTTTCTTAGGTTGCAGGCAGTGTGCCACGCGCCGGACTCGTCCACTGTCTCCTCATCTTTAGGGGGAGTCTTCTTCCCCCGTGTTTTGCGTTTTATGCGAATTAGTTTTCCTTTTTGTGAGTGCCTATCGCTTGTTGACTGCACTGAGGCCCTGTAAGGGGCCTGATATCCATTATGATCCTCGACGGATTCCTTGAGTCCTACACTCCCCGCACTGCGTGATGCCATGTGCAAGTGACACACCTGCATCTTCCGCTGAGGGTACAGATCGCTCGGATACCTGACCATTTACTCCAGAAGAATCGCGTCCTTCGACCATTGTCATCATTCTTCACAACTGTTTTTCTCAACGGAACTTACTTTTTCGTCTGGGCTTTCGAGCCAGTGCACCACACAAACAGAAAATTCAGTATGAAACACACTGCAAGGCCTGTCAGATTAGTTTGTGAACATCTGTGCTCGTTCTGTTGAGCTTGACGATTTGCTCCTCAATGCAAACAAAGAAGCTGCTTTGTACCTGCGAGAGCATCGCCAGGAGTTACACCAGTCCTCGTGACCAGCACCGCGCAGGCCTCCAGCGGCTCACTGAGGCGGGGAGGGGCGAAGAGGGCCCAGCCACCACAGTGAGCAGGGAGCTCCCGGCCTGCCAGGCAGTAGTGGCATGGAGGGCCCATTCCTTCCCATGCCTGCAGGGCCATCGGACACTCTCAAGGCGTTGTCCAAGGCGTCCTGACACACGCTCCCCGAGGAGGGCGGTGATGCCCACCACCACAGGGTTGAACACGGTCACCAGGGGCACCTTGAGACAGATTGCTTTCATAATTTGTTTCTTTTCCCATTTGATTTTATCATCTATCAATCAATGTCCCAACAGTAATGTTTATACATGAGAAGACAAAGGGATGGGGGGCAGCAACCATTACCGCAGCGTGAATCTGATACAATGTTAGGCTTCCCTACACCAGTAACGAAGCTGTGGTTGCCAGGCAGAAGGGGGGCAATATACCATATAATATACGAAAGTAAATAATGCGATACAATATACAATATACAAATATAATATCGACAGACGGATATACAATTTATGTATATGACTTAAGTATATCTGCGCGCGCTATGTGTGTCAACATTTCATATTTCCTTCTCTTAAGTTTTCATGGCTGTTGTAAACATGGACTGTGGCTGTGGTAGGCGATGACTTTTAATAAGTAATATCCATAAAGAACGTAATTGAGTTGAATGTGAAAGAGACAGACATACAAACATTGATGAGAATACATTGGCCATCTCCCTGTGAGAGTGAGGTATGCAATGGTAGATGATAATCGCACTCTAAACACCCAGACCTGTTACTGATACACTATTCCGCTAAATATAAAATCTGGAAAATATACCCGGGAGTTCTTAGATGTTCTTAATTAAAGCACACTATTATGGGTTATATGACTACCGCACAATAGTTTTACGTGTATTTTGCATTTATTTAGTAATTAAGAGGAGAGAGAGAGAATGGGAGAGAGAAGAGACAGAGAAGAGAGAGAGAGAGGAGAGAGGAGGAGAGTAAGAGAGAGAGAGAGACGGAGAGTGAGAGAGAGAGAGAGAGAGGAGAGAGGAGAGAGAGACGAGACGAGACGAGAGAGAGAGGAGAGAGAGGAGAGAGAGAGAGGGGAGGAGAGAGGAGAGAGAGGTGTGTGTGTGTTGGGTGTGTGTGTGTTAGAGGTTCAGTTCGTGTAAGAAAAACGGGTATGCAGCATGTAGCGTACGCACCCCAAGCTGGCCCTAGAAGCTACCTAATTGACTATGTAGCTACAAAATCACCTATGTAGTTTGTCATAACCCATACCCTCGGGAGGCTGCGTTAGTACATGTGTACCTAGTGTGTATTGTGTACCGTTGTTAGCATAGTTTCATTCATGACAGAATTGGCAGGCAGAGCTGGGGCACTCTAGTAATTGAATGTATTTAAATACTAAATACTAATCACATGGGAGAAAGTATCTAAAGTACTAAATCACTGAAGACATTTTTACAGAATTGTATCTAAATACTAATCCATCAATTGTATTTAAAATACATTTAAATACATTTAAAATACACACAAAATTTACAGTATTCAGAAATTTATGATTGACAATTATGAAGCTTGATAAAATGATAAAGGAATACTTTCCTATTGTATATTTAATTCATTTATTAAATTAACTTGAGTATTGAAAATTCATTAATTGAGATTATTGAGTAATTAACGATAAAAGTATTTACATTTTATATTATAGTATTTAAATACATTGCATTTTAAAACTCATTGAAGTATTTAAATATGTATTTTAAATACGTTGAAAACCAATGTATTGAAAAATACAGTTCTAAATACACAAATTGTATCTAATAAATATTTAAATACATAATGATCAAATACTGCCCAGCTCTGCTTGTGTTGTGTGTGGTGTGTGTGTGTGTGTGTGTGTGTGTGTGTGTGTGTGTGTGAGTGTGGTGTGTGTTGTGTGTGGGTGTTGTGTGTGTGTGTGTGTGTGTGTGGTGTGTGTGTGTGTGTGGTGTGTGTGTGTGTGTCGTGTGTGTGTGTGTGTGTGGGTGTGTGTGCTGTGTGTGGAAAATCTGTAGTGTAGTGGTTAGCACGCTCGGCTTACAACGAGGAAGTCCCGGGTTCGATCCCGGGCGGAGCGCAAGATAGATGGAGGCTTCGTAAAATCCCTAGCACTTTGTCCACCCAGCAGTCAGTGAATGGGTACCGGGTGCCAGCCGGGGGTTTGTAACCCCCCCCCCCCCGACCACAGGGGGTGGTGCTTCGGCCAACACTAATAGCATGAAGCGGTAGATCACTATGGCTCTGAGCCATTATCTCTAAACACTCTCAACAACCTCTCTCCTCAAACCAACAAAAACGAGTGAACAAGAGTGTCCCTGTGTGTGTGTGTGGTGTGTGTGTATTGACATAGTGTGTGTGTGTTATTTACATAGTGCTGGTGTGTGTGTGTAGTGTGTGTGTGTGTGTTGTGTGTGTGTGTGTGTGTGTGTATTTACATAGTTGGTGTGTGTTTTACATAGTCTGGTGTGTGTTGGTGTGTGTGTGTGTGTGTGTGTATTTACCATAGTGTGAGTGTTATTTTACATAGTATGTGTGTGTATTTACATAGTGTGTGTGTGTGTGTGATGTGTGTGGTATGTGTGTGTGTGTGTGTTGTATCGTGTGTACTTGACATAGTATGTGTGTGTATTTTACATATAGTGTGGTGTTGTGTGTGTGTGTCGTGGTGTGTGTATGTGTGTGTATTTAATAGTGTGGGTGGTAGTGTGTGTGTGTGTATTTACATAGTGTGTTGGTGTGTACATATATGTGTGGACATTTTACATAGTGTGTGTGTTGTGCTGTGTGTGTGTGTGTGTGAGAGAGATGAGATGAGAGAGAGAGATGAGAGAGCAGAGAGAAGCGAGGAGAGAGAGAAGAGAGAGAGGCGAGAGAGAGAGAGAGAGAGAGAGGGGGAGAGAGAGAGAGAGAGACGAGAGAGAGATGAGACGAGAGAAGAGACGGAGAGAGAGGAGGACATCTGAGAGAGAGAGACGAGAGGAGGATGAGGAGAGAAGAGAAGAGGAGAATGCAAATGTTCAGATTGTCAGGAGAAATCTTTGGTAATGGGGGGGGGGGGTCCGCAAGACCTTTCGTAATTATTGGAGAGGTCGAGAGGCAAAATGTTTGAGAACCACTGCCTTATACCATAAGTTACCTCATAGTTTTCCAGGTACCCATTATCGGACCAAACCCCGAAAAGGAAGGATGAACAGCTGGATGTGCTTGCACGCCGCCTGCCTGGGTAGGATTCGAACCAGGGCTCAAGATTCATAGGTAGGTGCCCCGCTAGCCACTACACCACGGAGGAGATGGACATCCCCTAACTAAAGCAAAAGTACAACCTAGCAAAAATAAAATATGTACAGTTTGTTTCATACATTCTAAGAATCTAATCCGGGTCTCCACAGAGCTACTCTTTTCTCTCTCTTCACTTCTACTGGGTTGTTGACTTAAGTAAAAACGCCGATCGAAACAAATCGACAATCATCCTCTTTCTTTTGTGTTCGGCAGTCTCAGTAAATCATGAACCACGAAAACGGACAATGATGAATAAGACATCAAAATGGATCTTATTCCTGAAAGACATCCTAAAACTGTTAACAATGTCATGCAAGGAGGAAGGCTCTACCACTAAGCTTGGAACAAAATAATTACCCAAAACGAACGAACCAGGAAATCTAGGCCAGCCCTCGCCAGCTTTCAAAGCGGCAACTATAAACATTCATTCATGGGTCTAAATATCATGAAAATAGCAACAAAAAAGGCTATTGAGAAAGGTTCAAGATGTACGGACGGAAAAAAGGATAACAACAAGAATTGGGATGAAGAAAAATAATCAGCCATTTGTACATTCCTGCCACTGCCGGAAACATGAGTGAGGACAAACAGTACGTGAGTGCAATGCAGGAAGGGGCTCTTATTGCTTCCGGTCTATTTGTGATTCAGCTCCCAACCAAATCATCTATATTTTGTTATTCGACTAAACCAATGTATATTTTCTATTATTTAAAGGTGGGGACCCTATCTGATACACTGGCTTCGGATGTCACAAGTGGGCTTTGCTTTAGGTCAGGTTTTGTTAGCGTTTATGTTAGGTTTTGGTTAGGTTATTTAGGTTGGGTAGTGATTTTACGGCGTTAGTAATCGGCAGTACTATCAGATCAGATCCTGGCCCGCCCACGCACACCGCTCTATGGTAAGATAACTTTTCCAGTAGCTTCCGGTGAAAATGAACAATTCATGATGGGTTTCTGGAAAGTGTTAAGTGTTTCTGTACATCCCTACATGGTTGGAGAAAAAAAAAATATACATTAAAAGGAAGTCTGAAGTCCGGCAGAAAGTGGTTCCGAAAGAAAGAAAGTGATTTTGCCGAAAAACAAATATTCCGTTTGTAAAATAGCACATCAAAATTTATCAAAAAAATAGTCATAAAAATTTGGGGGATCCTGAAAAACCAAACGTTTTTTTTATCATCCAAATTCTAGTTCTTTCACTTCTTCCTTCCCATACGTCTTGACTATTTTAGAGCAAGACATATATAAGTACTATATTAGTTGTTAAAAAAATACAGTATGTAAACAGTAGTAAAAGATAATAGTTTTGAGATATTTGAGCAAACAAGTTTGTGCCACTACAAATTAACTGTAGTACAAGAGCAAGCCAAAGTGAATCATTTGCTCCTATTACTTTAGTCATGTGAGTGGACACTAAAGAAGGTTAGGAAACGCGGTGATTCACCGCGAGGGGGTGCGTGCCGCCCCACAGGTAGCGGTAAGGGAGTGCAACGCCAGCCAAGCTTGGATACACTCGAGGATCCACTTGTCACATTATCCTGAGCCCGTAGAAAGTTTGTGAGGCGAGCATCCGAGCAAACTTAGCGAGCTTTACGTTGTTGGATGCGGGAATGGGAGTCCAGGACTAGTTGGGCTGGCATCTGGTGCAGCGGTAGCCTGCTCCCACGAGTGGTGTTGCGGCGCCGGCGTACCCAGCTCGGGAACACTCGGCCCCACAGTTACCACGATGAACTAAGGAAAGTGCGCCCCATCGGCTTGAGCCGCTGAACGGTTCCCACCCGCATGGACTTCTTGCTGACGGGAAGCTCCCAAGCCGCCCAGCTGCAGGCAGTAAAGCCCAAGCAGGCACGGTCCAGCCCCGTATCGCCGATGCGGCGCTCAGCTAACAGTTGTTTGGGGTCAGTAGAATGCGAAAGCTCTTGCAACGATGGACTCTCGTGCCCCGTTATTACCGCTCACGCTAGGGACGCCTGAAGCCACCGCAAAAACACTGCAGATGAAAACAGCTCCTCAAACATAACAGCAGCTTCTGAACGCTGTTTAATATTCCACAAAGATGGAATCAGCGAACGCAGATAACAAAACTGTCAAGGGGTGAGAGAATAAGTAGTCGGTGGAGGGTCGTCGCGTCACGGTGTGCGCTTGAATAACATTGCGAGAAGCCACTGAGGAAGTGGTGCCGCCACCTGCACAGTTTGACAGGTGCTATCACTCGCATGAGAACCAGCCGAGCACCACTTGCCTGTGACAGCACGGCCCAATGCTTTACAAGATGATCATGATAGTATCTGCCTCCGCGGGACAGGTCGGCAGTGAGACCCACCCGCCAACTGCCTTCTTGATCGTTGAGGAACGGTTGCGATCAAAACGTTTGCAGGCAGATGGTGCACCTCGTTCCAGATTAGCAGACCGTAAGTCTGGGGACAAACACGCTCGTCGGACACGGGAGTTGAACCCCACCGCCCTCTTGTTGAGCGCTCAGCCAGTGGTAGGGGCACAAGAATCCACGGATGCGGCGTCCTTCAGACCGTGAGGTCCGCACGACCAGAGCCGCACCCGATACAGCAGTTTGGGGGCAAAAGCGTGCCACCGAAGCAGCTTGCCGTTGCCACTGGTCCACCTGCTCACATCGTGACGCACACCACCAGTGTGCCTCCCCCCGGCGCCGCATGAGGCTGGCGCACAGCACACCCACGAGAGTCTTGCCACTCCAGCAGGGCAACACGACAACCCCCCGGGCTTAGGAATGGTTGGCTTCCTCGTCCACCAGGAGAAGGCACGGCGTCCTCCTGCCCTGGTGCGGCCCGGGATCTTGTGCAGCTACCGGAGCTCATCATGAGCTGGGGAGGTGAAGAGTGTGCCGCCGGGGGCACTGGCCTCAACGTGACAGCTGTACGCGGGTGAGTCTCGCAAATGACAGCCAAACAGGCAGGGGCCTCTCGACATTCGTGCTCCAGATGGACAGTGGAGTGCCAGGGTCAGCACGCAGACGCTCTGTCGGGAAACACGAGTAGGGACGGTTGAGAGTTAGTCTTTCAGTGAGACCCATAACACGGGGGCCACTTATTTTCATCACTGCCTCCCAGGCCATCCTCGTCCCTATCCCCAATGCCAAACACGAGTGTACCCACTTTGAGGCTACTCGGCAATATTAAAGATGAATAATTTTTGCTGTATGTGTGTAGTCAAGATCTGCGCTCCTTATTTGGTGCTACACAAAATGTGCATAAGGATGATTTATACCTCTATTCCCTGAAAAAATCAACATTATTTTCTAATACCATTCGATTAGATCCAAGCTGCTCTAACTCCTACCTGGGGTCCATCTCACCAGCCTCTCAAAAGGTCTATACTATGCATAGCGCTGCTCTGTGCCTTCCGGTCGCCTGAACCAATCAGAGAGCCGCAACAGGGTGGTGCCTCGTGAGCCCAGCGCTGATTGGCTGCGGTCGTGTGCCCGGGAATGATATGGTGGTGGGATCTGGTTCAAGGGTGTGGAGGCAGCGGCGGGGCGAGGACGTGGGGAAAACCAGAAGGGGGTGAAGGACTAATATTGTAAATAAAGCCAAACCATAAATAATATTGTAAGATCATAAATCATAGATCGCTACACAGCTGAGTGACTGTTTGTAAGGGAGATATGGTATAGAAAAGAAGGGGAATCAGGCTATAAAGGGTTGCAAGAGTAAATAGTTGAGGCCCATATAAATATAGTGGAAGGGGCACAGTGCCTGGTCCACCACGCTGCTGGTTGCAATTGGACTGTGTTGTTGTGTCAACTGAGTTGTGATGAGTGAGGTTACGTTATTATGTACACATTGGTCCTGAAAGGATGTGTAAACACTATTGCCATGTATGATTACTAGGGATTATTAGCTAATTCATGGCAGCTTGTTCCATCTGTTAGCCTAATAATGTTGTCCCATATTTAACATGTGTTTTCGGTCATGAAGATTCATCGGTTTAATGTTTGTTATCTGTACATGTGTTCCAATCTTTAGGCGTGTGTTAACATTATAGAAGATGAAATCTCACGGCTCTAATCGCGTTCACAGCTGCATGTTACATTGTTGTGCTTTTGGGTGTAAGACAAACGCAGCGGCAAGGCAGGGCAGAGTACAGGCGAGGTCCACGTGAGTGGCCTCGGTACAGGGGCCTTGCACTGACGTCACATAAACCGCACGCCCGGCAACACCGCAAACGAGACGAAACCCACATTAAAAACAAGCAGTTATACGTCAAACTGGCAGCAAACGGGAGCATAGAAAGTATAGTCATAAAACGAGACTCTACCACCAACACGATTACAAAACGAAACACACGCGAAAACTGGAACACACCAACAGACACGAACAACACAACGAAAACGATAAAGAAGACGACATTATCCATACAAGAGCGAGTCAACCAACCATAAGCATGGTCTTGTTACAAATAAAAGAAACACCAAACAACGCGAAGTCGAAGCACGCGACCAAAAGCAAACGGAAAATCAAGAAGTAACATTATAGCGACGGAAAAAAAAACCAACGAAATAAAAACGCAACACGAAACCAATTTTTTTTCTTTCCAGTGAGATAAACATCTCTCTCTCTCTCTCATAAAAACATACTCTCCTCTCTCTCTTAAGACTCAGCCTATCTATCCTATAATCTAATCTAATCCTAAATCTAATCATGTTTTTGTCTATTGTATCTAAAGGCCTGCGTCTGGGGGGGCGAGGTGGGTGTGGTAAGTCTCTCTACATCTTATAACATGCTACTGCTATACTCCTTTCCTATACTACTCCTACATCTACATCTTCACTATCATCCTACTCTCTCTTAATCTCTCTATACTCTCCTCTCTTCTCTCTCTCTCTCTCTCATAACTATCTCTCTTTATCTCTCTTCTCCTCTACTCATCTCTCTCTCTATACTCTCTCTCCTCCTCTCTCCCTATCTCTCTCTATCTCCTCTCGACTCTCTCTTACTCTCTCTCTCGATTCCTGATCTTCTCTCTATCTAATCTCTCTCTCTCTCTTCCTCTTATCCTATGCTCCAAAACATTCCATTTCAATAAAATGGAAAAATATAAATTACCTCTCTACTCACTCTCTTACTCTCTCTCTCCGTCTCCTCGTTCATCATATCTCTCTTCTCTCTCTCTCCCTCTCTCTCTCTCTCTCTCTTTTGATGAATTAGATGGCAGTCCCCCCAACCAAGATAAGAAAATATTCCTCAGTGTCATAGTTGTTCCAAGCACACGTTTCACAAAAAAAATTATGATATAACAATCTTAAATACATTTTCTTCTGTACCTTTTCTTGTTTTGTTTGCCAAACACCGTCAGGACATGACGGTCAGCGTTAAGTACTTGTTACGTCTAATGGTTTGTTGGTAGTCGCGTAATGTGCCCCCACCCCCCCCAAAACAAAAACACACAATTAATCAATCGAATAAAGGAAAAATGTAATAGCCAAATTCTCCTTCTCCTCCCTCTTCTTTCTATCTTCTCTCCTCCTCCTCCTCCTCCTCCTCCTCCTCTCCTCCTCCTTCTCCTCCTACCTCACTCTCCTCCTTCCTCAAATCTTTCTCTTCGATTTTTTTCAGCTCTAGCCTTCCATTTTTACATCGATTGTATTCTTCATAATATAAGTTTTTTTCCTGTTATCTCTATTCATCAACTTCCACCCTCACCCTCCTCCTCCTTCCTTCTCCTCCTCCTCCCTCCCCCCCCCCCCCTCCTCTTCCTCCTCCTTCCTCCTCTAATCGTTTTTTTCCTCTTGTTCTCTTCTCTTCGTTTCCTCCTTCATAAAAAATTAAGCTTTTCAATTTTATCTTCTTCATGTAAATCCATCCTCATCTCATATTCTTCTCTCCTCCATCCTCCTCACTCCTCCCTACCCCTCCTCCCCTCCTCCTCACTCTCCCTTTACACCTCCTACCTCCTCCTCTTCTTCTTCATGTTTACTCAATATCATTTTCTTTTCCTATTACCCATTTCCTTTTCTTTTTTTATTTTCCTCTCAACTATCACCTGTTATTAAATTACTGCCTCCCCCTTCACTTTCTCTCCCAATATCTCATTTCCGATCTTCCATCTTTTCATAATCATCACTTTTTCTTCCTTTATCATATCTTCTATTATTCCCTTGTGTCTTTTATAACTACACATTTCAATTACTTCAACTCTCCGCCCTTATCTCCTTCCTCGCCATCTTTTACTTCCCTCATCTTCGCTTTTGTCACACTGCTCCTCTCTCGTTTTATTCCTTCCTTCTCTACTGACTCCAGCCTGCTAGCTTCTATTATTGTTTTGTTTTTCTCTCTCTCTCTCTCTTCTACTCTCTCTAAACTCTATCTCTCCTCTCTCGTGGCTCTCTCTCTGTCTCTCTATCTCTCACCTACATCTCACTACTGTCTGCTCTATCTCTCTCTCTCTCTATCTATCTCTCTCTCTCTCTCTCATCTCTCTCTCGTCTCTCTCTCCTCTCTCCCTCTCTCTCTTCTATCTCTCATCTCTCTCTCTCTCTCCTCTCTCTCTCTCTCTCTCTCTTCCTCCTAATAAAAAGTCAGCGTAGCCAGATGGTTTCTTATTTTTTTTGAGTAACATTTGACAATTATAATCGATCCTTGTTAGTAAAAAGGAACTTGAAAGGCGAAATATATATAGATATCGATACTTATCATCCTTTCAAAGTGACATCTAACACTTAAATCTGTATATAGGTATGAATAGGTAGAAATGTATAAGGAAGTCACATCAAAGAGTAGAAATGATTAGGAAAAAACGGATACGACTGAACTTATTTTGACGTATCGGAAAAGAATGAAGATAGATGAAGGTTTGGGTTATGAAGGAACTATCATTATCAAGACCTTAGTGGATGAAAGAACGCCTTAAGTAATCAATGTCTCGCACGCACAGAGGAGGAAATAATTAAAACCAAACACTTGATACAGATTACAGAATGAAAACCCTTGCAAAAAAACAACTGAATGTGCAGTTAAACCCCATACCGAGATGGATACGGTGCCTGCACCCCCCCGAGCATTCTTAAAGAGTTTTGCACAACAGAGACATAGTTAAGATAAGGGAAAGTAAAGTGACACCCTTGCAAAAAATAACAAAAAAACATCCAAGGTGGCTCGAAAACCCTAAGACGAGAGAGAGAGAGAGATGAGACGAGACTTGAAGAGAAGATTATCCGGACAGTCGCGAGACGCTAGCGCGAGACCCGATGAGGAGAGAGACGAGAGAGTGGACCGAAGAGAGAGAGAGACGGAGAATGATCATTGAACTTGAGAGAGAGGGAGTCGACGAATGAGAGAGAGAGAGAGAAGATACGAGGACGAGAGAGAGATGACTGAGAAGATTTTGAGCGGAGAGATCGAGAAGAGCGAGACGAGAGAGAGAGAGAGAGAAATAATAGAAGCTAGACAGGCTGGAGGAAAGAAGATGGACCGTTTGTGCATTTCAGGAAAGCAAAAAAAAACTCCAAGAAAAACCCAAGTACAGAGTTGAGACCCAAAACCTTACCAAGAAAGAAGAAGATCCCCCAGAAAAAAACACAAAACCAACAAACCAAGTACAGCAGTGAGACCACAACCTACCAAGAAAACCCTCCAGAGATACCAGAGGCAAAACCCAGGAGCCAAAAAAACCCAGGTACAGAGTTGAGACCCAAACCTACCAAGAAAAGAAGAAAGATCCAAGAAAAAACCCAGGAGCCAAGAAAACCCACGTACAGAGTTGAGACCCAAACCTACAAAGAAAACAAGAAAAAATCCAAGAACCGAGAAAACCTAAGTACAGAGTTGAGACCCAAACCTACCAAGAAAAGAAGAAAGATCCAAGAAAAAACCCAAGAACCAAAAAAACCCAAGTACAGAGTTGAGACCCAAACCTACCAAGAAAAGAAGAAAGATCCAAGAAAAAACCCAAGAACCAAAAAAACCCACGTAAAGAGTTGAGACCCAAACCTACCAAGAAAACAAGAAAAAACCCAAGACCCGCTAAAACCCAAGGCAAAAGTTGAGACCCAGACCTACCTTGGTGACAGGGGAGCACAGACCGCCACTCAGGAGACCGGCCAAGACCAGTAGTAGGAAGGACATGATGCTAAAGATGCCGCCCTTTGAGTGTCTGGGAGTGCCTGGGAGAGCCTGGTAGAGTGCCTGGTAAAGGGTCACTGGCCGCACCTCGAACCCGACTTCCAAATCGAGCGACACACGTCCTCGATTTAAGAAGCCACCGTTTGCCTCTCGCCTTTATATACTCGCGCGCCGTTGAAGCCCCGCCCCTTTGCTATGACGTCACGCCCACATTTTTGATGGGATTGGTGGAAAGAGTGTGTGTGGAGCCCCATCAGCTAGCCCATCAGCCCCATCAGTCCCATCACCTGCCACATTGCTCCTCCTTTTCCTTGGGAGTACTTCGTGGCGACCATAATTCAGACGCTAATAGTCACTCCCTCACCCTAAGAACCGCAAGAGGAGGAGGAGGAAGACAAGGAGGAGGTCCTTAGGAGTGGGTGTAAGGGTAGACAGCCTCACGCCCTCACGCCCACGATAGCCACGCCTCCTACACTGACGCCCACGGGAAAGTCTTCAGTCAAAGGCTTGTACCCAAAGACGGGAAAGCCTCCAGTGGGTGATGATTTTTGTAATGTGGTGGTGTCTTCTGCATACTGTGAGGAGGAGGAGGATTTACATAGGATTACATAGGAATAACAAGGACAAACCATGGAGGACCTATCTGGTCCATAGAGTAGCCAGGTATTGCTGAAACATCACACACTCACTAACTATACCAACTACATGTAGAGCGACAGTTCGCGAAAATGATACCATGATCCCTAAAGCAGGATCGAAGGCAACATGGAAGTTTCATAGTGCAGAATGATAGGACTATGAAAAATACTAACTACAACTACCCACTTACCACTGCAAACGAATCGATACGGGTGGGGACTAGATAATTATGATTCAGCCACACGTATCAAATACCGAAGTTTACGTTTACAGTGCGCCCGTCACAAGTCTAATTTTTAAATGTTATTTTTATAGTTATTGTCGCTAGGCCTCTGACAACATATAGCTGCGTAGCTTGTTCCATCGATCAACGACTCTAACATTGAAATGTCATTTTTACGAGAGATCAGCGTGCAAGTAGCCAACGCTATAACCGCTTTAGTTTTAAGCCATTATTCTCTTGTTAGATCACTATGAGCTTAAAAAATACGAATAAGGTTCTCGCTTGATTAATGACATCAAATCCTTTAGGATCTCTAAAGCGTTTAACTATCAAGTCACCAACGCGATTCCTAACGATCCTTTAAGGAAAAAATTATTCAAGTTTCCCGCTAGTACTTCTTCAATATAGATGACATTTCCGCCAGCAGATGGAATTTGTTTGGATTGCCTCTCTCTTTGCAATGATCCAATTTCGGCTGATATCCTTTTACGTAACAGGGCGACTCAGAATTGCCCAACGGCATATTCCAAGTGCGGACATAACCAAGGACGTGTATAATTGTCAATTACTTTCGGAGTTTTATGTTCAAAGTTACGATTTAATAAAAGACCAACCATACATATTTGCCTTTTT
>JACEEZ010003037.1:257088-259588 GCA_016584305.1 Chionoecetes opilio
AGGGGAGGAAAGGAAGGGGAGAAAAGTGAATAAAAGCAATGACCTGTGGAAGGGTAGGGTTTGAAGGGGTGAAGGGATGAAGGGGTGAAGGGAAAGGGTGGTGGGAAGGGGAGCAGGACACGTATCAAGAATAACTTTCAAATAAATAAAGAAAAAAAGAGATATAGAAATAATAACAATATAAAAAGCAGACAGCCTCGGGACACACACCAAAAAAAAAAAAATAATAATAAAAACTGAAAGATTGACAGAAACAGATACGAAAAAAAACTTGAGAAATGGTAAAAAAAAAAAAATTGGTAGAAAAAATTAAAACACGTATAAAAAATAATGGTAGCAGAAATGAAAACACGTATAAAAAAATAATGGTAGAAGAAATTAAAACACGTATAAAAAAATAATGGTAGAAGAAATTAAAACACGTATAAAAAAATAATGGTAGAAGAAATTAAAACACGTATAAAAAAATAATGATAGAAGAAATTAAAACACGTATAAAAAATAATGGTAGACGAAATTATAACACGTATAAAAAATAATGGTAGAAGAAATTAAAACACGTCTAAAAATAATGGTAGCAGAAATTATAACACGTATAAAAAAATAATGGTAGAAAAAATGAAAACACGTATAAAAAAAAACTACAAAAAATATTATAGCAATAGATAATTAATATGCTAATAATACTATGATGATAATAAATGATAGGATAGGATAGTAAGACCTCAATCAATAATAATAACAGATAAATGATAGTAATAATAAATGATATGATAGTCTAGTAATAAAAAAACATGAAAAAAAACCACTAGCGCCCACACACCCATAAAATAAAAAACTCCTGAAATATTGACAAAAATGGAAAAAATATATATAATTAGGTTACGAAGAGAAATGAAAACACAAATTCATGTATTTTTATTTCTGCGTGTGTCTATTTTCATATATGTTGATACCATTGTTAATTTATTCACTCGTGTGTGTGTGTGTGTGTGTGTGTGTGTGGGTGTGTGTGTTGTGTGGGTGGGTGGGTGGGGGGTGGTGGGGTGGGTGTGTGTGTGGGTGTGGGTGTGGGTGTGGTGTGAGCGATAGATAGAGAGACAGAGACAGACAGACAGACAGACAGACAGACAGACAGACAGACAGACAGACAGACAGACAGACAGACAGACAGAGAGAGAGAGAGAGAGAGAGGAGAGAGAGAGAGAGAGAGGAGAAGAGAGAGAGAGAGAGAGAGAGAGAGAGAGAGAGAGAGAGAGAGAGAGAGAGAGAGAGAGGAGAGAGAGAGAGAGAGAGAGAGAGAGAGAGAGAGAGAGAGACAGACAGACAGGACAGACAAAGAGACAGACAGACAGACAGACAGACAGACAGACGACAGACAGACAGACAGACAGACAGACAGACGACAGACAGACAGACAGACAGACAGACAGACAGACAGACAGACAGACAGACAGACAGACAGACAGGACAGACAGACAGACAGACGACAGACAGACGGGACAGACAGACAGACAGACAGACGGGACAGACAGCCCAGACAGAACAGAAGACGGGGACAGACAGACAGACAGACAGACAGACGGGACAGACGGGAACAGACGACAGACAGACAGGACAGACAGACAGACAGACGGGACAGACGACAGACAGAAAAGACAGACAGACGGGACAGACAGGACAGACAGAACAGACGGGACAGACAGACAGGAAAACAGAAGACAGACAGACAGAGAGAGAGAGAGAGAGAGAGAGAGAGAGAGAGAGAGAGAGTGGTATAAATCTTTAGCTTCAATAAATACAACATTACATAACCTAAAATACAATAGCTATAGATAATTATTTAGTCATAGGAATGTGTCAAATTCATGTCGACATTTGCTATTCCGTCGCCCGTCTAATGATAGAACGACGTGTGAGTTTTACATATTATTAATTCCTGCTATAATTCGAAGGACAGTGACGTAAGTAATGAATATAATATTACATAACGTATAAAACATAATCCTTGACGTGTTCTTCTACCATATTGCGGCCTTTTTGTTCACTTTTTTTCTTTCTTTCTTTTTTCTTATTTTTTTGCCCCAGTCCTTTGTGTGTAAAAAAAAAATAGTAATGTCCTTGCCATATTTTTGTGCCATATTGCGGCCTTTTTTTTTTTTCCCATTTTTTTTTTTTTTTTTTTTTTTTTTTTTTTGCCCTTGGCCAGTCCTTTGTGATGTAAAAAAAAAAATACGTATCTTTTTCCATGTTCTTCTATCATACTGAGGACTTTTCATGACCTCTTTTTTTTCTTTTTTTGCTCTTGGCCAGTCCTTTGTGATGTAAAAAAAAATGTGTTACTTTTGTTTTTGTTTTTGCCCCTTGGCCAGTCCTTTTGATGTAAAAAAAAAAAAAATTAGGTTATAAAAAATAGAGGGAAAAAAACGTGTCCGAGTCAGTGGAAATCAGAAATTTTAGGACACCTTTTTTTTTTCTTTTTTTTCCCTTGGCCAGTCCT
>JACEEZ010003037.1:274588-277088 GCA_016584305.1 Chionoecetes opilio
ACAGTTATTAGATTAATTCAAAACGCATCAGAACTCACCAGAAAAAATTAGTTACGTCCACCAATGTGAATTCGGTGTCAAACTAGTAATTTACCGAACATTATGAAGCTGCCTCACGTAATAAATTTGTCTTGATATCAAAACTATAACAGATAAATTTTCCTCTAAAACTAAAATATTAAAGTTTTTCAAGGTTCACATGTAGTATTTCTTGTCCTGGTTTGAAATTTGAAGTAACAATACAAATTTGGATTTTGAAAAAGTTAACCCTTTCAGACCCAGAGCGTAATTTCCATTGTAATTTGGGTACCATTAGACAATTTTTTAGTGACTATAAGCAACATTTTATAGATATGACCTGTTTAGTATCCTTGTCGACTAACTAAATTGGTATATTCAGTTACTTTTAGGAATTTTATGGCTCGACAACAGACAATTTTTTTTATAGCCAAGGAAAGATCTGGGCGTGAAGGGGTTAAGGACATATTTCTGGATTACATTTCAATCAGCTTTCATAGTTTAGTTATATAAACACTCGGGCAGTAAGGAGTTAGTGATGCACAGGTACCGTCAATAACACTATAGTCGCCACTGCACTAATGTCGCCAGGCACCATATATTACACATTTTAGCATCACTACAGGTTTGTATGTGCCACTAAAGATACATGCACAGTAGTTTATATTATGTATCTGTCTTTGGTGGCACATACAGGTCTAGAGTGATGCTAAAATTTGTAATATTCACCTGGCGACATTAGTGCAGTGGCGACTATAGTGCTATTGACTGTGCTTTACATTGTTAAGTATGATAAAAAATGATATCTTATACAGGGATTTGGTAATGGTTGTTGCCATTATTATATTGCTTAGCTCGACACATGCAAAACAAGAGTACAGCAAAACCCTCTCATATCCGGACTAATTGGGCCAAGGAGTGGTCCGAATAATGGGGGGATTATATATGGGGGTTATGGAAGAAAAAAAAAAAAAAAAAAAAAAAAAAAAAAAAAATAGGTGTTTAATGTATATATATATGTAGCTAGGAAATTTCGACCCCTAGAGAAAAAAAAAAAAAAAAAAAAATTCTAGGCGTAAAAGTTCAGATAGCTAGGAATTTTCGACCCCAAAAAAAAAAAAAAAAAAAAAAAAAAAAAAAAAAAAAAAAAAAAAAAGGCGGCGGTCCGAATAATGTCAAAGTCCGAATCATGAGGGTCCGAATAACGAGAGGTGGTTTTACTGTATTTGGTAACTTCATTGAATAATCTCACAAACCCCAGTCATGCAACATTCTCCTAAACCTTGACACTATATAAATCACCAATGCAAAGAACGCCTTCCTGTTTACATGTGATCACAACTGAAGATAAAACCCGGTACAGCGGTGGAGCGCCCGGTATCATTCCAGTTTGTCGTCGAATTCACTTTGGTGGACGAAACTTTTTTTTTTTTCTGGAGAGTTTCGATATGTTTGGAATTCATCTGCTAACCGTTTCTGTCGCAAATAACTTTTTTTTACGTTAGGTTCAATTTTTTTTCAATCATTTTCGTCACAAATCACTCGGTAATAGATTGAAAAAAAATATAGTGTGTGATTTGCGACAGAAACGGTGAGTAGATTAATTAAAAAACACATCAAAACTCATCAGAAAAATAAAAATAGACCGTTTCGTCTCCCAAATTTAACCCCTTGAGGCCCAGAACGTAATTTCCATTGTATTTTGTGTGCCATTAGACGATTTTTAGTGAATACAAGCAATATTTTATAGCTATAACCAGTTTAGTATCCTTGTCCACTAACTAATTTGGTATATTAAGTAGCTTTTCTTACCTTTATGGCTGACAACATACAATTTTTTATAGCAAAGGAAAGATCTGGGCGTGAAGGAGGAGGAGGAGGAAGAGGAGGAAGAGGATATAGTGGGGGCGTGAAGGAGGAGGAGGAGGAGGAGGAGGAGGAGGAGGAGGAGGGAGGAGGAGGAGGAGGAGGAGGAGGAGGAGGAGGAGGAGGAAGAGGAAGAGGAGAGGAGGAAGAGGAAATGGGGAGAGTATTTTCGGAGGGGGAATGTGGAAGAAGCAAAAAGAACAATCAACAGTTTTTGGATGACCAGAGAAAATAAGAAGAAAGAAAAAGAAAGAAACTAATAAGATAGAATAAGAGAAGACAACAAATGAAAGACCCAGACAGCAAGAAGAAACACGTCAGGGAGTGCCGTTGAAAAAGGCCTGCTGACTCCCGACCCACAACTGAACTGAACTGAACTGTGAGGATAGAGGTGGTGAGGTTAGGTTAGGTGAGGTGAGGATAGGTTAGGTGAGGTGAGGTGAGGTTAGGTTAGGTTAGGTTAGGTTAGGTTAGGTCAGGTGTGGTTAGGTGAGGATAGGTCAGGTGAGGTTAGGTTAGGTGAGGTTAGGTGAGGTGAGGTGAGGTTAGGTTAGGTGAGGATAGGTTAGGTTAGGTTAGGTGAGGTGAGGTGAGGTGAGGTTAGGATAGGTCAGGT
>JACEEZ010003037.1:282088-312088 GCA_016584305.1 Chionoecetes opilio
TTGAAGAGGTTAAACATGAGACCTTAAGATAGCATGGAATTTTTGCCTCGTTAAAAAAATAGACTATAGTAAACATCAGGACCACAATTGTCTCTTAAACTTGAACCATTATAAACAGACTTGGCAGGAGTGTGATATGTACTCTCCTCCATGTGCTGTGTGTGTGTGTGTGTGTGTGGGTGTGTGTGTGTGTGTGTGTGTGTGTGTGTGTGTGTGTGCGTGTGCGTGTGCGTGTGTGTGTGTGTGTGTGTGCAATTTCCTCATCCAAGAACTTGATAAATTACAGCTATTATATGACATTGATCTTCCTTCAATATTACATTTAGCAAAACTATCTTAATACTGAATTACTGTAGTATCAATTCAGTGTCTTCATAATATTATAATAAGTCCAGTTAGTATTAATTCATTAGTCATATTTCATGTCATCAAAACAATGAAAACACACAGAGATAAAAATTCTTCATAACACAGAGATAAAAATTCTTCATAGTAAAAATAACGTATATCTATTTTATACATGTGGTTAAAATCATGACATTAACATATTTAAGAAGGCCTAGAGGCTATTCGGGTATAATTCCTAACACGTGCTATTCTCTTCCACCCTGGCAGGCAGCGTGGGTGTGGGGTGGGTGTCGGGCTCACCACTGGACTCACCGCCAACAATAACCCACACACTACAGATGGTCGGGCATAGCTTGGGGGGCCTCTCTGTTTATGCCATGGGACCCCTCTCTCTACAGATGGTCGGGCATAGCTTGGGGACGTGTTTATGCCATGCCAGGGACCCCACTCTCTACTGATGGTCGGGCATAGCTTGGGGGACCTCTCTTGTTTATGCTATGCTAGGGACCCCACTCTCTACTGATGGTCGGGCATAGCTTGGAGACCTCTGTTTATGCCACGCCAGGGACCCCTCTCTCTACGGGCATAGCTTGGGAGACCTCTGTTGTATATGCCATGCCAGGGACCCCACTCTCTACTGATGGTCGGGCATAGCTTGGAGACCTCTCTTGTTTATGCCATGCCAGGGACCCCACTTAACTGATGGTCGGGCATAGCTTGGGTGACCTCTCGTTTATGCCATGCCAGGGACCTCCGTTATTCATGCCATGCCATCTCTGTCTCCTCCAGCCCGTTCTGCTCACAACTGTAAAAACGGGTGTAGTGAGGACTGCCAAAGAGGTGATAAACGTATTGACACTGAGCTTGCATGATGGGTAAACACTAACATCAACATATTTACATTCATCAAGAGTCTTTTGTTTCTTTTTACATTCATCAATAGTCTGCTGTATCCCTACTGTCAATAAACACTATAGTCGCCACTGCACTAATGTCGCCGGGCGCTATGTATTACGAATTTTAGCATCACTAGACTTGTATGTGCCACTGGAAAGGCATGCACAGTAGTTTATATGATGTACCTGTCTTCAGTGGCACATACAAATCAGTAGTGATGCTAAAAGTTGTAATATAGTCAAACCTCTCATTTTCGGACTAATTGGGCCAAGGAGTGGTCCGAGTAATGCAAGGATCCGAATAATGGGGAGATATGTATATAAAAAAAATAATAATAAAAAAAATAAAAAAATTCTAGGCGTATAAAAATTATATAGCTAGGAAATTTTCGACCCCTAAAAATAAAAAATAAAAAAAAATAAAAATTCTAGACATAAGTTATATAGCTAGGAAATTTCGACCCCTAAAAAAAAAAAAAAAAAAAAAAAAAAAAAAAAAAAAAAATAATAATAATAAATAATAATAATAATAATAATAATAATAATAATAATAATAATAATAATAATAATAATAATATAATAATAATAATAATATAATAATAATAATAATAATTTAGGAGGAGGTCCGAATACGAGAGGTTTTACTGTCTTCACTTGGCGACATTACTACAGTGGTGAATAATAGTGTTATTGACAGTAGTTGTTCGGTAATGTATCATAGCCCAATGTGCAATCCTGCCATAATATTTAATAGATGTACATAAGCGATACATAAGCTCTCATGTCACGGGTGAAGATGATGTATTTTTGTTGACTGTATAAACCAGGGTGACCATTGCAGATCCTCTCTCACTGTAACAATGTGTGTTTATAAGTCTAAATAAAATCCTGGGAAATGTTTACATGTACCTATAGACTCATACCGTTTCAATAACATGCTTTTTCAATACAGTAATTGGAGCCTAGGTTTCTAATTCTTGTAGCCTCACATCTCTCTCTCTCTCTCGTAGACACACACACACACACACACTTCCATATCCACCCTCATGTTACTTTGCCCCTTGCCAAGTGCTCTTACACACACACTTCCCTGCCACTTGTCACTCTTACACACACTCTACCACTTGTCACTCTTACACACACACTTCCCTGCCACTTGCCACTCTTAAGGCCCTGTCACATGGCCACTTTTTCCGGCATCTTTTGGTATATTGCTACCAATAGATGCCCGTAGAAGTGCCAGAAATATGCGCGTTCGTCACACGGCGTTTCGGCTACGAGCATCTTCTACTGGCAACGACTGGACCCACGACCAAAACTAACATTGTGGATCATGCAAGAAGACTCCAAATCGTATTCAATTCAAGACGTATGAATCGTGTAAGAAGATGCTCGTAGCCGAAACGCCGTGTGACGAAAGCGCATTTTTTTGCCACTACAACGGGCATCTTTAGGTAGCAAAATACCAAAAGATGCCGGAAAAAGTGCCCGTGTGACTGCCTTTACACACTCTTCCTGCCGCTTGCCACTCTTATACTCTTCTCAGCTGCTTACCACTCTAACAAACACTCTTCCCTGCCACTTGCCACTCTTATACTCTCCTCAGCCCCTTGCCACTCTAACAAACACTCTTCCCCAGCAGGAGCAGTAGGAGGGGCGACCGAGAACACTGGTTTGAGGGGCTACTCGCAACACTCTCCCCGGTTCTCCTCCCCAGACGCTGTAGCTCCCCCACTCTCCTCCCCAGACGGTGTACCTCAGTAGAAGAGGAAAAAGCGATGCCGGGAGTTGTGGGGGACCTGGTGCCACTCCCTCTTGGCGTGGACGTATTGGAGGATGGCCCGCATGCAGATCAACATGCCTGGAATGGGACGGGGGAACGTAAGAACAGAAGAAAATAAGGAGTAACGTCAAATAAAAAGCTATTCTGTAATGTGATAGAGTAATGAGCTGGAGTGAAAACAAACTTTAAAAGAACCCGTCGGAGCAGAGATTCCGTCCGCCAGTCTATTCCACATCCTCACAATAGGGTGAAGTCAAATTAAAAGCAATTGAGCGTGTACATAGAAGCTATTCTTGCCACTAGGACACATGGCATAGACGGGAGGGTTCTTCGGTGGATTAGATCTTGGCTAAGTGATAGGCAACAAAGGGTTACAATTAAGGGTTCTAAATCTCAATGGGGGCAGGTGGGAGGCTGGATAACTTAATGGATGGGGATGAGAGGTGGATGTAGGTAGTGTTAAGTAACAGGAACTACCACGTGTAGGTCTCACGGCCTCTTGCAGCTTCCTTATTTTCTAATGTTCTTAAGACACCCTCCAAACTAAACTGATCCACTCCACTTTCTGTATTCTCTTACTGTCTTCTTTATGGGGACTGGCAGATAGCAGGCTTTTTGTAAATTTTTTCTGCCCTTGGTTAAGTTATTTTTGATGTTAGAAAAAAAAAGGGAGGGTAATTTTTGATGGAGAAAAAAAAAGTGAGGGTGATTTTTGATGGAGAAAAAAAAAGTGAGGGGAATTTTTGATGGAGAAAAAAAAAAGTGAGGGGAATTTTTGATGGAGAAAAAAAAAGTGAGGGGAATTTTTGATGGAGATAATAAAATAAGGGAGGAAAATTTTTGATGGAGATTAAAAAATAAGGGAGGAGAATTTTTTATGGAGATAAAAAAAAAGGGAGGAGAATTTTTGATGGAGATATAAAATAAGGGAGGAGAATTTTTGATGGAGATAAAAATAAGGGAGGAGAATTTTTGATGGAGATAAAAAAAAGGGAGGAGAATTTTTGATGGAGATAAAAAAAATAAGGGAGGAGAATTTTTGATGGAGATAAAAAAAATTAAAAAAAGGGAGGGTAATTTTTGATGGAGAAAAAAATAAGGGACGTGAGGCTGGACTTACCGAGAGCCATGATGAGCCACAGCAGCCAGGTGTTGGAGTCGGCCACCAGGTCTGTGGAATGCCGCACAATCACCGCCCACTTGGCCAGGGACAGACCGAAGCCCGCCAGGGCCCCCGTGCGTCCGGCAACCGTGTGGCAGAAGCAGAGCAGCAGCACGAAGCCCACCCAGTTGAACACAAACGCAGCTGTGGGGAAAAGTTGTGTGTGAATTATCGTACTTTGAGCAGCTGTTGGGAAAAGTTGTATGAAAATTATCGTACTTTAAACAGCTGTTGGGAAAAGTTGTAAGTGAAATATCGTACTTTAAGCAGCTGTTGGGAAAAGTTGCAAGTGAAATATCATACTTTAAGCAGCTGTTGGGATAAGTTGCAAGTGAAATATCATACTTTAAGCAGCTGTTGGGAAAAGTTGTAAGTGAAATATCATACTTTAAGCAGCTGTTGGGAAAAGTTGTAAGTGAAATATCATACTTTAAACAGCTGTTGGGAAAAGTTGTAAGTGAAATATCATACTTTAAACAGCTGTTGGGAAAAGTTGTAAGTGAAATATCATACTTTAAACAGCTGTTGGGAAAAGTTGTAAGTGAAATATCATACTTTAAGCAGCTGTTGGGAAAAGTTGTAAGTGAAATATCATACTTTAAGCAGCTGTTGGGAAAAGTTGTAAGTGAAATATCATACTTTAAACAGCTGTTGGGAAAAGTTGTAAGTGAAATATCATACTTTAAGCAGCTGTTGGGAAAAGTTGTAAGTGAAATATCATACTTTAAGCAGCTGTTGGGAAAAGTTGTAAGTGAAATATCATACTTTAAGCAGCTGTTGGGAAAAGTTGTAAGTGAAATATCATACTTTAAGCAGCTGTTGGGAAAAGTTGTAGGTGAATTATTGTTCTTTACGCAGCTGTTGGGAAAAGTTGTAGGTGAAATATTGTTCTTTAAGCAGCTGTTGGGAAAAGTTGTAAGTGAAATATCGTACTTTAAACAGCTGTTGGGAAAAGTTGTAAGTGAAATATCATACTTTAAGCAGCTGTTGGGAAAAGTTGCAAGTGAAATATCATACTTTAAGCAGCTGTTGGGAAAAGTTGTAAGTGAAATATCATACTTTAAGCAGCTGTTGGGAAAAGTTGTAGGTGAAATATCATACTTTAAGCAGCTGTTGGGAAAAGTTGTAGGTGAATTATTGTTCTTTACGCAGCTGTTGGGAAAAGTTGTAGGTGAAATATTGTTCTTTAAGCAGCTGTTGGGAAAAGTTGTAAGTGAAATATCGTACTTTAAACAGCTGTTGGGAAAAGTTGTAAGTGAAATATCATACTTTAAGCAGCTGCTGGGAAAAGTTGCAAGTGAAATATCATACTTTAAGCAGCTGTTGGGAAAAGTTGTAAGTGAAATATCATACTTTAAGCAGCTGTTGGGAAAAGTTGTAGGTGAAATATCATACTTTAAGCAGCTGTTGGGAAAAGTTGTAGGTGAATTATTGTTCTTTACGCAGCTGTTGGGAAAAGTTGTAGGTGAAATATTGTTCTTTAAGCAGCTGTTGGGAAAAGTTGTAGGTGAATTATTGTTCTTTACGCAGCTGTTGGGAAAAGTTGTAGGTGAAATATTGTTCTTTAAGCAGCTGTTGGAAAAGTTGTAGGTGAATTATTGTTCTTTACGCAGCTGTTGGGAAAAGTTGTAGGTGAATTATTGTTCTTTACGCAGCTGTTGGAAAAAGTTGTAGGTGAAATATTGTTCTTTACGCAGCTGTTGGAAAAAGTTGTAGGTGAAATATCGTACTTTAAGCAGCTGTTGGGAAAAGTTGTAGGTGAAATATTGTTCTTTACGCAGCTGTTGGAAAAAGTTGTAGGTGAAATATCGTACTTTGAGCAGCTGTTGGGAAAAGTTGTAGGTGAAATATCGTACTTTAAGCAGCTGTTGGGAAAAGTTGTAGGTGAAATATCGTACTTTAAGCAGCTGTTGGGAAAAGTTGTAGGTGAAATATCGTACTTTGAGCAGCTGTTGGGAAAAGTTGTAGGTGAAATATCGTACTTTGAGCAGCTGTTGGGAAAAGTTGTGTGTGAAATATCGTACTTTGAGCAGCTGTTGGTAAAAGTTGTAGGTGAAATATCGTACTTTGAGCAGCTGTTGGTAAAAGTTGTAGGTGAATAATTTCTTTAAGTATGTTTTAACTGTATACTTTGCACTTTTGTACTCTTATATGCGTACGCGTATGTCATAACCTACCGACCATGGATAAAATATACTTGTCCATGGTGGAGAATGCAATAATTGTGACACTCCATGAAGAAGGTGTGTCTCCAGCAAAGATAGGGAGACGTCTAACCATATCCCAAAACACTGCCTCCATCTGGATAAAGCCAGCATTTACTTTTGAATATATACGCACTGTTGCGCATTCTACGCCATAAAGACCTTATTTTGTACTTCAAAACCATGGTAATATGTCTAAATACTAAATAAAAGAAATAAAATGTATGAAAAATGTTTAGTTTCAATTCTTCATTGGATTATTTAAGTAGTAAAAAGTATAAATTGCCAAAAAAAAGGAATCTTCATGATTTCATCCGCGAACACTGTATATCTCACACACACACCCACACACACACCTATATCAGACCTATATATTACTCAGCACAATTATCTTTATCCATAACTCCTTGAGGCCCAGAACGTAATTTTCATTGTAATTTGGCTACCATAAGACAATTTATAGTGACTATAAGCAATATTTTATAGCTATGACCTGTTTAGTATCCTCGTCCACTAGCTTATTTGGTATATTAAGTTACCTTTCTTAATTATATGGCTAACAACAGACGATTATATATAGCAAAGGAAAGATCTGGGCGTGAAGGGGTTAACTTTACCTTTTCTCTCCTTCTTTACATACATACATAAACAACAAAATATATAAATAAATCAAATAAAAAACCACTCACCGGCAAAGGCTACGAAGAACATGAAGTCAGTGCCGAGGAGTTGCTCTTCGGCGATCTCGGCAGTCTCGGGGTCCAGGCCGCCCAGGGAGGAAACCCGCAGCACCCGCATGGCGCTCCCGGCACCCGCGGCCCCCATGGCACTGCCCCCGCCCAAGGCACTACCCCCCTGCCAAGACAATGGAGAACCGTGAGGAATATTTACATGTAGAAAAAAATTAAAATAAAATAAAAAATCTAGAAACAGGAAAGAGAATCAAAGACAGAAAGACAGGTCACATGTAAAAAAAAAAATAATAATAATAAATAAATAAATAAATAAATATAAATAAAGAACCAGGTAAAGAAAATCAAACCGACAGAAAGAATGGCGATATAAAATAATAATAATAATAATAATAAAGAAATCAAGAAATAGGAAAGATAATCAAGAAAAAATCAAGATATGGAAAAATTATCAAAACCGACAGAAAGACAGTTCACATGTATAAAAAAAAAAAAAAAAAAAAAAAAAAAAAAAAAAAAAAAAAAAAAAATAATAATAATAATAATAATAATAATAATAATAATAATAATAATAATAATAATAATAATAATAATAATAATAATAATAATAATAATAATAATAATAATAATAATAATAATAATCAAAATCAAATCAAACCCGACAAGGACTTAACCCCTTGAGACCCAGAACATAATTTCCATAGTAATTCGGGTACCATTAGACGATTTTTAATGATATAAGCAACATTTTACAGCTATGACCTCTTTAGTATCCTTGTCCACTAACTAATTTGGTATCTATATTCAGTTACTTTTTCGTAATTTTATGGCTAACGAATAGACAATTTCATATAGCCAAGGAAAGATCTGGGCGTGAAGGGGTTAAGGTCATACTCACATGGCAGAGCGGTAGTGGGAATTCCTCGGACGCCTCCAGAGCCTTCAGCCGCTGGACCTCCTCGTAGCTGGGCGGTTGCACGTCCGAGGAGGAGTCGGGGGGGAAGGGGATGACCATGGTGCCCGCCTCCAGTCCCTCCCTGGGGTCTGACTCCTCGTAGGGGGGCGGGGCGTGCATGTCTGGCTTGGGGGGCGGGATGTCCTCTAAGGTTCCCGAGGCTACCGAGACTACAGTGGTGCCCGGGCCTGCTTGTGGCTGTAGGGTGTGATGGAGGTTAGCTATAGTCTATTTCTTTTAACTATAAATGAATGCCTAATGCTTGTATGGACAAAAAAACAATTATTTTGCATTGTTTCGTTACTGTTACTTACATGTTTTGTATACCTATATAGTAAAACCTCTCACATCCGGACTAATTGGGCCAAGGAGTGGTCCGAGTAATGCAAGGATCCGAATAATGGGGTGATTATATATGGGGGTATTTAGATATGTAAAAAAAAAAAAAAAAAAAAAATTCTAGGCTAGGAAATTTCAACCCCTAAAAAAAATAAAAAAAAAATAAAAAAAAAAATCTAGGCTAGGAAATTTCGACAAAAAAAACAAAAACAAAAATCTAAGAAAATTGGGAGAAATGGCTAGGAAATTTCGACCCCTGAAAAAAAGAAAGAAAAAAAAAGGAGGTCCGAATAATGTCAAAATCCGAATAATGAGGGTTCAAATACGAGAGGTTTTACTGTATATTACTTTTTTGTCAATAAACTACTAGGTACTACTACTACTATGATTGACTGATATATACACACAAATGCAAACAATAAATGGCTAAATGAATGTGATAGGGTAACTAGGCTCCAACGTAAAAAAACACAAAAAAACTACTACATCACCTGCTACGTCACCACCTGCCCTAATGTCGCTGGCGACATTAGGGTAGATGGCGACTAAATGCTATCTACGGTACGTAGTCTACAACTTCATTCTACCATAGTTTATATGGTATAATATTAATAATACTTACATACTCTCTTAGCCCCCCTTCCCCCCCTTGTTTTTTGCATTACGCCTCGCCCCCTTACGAAAAACAGGGTGATTTAGACCAAGAAGTCATTAGTGAGGACACAAACACATCAAAATCTATTAGAATATAAATAAAAGGCTTGTTTTTATAATAGCGGAAAGTTTTGAACCCAGAAATACCCATTTAGCATGCATATATTGCCTCTGCTTGGGTGTTATACATGGTTAATTAAGAAAGAATACCATCCCTCCCTCCTACTCACCGTGTACTCCGGGGGCGGCTCGCTGCCCACCGCTCCCTCCTCACCACCACGCTCCTCTGCCGACGGGGCTGACATGCTCTCTGTTTGGTCCTCCTCTAATTGTGGAACCTGTAGGGAAGGCATCGGGTCAAACACTGGGTCAACACTTTTTTTTCCTATGGCGGGCATCGGGTCAAACACTTGGTCAACACTTTTTTTTCCTATGGCGGGCATCGGGGGAAACACTTGGTCAACAGACTTATTTTGTCCTACGGCGACAATGTGATTCATATGTAAATAAGGAAGCTACAAGAGGCAGTGAGACCTACACGTGGTAGTTCCTGTTACTTGACACTACCTACATCCACCTTTCATCCCCATCCATAACACTGTCTAGCCTCCTTTTAAAGCTCCCTATTGACTCCCCACTAACTATCCCATGACTGAGTCCATTCCAATCATTTACTAGGTAGACAGGCCAGGGAGAATATTAACACTATTTCTCCGCAAAAAAAAAAAAAAACCATTCTTGGGTATGAGGCCATAATTGTGTTAGATAATTAAACTAATATGTTTGTAGTATTTTTAAATTGTTATCATGCTTGTTTCACGGTCCA
Source organism: Chionoecetes opilio (assembly GCA_016584305.1). Taxonomy (NCBI): domain Eukaryota; kingdom Metazoa; phylum Arthropoda; class Malacostraca; order Decapoda; family Majidae; genus Chionoecetes; species Chionoecetes opilio. Next base: position 291,948 of record JACEEZ010003037.1, read on the forward strand.
CAGTTCGGGTCTGGCTTCATCCTAACATATTTCTTTATATTCCATTTTCGTCTTTTTTATTGAGCTCTGTCTGACTGGTAGGTGTGTTGCCACTTCACCCCCGCCCCCTACCATAAGCACATAAGAACATAAGAAAATAAGGAAGCTACAAGAGGCCGTGAGACCTACACGTGGTAGTTCCTGATACTTAACACTACCTACATCAACCTTTCATCCCCATCCATGAATTTATCTAGCCTCCTTTTAAAGCTCTCTAATGACTCCGCACTAACTACCTGTCTACTGAGTCCATTCCAATAACTAAAACTATCAAATTATTACAAGCAATACTGTTCTCTCACTTTTTGGCGAGAGCTCCAGAGATTACAGGAAGTTTCGACGGAATGCACTTTCGACGGTAGAAAATGGAAGTTTCTAAGGTACCGTCGAACTCCGTTGAAACTTCCAATATGTCTATCATAGAGTAAAACCTAAAGGTATTTTGCCATTGAGAGGATTAATATAAATACAAAGCTACTAGATCATTGCCCACCAAAATTAAAGTGAAAAGCATATACAGCAATGAGTGTCCTCCCACCGTCGTCGTCGCCGGAAAAAAAAACGAGTAGCGAAATTTGAAACCGTATATACTTGCAGATACAAAGCATAAAACAACGCTGAAACAGGGTAGATTATACAGTCATGATATAAACTACTGTGTATCATCTTCAGTGGCACATGAAAATCAGTAGTGGTTATAATTCGTAATATATGGCGGCTGGCAACATTAGGGCAGGTGGCGACTAAATGTTATCTACGGTACGTAGTCTACAACTTCATTCTACCATAGTTTATATGGTACAATATTAACAATACTTACATACTCTCTTAGCCCCCCTTCCCCCCCTTGTTTTTTGCATTACGCCTCGCCCCCTTATGGAAAACAGGGTGATTTAGACCAAGAAGTCATTAGTGAGGACACAAACACATCAAAATCTATTAGAATATAAATAAAAGGCTTGTTTTTATAATAGCGGAAAGTTTTGAACCCAGAAATACCCCATTTTTACCCATTTAGCGTGCATATATTGCCTCTGCTTGGGTGTTATATCATGCAATACAGCCCCACACCCTTTCTTACCCTTTACATAGCCTGAATATTGCAGGGAACCGTAAATTGAGGTAAAGCAAAAAATAAAGATAGATAAGTGAAGCCAGAATCGTTTTTACCTATTTATGTGCATATAAATTTTTGTCAATTGAGGATAAAAGTATAACATGAAAATACCAGTAATACCAAATTCTTTTAATTATATCAGCAATTGCCCACACACTTTGCTACACCCTTACATAGCCTTGATATTGCACGGGAAGCCGTAAATTGAGGGTACAATTGTAAGAATAAGAATAAATAGTACCAATATGTCGCTATTGACGCATCAAGGTTACTTGATCAGAGCTTCCTCTTATCTTGACATTGCAACTTTCGGGGAGGCTACAACTATTCCTTCATGAATCAAATCGACTAAAATAATGAATGAATCAACACTGATAAGTAAAAATAAATGATAAATAGGAACACAAAAAAGCCTAAAAAACCATGAAATAACGAGGAATTAATGAAATATCGTGTTTGAAAAGATGGCCGAAAAACCTCAAATTCACCACAACAAAAATCGACTTTTTTACAAAGTCCTTATAATTCGTGAAAAAATATGAGCAAATAGTATATGATGTGTATATCTTATAAACAGTAACAGATCCTAGTTTAGTGTTGCAACCAAGAAGTAAAACATGTCTTGTATTTTCGATAATTTGACCCTTTACATCAGTGAGTTAGATGTATTCCTTTAGTAAACACGTGAAAAACACGTCCCATAAACACACACAAACACACTGCGCCTGTAGGCATAGCTAATCACACACAAAAAACCTCACCGCTCATTTAGAAGAAAGAACAAGGTTGACGTTAAAGTGTGAACAAAACCCCCTAAGACAAAGAAACAAAATACAGCCACCATGCGCGTGATTAATACACAAAACGATGCGGAAATATTGAAATATATTAAAACACACAAAAATCACCCTATATTTAGTGTAAAAAAAGAATTATCAACAAAATATCGGTAATATGTACGATATTACTAACTGTTCGAGTCATATTTCTTTTACAAAGGCCTTAAACTCAAGAGACTTTTAATGGAAAGTCATACGAAAAGCTGGGCTTTTCAATAAGGCTATGCAATCCTATATCAGTGCACGAATAAAAAAGTGGCTATTCGCAGGGATGTCAACAAGAAAATAAAAAAAACTCTGAAATAATAATAGGTGACAACTCATCCGAGCGCAGGAAGTTGCTGAGCGTACGAGAACTCCTGGGTTCTGGGGGTGCTGTAAGCCTACCAGATTTTGTAATTTCATGCTCTAAGCTTCTAGGAGGTCTTGGTTATAAATCTATAATCATTTGGTCTCAATTTTGTCTGTTTTTGTGTATATGTATACTATATATGGTATATATGCAACTTAAATTGTGACGTATATAATTATAACCCTTTTGACATGATAAATGAAATATAACATGTTCCGTTGAACATATAAACACAACAAATATTTGTCATATTATTTAGTCAACTTTATCAATTATTTAGGCGCTATACTAATGTATAAACATAACAAAAAACCATTATTCCCTTTCACCTATGACAATGCCAATACACATCTGCATGATGAAACTGATCAATTGCCAATTTACTAAATGCATTAATCACTATTTGACCCTCATGATCCTACCCTACCTGCCCAAAAACTTGCACACAGTCACCCTTAATTGCCCTGTTGATACAAATGGGATACAAACAAACATACAAATCACCACTCTAAATTATGTCAGAATATCCATGTCATCTGTACACTCGTAATAAAAAATAAGAACATGTCCAGCAGATAGTATTAACTTCCCGCTAGGCATCCTAAAAAATGTTTTGTGGTCTGTGCTGGTCAGTGGCCCGGGTCAGGCTGCTGTGGGCTAGCCAACTATGTACCCCCCCCCCTAAATTTTAAACCGAATCTACACGATTCACAGAAATGACCCAGCTGGCAATAAAATACTCGGAAATCCGCGAATCCGCGGAAAATTGACATCCCTGTATTCGTTTTAAAATGCGTAATTGGCATCTCGTAACTTGATGGCGAGGCCAGCCTTCCTCAACGCCAATCAGAGGCCTGGCATCTCTCCCTACATCTCTCAGCCAATCAGCGTTCAGGAACCAACTGGGCGGCAATGTTTAGTGTTTATTCCCGATATATAAACCTTATTTAATGGGAAATAAGGCGAGATTTATCCTTAAATACCTTATTTATGGCATATTAGTGACAATAGGAGTATTGTTATTGATAAATATAGGGTGGACGATAATACATTGCCGCCATATTAGCCTTTCAGCGTAATATTCTCCCAAAAATATATGAAATCATAGTTTGATGCTGGTAAATGGAATATTTTGACGTGTTTTTGCAAAGTGTCTCCCGCTGAATACTACAGAGACGTACCCAGGGTATACCTTGATGCGCTGATCCTAGGTTCGAGTCCCGCATGCCCGAGATTAGCTTCTATGTACCACTGTGGCCCGCGCCGTACCCGTGGCCGCGGCGGTACGGGGCTGACGCCGTTATAGTGGACGAGAACTGCGCGTTCGCTCTTTAGGTCAGACACACACACTGGGGGGCTAACACCTCACTCTTAGCCTCTCTCGCTTTACCACACACACCACACCTGTCACTACGGTGTCTGTCTCTTTGTATACACCTGCACGCATACGCAACACACACACACACACACAATTGGGTCCTCCGAATGGTCCTCCGCTCGAAAAGTCGTTCGCTCGAAAAGTAATTTGCTCGAATCGTCCTCCGCTCGAAAAGTAATTCGCTCGAAAGGTCGTGTATTCGAGAAAATGTCGTCATAAATTCAGCTTTAACACAAGGTCAGGTATTATTCTAGTGTTTGCCCATACTCCCCCTCTCCCCCAAAACAAGCTTGGGGACCTGGGGGAATGCGGGATATTTGGCTGGGGTACAAAATATGCATCGCAACCACATAGTTTTTGAGTTAGGGGTGTTGAAAAAATTCCCTAGATCTGGGGAAAATTCATTGGATTTCTTTTGAGTCCAGAGACGTGTGAACCTGACGAGCCTCACAGAATGATGACCCAAGTGTCGAGAACCCCCCCAACCCCCCGCTAGGAGGTGAGGTTAGATTTGGTTAGGTTAGCATAGGTTAGATTTGGTTAGGTTAGGTTATCGGTGGGTCAAGCCCCCCGCTAGGTTAGGTTAATTTTGGTTAGGCAAATTTCTCTAGATATACGGAAATTACCCAAGATCTAGGGAATGTTACCCCCCCCCCCCCCTACACAACTCTTAAATTAGGTGTTTCCGACGCTTTATTTGTTCCCAACCCGAAAACCCCGCATTCCCACAGGACCCCAAACTTGTTCTAGGGGGAAGTGGGAGAGTATGGACAAACACTAGAATTTTACCCCTTCCTGTTACTGCTCCAGACGGTTGCCGGTCAGAACGTCCACGGGTGAAAACGTCCACTGTACAAAACGCCCACGGGGTCTACCATAACGTCCACGGGTGAGAACGTCCATTCATATCCATCTAACCTAACCTAACCTAGCCTAAACTAACTAACCCTAACGGTAATTATGGAGGAGTTTCACGTTCGTTTTCAGACACACCAACTATTTTTTCTTGGCCTACAATAGGTGCTTGTTCTAATGGTGCTAGTTTTATTTTGCGCAAACCAAAAAAAAAAAAAAAAAAAAAAAATGAAAAAAATTATACCTAACCTAACCTTGTTTTAATGAAACCAAACCTAACCTAACCTAACCTAACCTAACCTAACTTAACCCAACCTAACCTAACCTAACCTTACAGGTTTTAAAGAAACCTAACCTAACCTTAACCACAAAATATATATATATTTTTTTTTTTTGGGTTTGCGCAAAATAAAACTAGCACCATTAGAACAAGCACCTATTGTAGGCCAAGAAAAAGTAGTTGGTGTCTCTGAAAACGAACGTGAAACTCTCCTCCATATTAACCCTAAAGGTACTAAACTAAACTAACCTAACCTAACCCAACCTAACCTAACCTAAACTAAACTAACCTAACCCTACCTAACCAAACCAAACCTAACCTAACCTAACCTAACCTAACCCTGTGGACATTATGACACGTGGACGTTATGGTCATTCTGAACTATGGACGTTTTGACCCGTGGGCGTTCTGACTGGCCACCCTCCAGACACCCTGCTATGGCAATCAGTATGCCTAACCCTTAAGCCCTCATAAAAAGATACCGACGATCTAGAAACGATTTGGCTTAGAGAGAAATAGAGAGAGAAAATAAAGTCATCATAAAGTCAGCTTTCACACAAGGTCATAATGTCCCATAACCCATAAATGACCTCGTAACCTTAACAGCAGTAATCCAAGCCTCACACAGACACAGAACACTCACTACATACAACAAGCAACTGACTAGATAAGAACCTGAGCCCTTATCAGTAAGTTATCACCCTAGGAACCTTTGAACGTCACTATAAATACGATAAGGGAAGTAAGGGAGAGGCGACCTTCTTCCCCACCCCCTCCCCACCCTCCCTTCATATTACAAAACCCTTAATTAACGCTCTCTATGTACACCTAGGTTATTAATACTTAGTGTGTGTCTTGCTGCTGCTTACTGGTTGGTAGCGTATGGAGGAGGGCATGGTAAGTCCCCAAACACCGGGGAAAATGGAGGGAAGAGGAGAGATGTACTTGTTGTTTTCTTGTGTTGTCGATTTCTAGAGATGAGAAATTGTGGTGAGGTATTCTGTCTAATTTATTTGGTTTTTTTGTATTTCTGGGTTTATTTGGTGTTTTATTGGCATATAAGTAATGAATGTATTTTTATAATGTATTTTTGGGTATGTGAAGTAATGGTTTTAGCGTATAAATGTAGAGAGACGAGAGGTTATGGTGAGGTATTCTGGGTTTTATTCTGTATTTCTGGGTTTATTTGGTGTTTTTTTGGCATATAAGTAATTAATATATTTTTGTTATCATTTTTTTGGTTAGTGAAGTAATGGTTTTAGCGTTTTAATGTCTGTGAAAGTATTTGTGTATTCTGTTCGTGTGAGTGACTCTGACTTCGGTTTTGTTTTTTCGCATTTTTTTACGTATTTAGTTGCAATTAATGTTGTATAATATAATCAATTGCATGTGAAAGCTCGGTAATTGTTATTGATATGCTTATACGTTATCATAATTAAAATATATTGCAAATCAACTAATCTTTTGATAGTTTAATGAAGCCAATTTTGTAGGGACTGAGATTTCAAGCTGTGGAATCATTATTACCAACTAAATATTGGATGTGTGAGCTGCAAGGGGACTTATGTATAATTAATATTGAAAAGAGATCAGGTAGCTAGAGAGGTATAGATAGCGAAGGGAAATATAGAGGTATGCGCTAAGCTGCGCGTGGCCTCGGTGCGCATCTCCGTCGCATTAGCTTTTGAGCCTGTGGTGGGTGACAACCAAGGATATTATATAAAGTCTTTCTAATATCCTTGGTGACAACCAACTACGGTAGAGAGACTAGGTAGACTGTACGGTAGCTAAATATATGTATAATGCAGTATAATACGCATAATACTATACTACCTAGTGTAATTGTATACGTAAGATGAAGTTTGTATCAAGCGCTAATCACACCATGAACTGAGAGAGGATAATAGATAAAGAAAAATAGTAATAACCAGTATATTTACAGGAAGAATAGCTAATAGATAAGCTATTTTTCCTGTAAATCAATCCAGAGAGACGCTGACCCTGAGATTCTCCGGCTGACCTGTCAGACTCTCTGACAGAGAATGCTTCTATCGCGACTTTGATTGCCCACATATAAATACTCAGAAATATATGATGCTATACATATACTAAGAAAAACTGATGCATATAAAACATAAAAACCCATTGCACTGATATTGGAAATGTCTAGCAAGGTAAAAACACGATAATATAGAAGTTACCCCTTGAAACACGATCACATATTGGCAACAGTTTTTCTTTTTTTACTCAGAAATATATATTGCTATGTATTTACTAAGAAAAACTGATGCATATTAAACATAAAAACCCACTGCAGGGTAATGAGAAATGTCTGTAGAAGGATAAAAATACGAAAATATAGAAGTTACCCCTTAAAACACGCTCACATATTGGCAACAGTCTTAAAAATATATGATGCTATGTATGAAGTAAGAAATACCATGGGGCGCCCTCAGAGACACCTGTAGTGGACGCACATATTATAGAGGGCCCACTGTTGATGGGTGTGGGTGGCGAGCGAAGCGAGCCTACTCAGCTGGGGGGTCCGGGGGGGCGCTGTAGGACCCCCCTCTGATTTTTTTTGCAATTGTGATCCATTTTTGGTGCATTTTGGGGCCTCATAGGGTCTTATAAGGGGCCTCATACTAGGGGGGCACTTATAGGGGCCCGCACATGCTTGGAGGCTTACAGTGGACGCATGTGCGTCCAGTGCGTCCGTCTGTGGGCGCCCCTGAGAAATACTGATGCATATTAAACATTAAAACCCATTGCAGTGATAGGATAAATGTCTAGATGGGTAAAAACACGATAATATAGAAGTTACCCCTTAAAGCACGATCACACAGTGGCAACCATGGGAACAATTTCTGGCAACCTCTCTCTCTATTCCCCAAATAAGTATGTACTAAGAAAATCTGATGCATATTACTCATAAAAACCCATTGCAGTTTAATGATAAATGTCTAGAAAGGTAAAAATACGATAATATAGAAGCTACCCCTTAAAACACGTCACATATTGGCAACCGTCTTATGCTATGTATTTACTAAGAAAAACTGATGTCCGTTATACATAGGAACCCATTGCAGTGATAGGATAAAGGTCTAAAACAGTAAAAACACGATAATATAGAAGTTACCCCTTGAAAAACGATCACACAGTGGCAACCGTGTGAACAATTTTGGCAACCCTGAGACCCTCTTTCTGTATTCCCCAAGTCGCGACCTTCGGCATCCCTTCTTCTCTTCAGTTACGTTTCAGTATCTAACCTACAGTGTCAGGAGGAGGTTATTGCAGTGAGACTAGGGGGGCATCGTGTTATGTTGCTGTAGGTGTCAAATTAACGGCAACCATGACCACCTCCGGCCAGCGGGAGAGCCAGAGACTGTTCGACTACTTCAGCATCATCGGCCTCAGTCCCGATGCTGGGTTGGATCCGGACCGATTGCAAGGTATAAACCATTGATTTTGTCCTGAAGACCTCATGCCCTCACACCACGGCCATTTAGGGGAAGAGAGAGAGAGTGAGAGAGGGAGTGTGTGTGTGTGTGTGTGTGTGTGTGTGAGAGAGAGAGAGAGAGAGAGAGAGTGTGTGTGTGTGAGAGAGAGAGAGAGTGTGTGAGAGTGTGTGGAGAGCGAGTGAGTGTGTGTGTGTGTGAGAGAGTGTGTGAGAGAGAGAGAGAGAGGGTGTCAGAGAGAGAGAGTGTGAGTGTCAGAGAGAGAGAGAGAGAGAGAGAGAGAGAGTGTGAGTGTCAGAGAGAGAGAGAGAGAGAGAGAGAGAGAGAGAGAGTGTGTCAGAGAGTGTCAGAGAGAGAGAGAGAGAGATAACTTTGATTGGGCCGAAGAACCAGGGTCATTCCACGTAACAAGAACCAGGATATCTGAGAAGGCGGGGAATTTCCTGGTTCTCCGCGAACATTAGAGGGGATGAGAGAGAGAGAAAGAGAGAGAGAGAGAGAGAGAGAGAGAGTATTTGTTAAGTGTCATGTTTCAGTTTGAGTTTTATTTGTCCTAAGATTAGAGGACGCTTTCACTTTTCCCCCACCTCAATTTTTTGTATCTACTCGTGTGTTTACGGAAGGATGGAGTTTGCGTAATTTCTCTTTATTTTCTACTACTGCTGCTACTACTACTACTACTACTACTACTACTACTACTACTACTACTACTACTGCTACTACTACTACTACTATTATTATTATCAACACCTATTTACATAAGACTTGTAGGAGGAGGACTGTGTTTATGCATAATTGACTCATATACTGTGCATTCTACAAAACAATCGTAAGAAAATCGTATATGTTGTTGATGTATTTACACCCTCGTAACTTCTTTTTTTCCTCGTAACTTCATTTTCTGTCGTAACTTGTTTTTCATCGTAACTTGTTTTTCATCGTAACTTGTTTTTCCATCGTAACTTCATTTTTCAATCGTAACTTTTTTCCCTCGTAACTTAATTTTCCTCGTAACTTTTTTCCTCGTAACTTTTTCCTGCTCCTTTTCCTCCTCCTATTTTTCCTTTTTTTAACTTATCCATCGTAACTTTTAGACAATTGATATTTATTTAGTATAGCCATCACGTCCCATCTATCTTTAATAATACCACGAAAGGGAGACATTAATTACTTACTTATACGCATGCTTCACAACAGTAGCTATGCATGGCAAGATCATCTAAATGTCACCCCGTTCTCTATACGAGCACGAAAGAACGTTAAACGTATTTTCCTCACTGCATTAACATTCCTCTCTCTCTCTCCTCTCTCTCCTCTCTCTCTCTCTCTCTCTTCTCTCTCTTCTCTCGTCTCTCCTCTCTCTCTTCCTCTCTCTCTCCCCCTCCCTCTCTCTCTCTGTTGTGTCTCTCTCTCTCTCTCTCCTGCATTTCTCTCTCTCTCTCTCTCCTCTCTCTTCTCTCCTCTCTGCTGTGTGTCTCTCTCTCTCCTCCTCTCTCTCTCTCTCTCTCTTCTCTCTCTGTTGTGTCCTCTCTCTCTCTCTCTCTCTCTCTCTCTCTCTCTCTCTCTCTCTCTCTCTCTCTCTCTCTCTATGTGTCTGTGTCCGTGTCATGTCTTTTGTCCGTCTGTCTTGTCTTCTTTTCTCTCTCTCTCTCTCTCTCTCTCTCTCCTCTCTCTCTCTCTCTCTCTCTCTCTCTCTCCCCTCTCTCCTCTCTCTCTCTCTCTCTTGGCATTCACTTTAACATGGGAAACAAATAATTAATACCTTAATAGCAAGGAAGAAAGGAATGACAAAGATACCTGAATGTCTAAAGTTCTAAACACAAAGGAGGATATTTTAGTCATGAATGGAAGAGCTGTAACAAAGAGATCTGTGTATTAGATTACCTAACAAAGAAAGGCATAGTAGCTACACTCTCAGAAATAAGGGGTATATTAAGGGTCGAATTGTTACATCGCACCATCACTACCCTTTTTAAACCCTATGTCCAGGCTGGAGGGTAGATGCTGCCGATTATACCCTTCATCTACCCTTTATCTACCCTTTTTAGACGAGAGGGATGAGAAAGGGTATATTTGGGGTTTGAAAAGGGTATATTTAGGGTTGCAAAAGGGTATATTTGTAAGGGTAGCAGTATTTCATCACTACAAACACCCTTTTTCTACCCTTTTCCTGCCCTTCTTTTTTAAGAGTGTACTTACATCTATAAAAAGACTAATACTTAAACCCTTGAGACCCAGATGGTAATTTACATTGTAGTTTGGGTGCCATTAGACGATTTTTAGTTACTATAAGCAATGTTTTAGATATATGGCCTGTTTAGTATCCTTGTCGACTAACTAATTTGGTATATTCAGTTACTTTTCTTCATTTTATGGCTCGACAACATACATTTTTTTATAGCAAAGGAAAGATATGGGCGTGAAGGGGTTAATACTGATAATAATATGAATAATATGAATGCTAATATTATGAAAACTTAGAGAAATAGCATGAGAACTTTGGGAAATTGAGAAAATATGTGTGTGTATTCATCTAGTTGTATTCATCTAGTTGTATTTTACAGGGCCAGAGCAATGCTCGTGTGGCCCCGTCTCCATATCAACATTTTTATCACTCATCCTTAGTGCTTAGTGTTGGCCGAAGCCACCACCCCGGAGAGCAGGTCACAAACCCCGGCTAACACCCGGTACCCATTCACTGCTGGGTGGACAGGGGCTCGGGTTTTAAGGAAACAACCCATCTGTTTCCGCTCCGCCCGGGGATCGAACCCGGGACTTCTCGGTTGTGAACCAAGCGTGCTAACCACTACACTACGGAGTACCCTGTGTGTGTGTGTGTTTGTGTGTGTGTGTGTGTGTGTGTGTGTGTGTATGTATGTATGTATGTATGTATGTATGTATGTATGTATGTATGTATGTGTGTATGTATGTATGTGTGTGTGTGTGTGTGTGTGTGTGTGTTTACAGTTACCTAATTGTTACAACTAATAAGATAATGATGTTATGAAGGATGTTGAATTATATGAATTATCAGAGAGGACACTGGCCTCCCATCCGTCCCTGAGTTTTTTCTTACTATTTTTTTTCAAGTGACGCGGCTGATTAGGCGGAAAATTCTGTATAAAATAATCTCATGTTCAAAACTGTAAGACTCAGATAAAAAAATAATATTAATACTAAAGTGTAAATCCCTCAATGACGAATATAAGAGGGAGAAACAAATAGATAATATAAAAATGTTTACAGAAAAAAGGAAAAAAAGTTATGGTATGTGATGTGAGGTACCGTAGATGTACGATAAGATGGATGGAATTTTATTTATTTATTTTTTATTTTTTATTTTTTTTAATGTGACGCGACTGATTGGGCTGAAAAATTGTGTTCAAAAATCTTGTGCTCAAAGAAAATGTTTAAATAATAAAAAAAAGTGCAAAGGGCCTCTTTTTTTAACTAGTTACTTTTACTTTTAACTTTAAAGTGTAAAAAAAAAAAAAAAAAAAAGTGCAAAGGGCCTCTTTTTTTAACTAGTTACTTTTACTTTTAACTTTAAAGTATAAAAAAAAAAAGAATAAAAAAGTGCAAAGGGCCTCTTTTTTTAACTAGTTACTTTTACTTTTCACTTTTACTACTTTTTACTTTTTAACTATTTTACTTTTTTACTAATTTTTTTTTTATGTAACTAACGCGGCTGACTGGGCTGAAAAAAAGGGTACAAATTTTTTTTATGTTCAAAGAAAGTGTTACCTATATAAATAATCACACAAAATATGCACCATGTCGAATATGTTACTTTTACTCCCTTAATACAATCAGTTATAATTTACTTTTCTATGTGAATTATGTTTAAGCAAAAAAACAATAAATATCAAAAATATGACGAGGCTGAAAAAAATACAAAAAATAATAAATTCTGTTAAGTGATTGCCAAGAGAGAGAGAAAAGAGAGAGAGAGAGAGAGAGGGAGAGAGAGAACATACTACTACAGACAGAAGACAGGCAGAAGCAGAGGAGACGGGCGGAAGAGAGAGAGAGAAAGAGAGAGAGAGGAGGAAAAGAGACATACATAATAAAACAAAGCACAGAAAGAAGAGAGAGAAGAGAGAGAAGAGAGAGAAGAGGAGAGAGAGAGAGAAGGGGAGGAGAGAGAGAAGGGGGGGAGAGAAGAGGGAGAGAAAAGAGAGAGAGAAGAGAGGACATCATACAGACGACAAAACAGACAGAGAGAGAGAGAGAGAGAAGAGAGAGAGAAGAGAAAGAGAGAGAGACGGGGCACGAGAGAGAGAGAGAGAGAGAGAGGAGAAAAGAGAGAGGAGAAAAAGAGAAAGACTCTACATACATACAGACAGACAAGAGACGGACCACACGAGAGAAAAAGAGAGAAAAGAGAGAGAGGAGGAGAGAAGAGGGGGAGAGGCAAGAGAAAAAAAAGCGAGACGGAAACAACCATAAAAACCAAAATTAAAATAAAATTTGCAGGCACAAAAAAATAACGTAAAAAAATCGATGTTATGGAATGTGATACGATGTAGATGGGACGATAAAGGCTGCAAAATGGTATAGCGAATTACCATATTGACGATATATCTGATCACGCCTTTACGCTAACGAGACTGTTATGGTAGGGATATGCGCTGATGGGGGGGGAGAGAGAGAAGAGAGAGAGAGAGAGAGTATAGTTTTCGGGAAAAAAAGTGGGGGAATATCAGCCTAAAAGGAAAAGAGAGAGGAGAGGGCGAGAAAGAGAAGAGGGGGGGATTGTGGGGAAAACTGGTCGAATATCAGCCTAAAAGAGAGAGAGAGAGAGAGAGAGAGAGGAGTTGGGGATTAGCGGACTGCGGGATAGAGATCTGGAAGAAAGAGAGAGAGAGAGAGAGAGAGAGAGAGAAAAGAGGAGGGAGGAGGGGAAGTTGCGGGAAAGCAGTGGTGGAATATTAGCCTAAAATGTGGATATTATTATAGGTAAAGTAAAAGGAAGGGATTGTGGTGGTATTATAAGCTCAGTTAATTGCATAGTGTTATTGTGCCTACCTAATAATCTGTTCATGTTTCAATGTACTGATGGAGTCGCTAGGGAGGGGAATAAAGGGGTTTTCCTCTCTCTCTCTCTCCCCCTTCTCCTCTCCCTCCTCTCTCTCTCTCTCCTTTTGTCTCTCTCTCTCTCACTTCCTATCTATCTTCTCTGTTTTTCTGTCTGCTATTTTCGATACCCTCTATGTCACTGTCTGTATTCCTCTCCCCTCTCTCTCTCTCTTTCTCCCTCCTCCTCTCACCTTTTCCCCTCTCTCTTCCTCTCTCCCTTTTCTTTGGATTTTGGTTTCGTATCTCCAACAATTGCAGACAATCAAACCTTGGGTCTTACTGTTTCCTTTTCCTCTCTCTCCTCCTTTTCTTCCCTCTCTCCTCTTCTCTTCTCCTCCCTCCCCTCTCTCCTTTTCTCTCTCTCTCGGGCCCCTTTTTCCCCTCCCAAACCCTCCAACACACTTAAAAATCAATGAAACTTCCTGTAAAAATCGCAATTCCCTTTGTAAAACATCCCACCTGTTATCGATCTGGTAAAGGATTTGTTACCCACCACCACCACCACCGGGGTGTCATTTTTGTACACAGTTGTTTCGTACACCGTAGATTCGTACACCCAAAAAATTGTTTCGTATCTAATAAAAACCATAGTCGTTTCGTAAATCAACTCAGAGTTAAAAAATTTACACTAATTTTTACAAAACGACACCAGGGGGTTTTTTGTACAAAAAAAAAAAACTCAAAATCAGTGTACGAAACAACAAAAAAAAACCTGGTACGAAACAACTTGTGTACGAAACTCCCTGTAACACCACCACCACCATCACCACCAATAGTATTACAGTCAATAGTACTACACCATGCTTGCTTGAGGTGGTGGTGATGATGGTGTGGTGATGATGGTGGTGCTGATGATGATAATGGTGTCTTTTTTACTTTTTTTTGCGCTTTTGGTCGGTCCTTTGTAAAAAAAAAAAAAAAAAAAAAAAAAAAAGGCGGGGGGGGGGGGGGGGGCAACATTAAGCAAGAGGTAAAAAGGAAGAAGATAAAATAAAAGGGCAACAGCAAGTAAGAGAGTAGACACAACAATAGGCGACAGGATGACCGCCAAACTACAATGGTTGGCTCTCTCCCCTCCTCCCTATCCCTTCTTCTTGTCTAAGGATGTGCGTCATAAGGCTGAGAGTAAACGTTAGGGCTGACCTTTCACTGTATAATGTCGACTGTCTTCCTGCTCACACACACACACACACACACACACACACACACACACACGGGGAACTCCATAGTGTAGTGGTTAGCACGCTCGGCTCACTACCGAGAAGTCCCGGGTTCGATCCCCAGGCGGAGCGAAGACAGACGGGCGGTCTTCTTAAAACCCGAGCCCCTGTCCACCCAGCAGTGAATGGGTACCGGGTGTTAGCCGGGGGTTTGTGACCCGCCTCCCGGGGTGGTGCATCGGCCAACACTAAGCACTAAGGAAGAATGATAAAATAAATGTTGATATGGAGACGGGGCCATACAAGTGTAGCTCTGGCCCTGTAAAATACAACTAGATGAATACAACTAGATGAATACACACAGGCACACACACACATACACACACACACACACACACACACACACACACACACACACACACACACACACACACACACACATGGATTCCGTTTTTTTCTTATTTTCTTTCAGAGATAAACTGTTGATGTTTTTTCCTCTCTCTCTCTCTCTCTCCTCTCTCTCTTCTCTCTCTCTCTCTCTCTCTCTCTCTCTCTCTCTCTACCATCATCCTCTCCACATCATCATCTCAACCACATCCACTTGAGTATGTTCTTTTCTCTTATTTCTCTTCGTGAATATAAGATTCTCTTATCTTCTTTCTCTTCTCTCACACACACCACACACACACACACACACACACACACACACACACACACAAGGACGTATGTTTTTCCTTATTTCTTCAGAGAAGAGAGAGACTAAAATCACATGTTATTTTTCCTTTCTCACACACACACAGACACAGACACACACACACACACACACACACACACACACACACACACACACACAAAGAACCCATAAACCCATTACCACACAAAGACAAACGCAACAAAAACAATGACTCGTAAAAAACCTTAAGTAATATTACCTAATCACGAAATTAAAACGACTTATGTACTTGTAACGTAATTATGTACTATTAAGAGTTACTACATATCCTCGCATTACTAATTCCTAACTGTACGGTATGTATGATTGACTGTGAATTTTATAAGTAGTAGTAATAGTAGTAGTAGTAGTAGTAGTAGTAGTAGTAGTAGTGGTAGTAGTAGTAGTAGCATATTAGTAGTGGTAGTGGTAGTAGTAGTAGTAGTAGTAGTAGTAGCATATTAGTAGTAGTAGTGGTTGGTGTGGTAGTTATAGTAGTAGTAGTAGTAGTAGTAGAAATAACAGTAGTAGTAGCAATAGTAGTAGTAGTAGTAGTAGTAGTAGAAATAATAGTAGTAGTAGTAATAGTAGTAGTAGTAGTAGTAGTAGTAGTAGAAATAACAGTAGTAGTAGTAGTAGTAGTAGTAGAAATAACAGTAGTAGTAGCAATAGTATTAGTATTAGTAGTAGAGTATGGATTAGTTAGAGTAGTAGTAGTAGTAGTAGTAGTAGTAGTAGTAGTAGAAATAACAGTAGTAGTAGCAATAGTAGTAGTAGTAGTAGTAGATTACGAGTATGTAGTAGTCGTAGAAGAAGTAGCAATAGTAGTAGCAAGAATAGTAGTAGTAGTAGTAGTAGTAGTAGTAGTAGTAGCAGTAGCATAGTAGTAGTAGTAAGTAGATCCAGGTTTCGCAAAAGGGGACCAAATAAGAGAAAACCGAATCATCCTTTTCTCCTTAGTGAACGATCCTTCTCAATACCCAGAATCCTCCTCCCCTACTAGCCAAGTCACCCAGCCTTCCAGGGAGTCCTAAATATCCTTCGCCCTCCCCTGTGTGGGTGAGGAAAGAACACAGAAGGATACGAAGTGATATAAAAAGATAGATAGAAGGATAGAAGGAAGCAAAGGATAGGAGGATACAATATTATGGGGGTATCAAGACAAAGAGATACAAATAGAAGGGCAAAACAGGAAAAAACTAGGGTGGGGTGGGGGGGGGCACTCAGTAGAGCGCATACCTCCGCCCGAATATTTCATCAATTGGTTGCCATGGCAACAGTTGTGATTCGATTTCATAAAAAAAAAAGTAAAAAAAAGATTATAAATATATAATATATATATAATATATATATATATATATATATATATATATATATATATATATATATATATATATATATATATATATATATATAATATATATATATATGCACTCAGTATGAGCGCATACCTCCGGTCGAGGAGGTATGCGTTCATTGGTTGCCATGGCAACATTTGTCAATAGATTTCATCCAAAATTAAATAAGTTCTTCCTTATACCAAATAGACTTGGTATACCGAGTTTGGTCCAAATCTATTCGTAACTTTTCGAGAAATCCTGTACACTAACAAACAGACAGACAGACAGACAGATCGGGGTGAAAACATAACCCCTGCAACTTCGTTGGCGGAGGTAATAAGGAAAACAATGGCAAAAATAAAGGGAAAATAAGGCAAAATAAGGGAATTTGAAAGAAAAAGAAAGGGAATTGTGGAAATTGGTGGAAATAAAATCTGGAAAGGACGAATTAGGAGTAAATATTTAAGAATAATAAGAAAAAAACTGTGTGTATCAAGACAAAGAGAGATAAAAATAACGGAATTTGAAAGAAAAAGGAAGTGAATTGTGGAAACTGGCGGAAATGAAATCTAGAAAGAACGTGTTAGGAGTAAATATATAAGAAGAATAAGAAAAAAAAACAGTGGTAGATGATAATAGGTTAATATAAAGAGAAAAATAACGGAATTTAAAAGAAAAAGAAATTGAATTGTGGAAACTGGCGGAAATAAAATCTAGAAAGGACGTATTAGGAGAAAATATATAAGAATAATAATGAGAAAAAAAAACAGTGGTATATGATAATAGATTAATATAAAGAGATAAAAAAAAGGGAATTTGAAAAAAAAAGAAAGTGGATTGTAGAAATTGGTGGAAATGACAAATCAGGAAAGCACGTATTAGGAGAAAATGTATAAGAAGAATAAGAAAAAAAACGTGGTAGATGATAATAGATTAATATAACGAGATAAAAATACAAAGGAAATTGAAAGAAAAAAGTGGACTGTAGAAATTGGCGGAAATGAAATCAGGAAAGCACGTATTAGGAGAAAATATATAAGAATAAAAAAAATAAAAAACGTGGTAGATGATAATAGATTAATATAACGAGATAAAAATACAAAGGAAATTGAAAGAAAAAAGTGGACTGTAGAAATTGGCGGAAATGAAATCAGGAAAGCACGTATTAGGAGAAAATGTATAAGAATAAAAAAAAAAAAACGTGGTAGATGATAATAGATTAATATAACGAGATAAAAATACAAAGGAAATTGAAAGAAAAAAAGTGGACTGGTAGAAATTGGCGGAAATGAAATCAGGAAAGGACGTATTAGGAGAAAATATATAAGAAGAAAAAAAAAAAAAACGTGGTAGATGATAATAGATTAATATAAAGAGATAAAAATAAAGGAATTTGAAAGAAAAAGAAAGTGGACTGTAGAAATTGGCGGAAATGAAATCAGGAAAGTACGTATTAGGAGAAAATATATAAGAATAAAAAAAATAAAAAACGTGGTAGATGATAATAGATTAATATAAAGAGATAAAAATACAAAGGAAATTGAAAGAAA
The DNA here is from genome assembly GCA_016584305.1 of Chionoecetes opilio. NCBI lineage: Eukaryota > Metazoa > Arthropoda > Malacostraca > Decapoda > Majidae > Chionoecetes > Chionoecetes opilio. The sequence goes on from JACEEZ010003037.1 coordinate 310,107, forward strand.
AAAAAGTGGACTGTAGAAATTGGCGGAAATGAAATCAGGAAAGCACGTATTAGGAGAAAATGTATAAGAAGAATAAGAAAAAAAACGTGGTAGATGATAATAGATTAATATAACGAGATAAAAATACAAAGGAAATTGAAAGAAAAAAGTGGACTGTAGAAATTGGCGGAAATGAAATCAGGAAAGCACGTATTAGGAGAAAATGTATAAGAAGAATAAGAAAAAAAACGTGGTAGATGATAATAGATTAATATAAAGAGAGAAAAACTAGGGAATTTGAAAGAAAAGAAAGAAGTTTGGGGAAATTAGCGGAAATAAAATCTAGAAAGAACGTGTTAGGAGAAAACATATAGGAATAAAACAAAAACAAAAACGTGGTATATGATAATAGGTAAATAAAGGGATAAAAATAAAGGAATTTGAAAGAAAAAGAAAATCTATTATGGAAATTGGTAGAAATTAATCTGGAAAGAACGTATTAGGAGTTTGTATATAGGAATAATTAGATACTTGTATATAGGGATAATTAGATGAAAAACGTGGTAAATGAGGAAGGATGTCCAAATGAAAATATAAGAAAAAATGTACCGTAGATAACAGTGAAGTCGCCACCTGCAGTGAAGTCGCCAGGCGCCAAATATTACGAATTATAGCATCACTACTGATTTTTATGTGCCACTGAAGATGATACACAGTAGTTTATATCATGACTGTATAATCTACCCTGTTTCAGCGTTGTTTTATGCTTTGTATCTGCAAATATAACTGTTGCGCATTTTGCTTCTCACGTTTTTCTTCGCGCGATGACAGACCGTAGCTGATCACCTTTCGGGCGGCAGGACACAAAACTTGCCAGATCTTTCAAACTTGAATAGAATTTGTTTTCACGTTGGCAGAGGAATTTTTATATATCCAAGCATCTTCCGCAGCTAATATATATAGAGACTTGTTTTACTTTACCTCTAATTTCCCTGAATTCCCCAGAGTGGCGACTCAACTGTTGGGTTAAAATACTAGCGGGCGACTTTACTGTATATAGTAGGTATAGTGAGGTCGCCACTCGGTTTTATTTTTGTCATTTGTTCATTTATAACCCTAATATGACACAGTTGAAGATACAAAACGACACAGACTTTCCAGATAGACCCTTCTAACTTTCCTGAAATCATGGATGTACAAATGTAAGTATTAATGCCACCACACGTCTGTACATAACAAAGAAACGTAGAAATGGCGACTTCACTGTTATCTACGGTAGAAAGGATGGCTGGATATAATACAGAAAATGTAGCTAGTGGTAATACGGAAATGGTAAAAATATTATGAGTGACACATACAAAGAAAAGATTACAGGATGTCACCATGAAAAGATTACAGGATATCACCATGAAAAGATTACAGGATGTCACCATGAAAAGATTACAGGATGTCACCATGAAAAGATTACAGGATGTCACCATGAAAAGATAAAAATAATAAAAATGTCAAACCAAGAAAACGATCTCATAAAAACGAATCTAATAAAAATGACAACAAAACAAAGGCGAGAATGAGACAAAGAATGGAGAATATAGAAAGAACTAGAGTCAATTTTTTTTAAACAAGGCAAAAATTCCATTCTATCTTAAGGTCTCATGTTTAAAATGATGCCTCTGTTTACCTGATACTATGGTTAACTGTGATAAAATACAACTGAGATTTAGAAGAAGCGTAGTATTTTCTTCTGGCATCAAATATCAGTCAGTAAGCAGCAAGGGGTCAGGATTTTTTGCCTCGTAAATAAAACCTGATTATAGATAACGGAAGAGACTTGGGAGTGTTTATGCATCAAGTATGGAAGATGATTTGTCTGGCCTTTCCCTGTGAGTGTGTGTGTGTGTGTGTGGTGTGTGTGTATAGGCGTTTTCTGCGGGGGATTTTTGGTTGCACCCCGCAGAAAACGCCTTATGTTTGTGTGTGTGTGTGTGTGTGTTTGTATGTGT
>JACEEZ010003037.1:324588-327088 GCA_016584305.1 Chionoecetes opilio
GGGAAGGGAGTTGAACTAAAGGAAAAAGAGGGCTGGAAAGGGGGTGAAGGGAGGAGGGAAGGGAAAGGGGAAGGGGGGCTTAAAGGGAAATGGGTCGGGGGTGAAGGAGGGAAAAGGGAAGGGAAGGGGCTCTAAAGGGAAAGGGAGGCTGGGAAAGAGGGTGTGGGTGGGGAAGGAAGGGAAGGAAGGCGGGTCTGAAGGGAAATGGGGGACTGGGGTGGGGGTGGAGAAGGAAGGGGTGGTGGGGGGGAGAGGGGTAAGGGAGGGGGGGGAAGAGGAGGAAGGGGGGGCCACAGGTGAGTCAGCCTCCAGGTAAGACGAGGTGCCAACGCCCTTGACGCAACAACCCCTGTGACGTCACTACATGCCAAGACTACATTACATGGACGAGGCACGAGACTTTATTACTGTTATTATTATTATTATTGCTATTATTGTTGTTATTTTGTGGCTATTTTTGGTGTTTATTGTTGATTTATTTTTTATGACGTCACACTAGGTAGAAGTTACGCGATTTTTATTATTATTATTATTATTATTATTATTATTATTATTATTATTATTATTGTTGTTATTGTTGTTATTTTTTGGTATTATTGATTTTATTGGTGTTTATTTTTACCTCTGGATGTCTTCTATTGTGATTTTTGATGTTTGTGAGTGTGTGTGGTGCGAGAGAGAGAGAGAGAGAGAGAGAGAGAGAGAGAGAGAGAGGAGAGAGAGAGAGAGAGAGAGAGAGAGAGAGAGCAGCGCAACAACAACCAGATGGGAGGAAGACTGAACAGTAGTTAGTTGACAGTTGATATTGAACAGGTGGTTAGACTAGAGCAAGGTAAGGGAGGGAGGAAGAGGGAGGGAAGAAGCTGGGAGGAGAAAGAGGATTTTTGAGGAGGAGGAGGAGGAGGAGGAGGAAGTGTTAATCCCACGGTCAAGGTTGTAATATGTTAACTGTTTACTTCCTCTGTTGTGACCGTCGCTATGTATACCTCTCTCTGTCTCTCTCTCTCTCTCTCTCTCTCTCTCTCTCCTCCCTCTCCCTCTCCCTCTCCTCTCCTCTCTCTCTCTCTCTCTCTCTCCTCTCTCTCTCTCTCTCTCTCTCTCTCGAGTCGTGGACATGCGTGTAGAGTCCCTGCATTCGGTCAGCGGTTCCAGCCCACCAAGTTCGTCCTGGCGTGGTGGCGCTTTGTATAGTCAATAACCTTGTAGTTGGTACTTGCAAAGTGTCTAGATAGGATCAAAGTATCTTATCTTATCTCTCTCTCTCTCTCTCTACTCTCTCTCTCTCTCCTCTCTTCTCTCTCTCTCTCTTCTCTCTCTCTCCTCTCTCTCTCTCTCTCTCTCTCCACACACACACAATGGTCAGTCGTGTTAGCAAGGTTACCGGAATGGAGAGAGAGAGAGAGAGAGAGAGAGAGAGAGAGAGGAGAGAGAGAGAGAGAGAGAGAGAGAGAGAGAGAAGAGAGAGAGAGAGAGAACAAAGGTAGCTATTGTAATATTTGTGGTTAGCTGGTAGAAGAGGAGGAGGAGGGAGGAGGAGGAGGAGGCTATGCTATCGTCAGCTAAATCGCAACAAAAGACAGAAGTTAAATGGAAAAGAATCGATAAAGAAATTAGCTGATTATGACAAAATGGAGAGAGAGAGAGAGAGAGAGAGAGAGAGAGAGAGAGAGAGAGAGAGAGAGAGAGAGAGAGAGAGAGAGAGAGAGAGAGAGAGAGAGGAGATAGTCGATACATTCATAACAAAATAAAAAATAACAGAAACACGACGAAAAAAATTTGTGTAGATAATAAAAAAAAGGTGAAAAAATATGTGAAAGAAAAAAAAAAATACGTCGTTGGAAAAAAAAAATAATTGTCAAAAAAAAGTTAGATAATTAGTAATATATTATAATGTGTCGTCGATATTAAATGTGTAAATAAATAAAATTGTGTAAAGAATAAAATATAGAAAATAAATATATGATAAAAAGTAATAAATCTAGTCGTAGGGCAAATACAAAAAATTAAGAAAAATAAAATAGGTGTGTTGGCAACCTTCCCTATTACCTGTGTGTGTGTGTGTGTGTGTGTGTGTGTGTGTGTCCCAATTAAGGTAACAGTGGGAATGGAAACACCTGACAGCCTTTTGTGATTACTTTTTTGTCAATCACCTTCCCTTACCTATTATTATTATTATTATTATTATTATTATTATTTTTATTATTATTATTATTATTATTATTATATTTATTACTTATCACTTCCCACTCTTGTCCCTTTCCTTCCAAATTACTATCATTATCATTTTATTATTATTATTATTATTATTATTATTTATTATTATTATTACATATCACTTCCCACCCTTTTCCCTTTCCTTCCAAATTACTATCATTATCATTATTATTATTATTATTATTATTATTATTATTACCTACTATTATTATTACTACTACTTACTATTACTACCTATTATTATCTACTATTATTACTACCTATTATTATCTATTATTACTACCTA
>JACEEZ010003037.1:332088-337088 GCA_016584305.1 Chionoecetes opilio
GCTAAAACTACTCCTTGTATAACTAAAACTACCCCTTGTATAACTAAAACTACTCCTTGTATAACTAAAACTACTCTTTGTATAACTAAAACTACTCGTATAACTAAAACTACTCCTTGTATAACTAAAACTACTCCTTGTATAACTAAAACTACTCCTTGTATAACTAAAACTACTCCTTGTATAACTAAAACTACTCCTTGTATAACTAAAACTACTTGTATAACTAAAACTACTCCTTGTATAACTAAAACTACTCCTCGTATAACTAAAACTACTCCTTGTATAACTAAAAACTACTCCTTGTATAACTAAAACTACTCCTTGTATAAACTAAAACTACCCTTGTATAAACCTAAAAACTACTCCTTGTATAACTAAAACTACTCCTTGTTATAACTAAAACTACTCCTTGTATAACTTTTAAAAACTACTCCTTGTATAACTAAAACTACTCCTTGTTAAACTAAAACTACTCCTTGTATAACTAAAACTACTCCTTGTATAACTAAAACTACTCCTTGTATAACTAAAACTACTTTGTATAACTAAAATCCCTTGTATAACTAAAAACTACTCCTTGTATAACTAAAAACTACTCCTTGTATAACTAAAACTATCCTTGTATAACTAAAACTACTCCTGTATAAACTAAAAACTCCTGTATAACTAAAACTCCTTGTATAACTAAAACTACTCCTTGTATAACTAAAACTACTCCTTGTATAACTAAAACTACTCCTTGTATAACTAAAACTACTCCTTGTATAACTAAAACTACTCCTTGTATAACTAAAACTACTCCTTGTATAACTAAAACTACTCCTTGTATAACTAAAACTACTCCTTGTATAACTAAAACTACTCCTTGTATAACTAAAACTACTCCTTGTATAACTAAAACTACCCTTGTATAACTAAAAACTACTCCTTGTATAACTAAAACTACTCCTTGTATAACTAAAACTACCCCTTGTATAACTAAAACTACTCCTTGTATAACTAAAACTACTCCTTGTATAACTAAAACTACTCCTTGTATAACTAAAACTACTCCTTGTATAACTAAAACTACTCCTTGTATACTAACTCGTATAAAATAAAAACTACTTGTATAACTAAAACTACTCCTTGTATAACTAAAACTACTCCTTGTATAACAAAAACTACCCCCTTGTATAAACTAAAACTACTTGTATAACTAAAACTACTCCTTGTATAACTAAAACTACTCCTTGTATAACTAAAAACTACTCCTTGTATAACTAAAACTACCTACAATTCTTGTATAACTAAAACTACTCCTTGTATAACTAAAACTACTCCTTGTATAACTAAAAACTACGCCTTGTATAAACTAAAACTACTCCTTGTATAACTAAAACTATCCTTGTATAACTAAAACTACTCCTTGTATAACTAAAACTACGCCTTGTATAACTAAAACTACTCCTTGTATAACTAAAACTACTTGTATAACTAAAACTACTTGTATAACTAAAACTACTCCTTGTATAACTAAAACTACTCCTTGTATAACTAAAACTACTCCTTGTATAACTAAAACTACTCCTTGTATAACTAAAACTACTCCTTGTATAACTAAAACTACGCCTTGTATAACTAAAACTACTCCTTGTATAACTAAAACTACTCCTTGTATAACTAAAACTACTCCTTGTATAACTAAAACTACTCCTTGTATAACTAAAACTACTCCTTGTATAACTAAAACACTCTTGTATAACTAAAACTACTTGTATAACTAAAACTATCCTTGTATAACTAAAACTACTCCTTGTATAACTAAAACTACTCCTTGTATAACTAAAACTACTCCTTGTTACTAAACTTTAAAACTACTCCTTGTATAACTAAAACTACTCCTTGTATAACTAAAACTACTCCTTGTATAACTAAAACTACTCCTTGTAAACTAAAACTACTCCTTGTATAACTACCTGTAAACTACTCCTTTATATACTATACTACTACTAATTTTCTACTAAAACTATCACTTGTCCTTTACGTATCCTACTACTACTACTACAACTATATTATTCACTCCCTTCTATTCCTACACTCACTGTTCTTTCTACTCACTACAACGATATATTCCACTCCCTTTCCATTTCCCTCACTCCCTGTCTGTTTTCTACTCCACTACAACGATATATTCCACTCCTTTCTCATTCCCTACACTCCACTGTCTTGTTTCTACTCCACTACAACGATATATTCCACTCCTTTCTCATTCCCTACACTCCACTGTCTCGTTTCTACTCCACTATAACGATATATTCCACTCCCTTTCCCTTTCCCTCCACTCCTCTGTCGTGTTTCTACTCCACTACAACGATATATTCCACTCCCTTTCTCATTCCCTACACTCCACTGTCTCGTTTCTACTCCACTACAACGATATATTCCACTCCCTTTCTCATTCCCTACACTCCACTGTCATGTTTCTACTCCACTATAACGATATATTCCACTCCCTTTCTCTTTCCCTACACTCCACTGTCATGTTTCTACTCCACTACAACGATATATTCCACTCCCTTTCTCATTCCCTACACTCCACTGTCGTGTTTCTACTCCACTACAACGATATATTCCACTCCCTTTCTCATTCCCTATACTCCACTGTCTTGTTTCTACTCCACTACAACGATATATTCCACTCCCTTTCTCATTCCCTACACTCCACTGTCATGTTTCTACTCCACTATAACGATATATTCCACTCCCTTTCTCTTTCCCTACACTCCACTGTCTAGTTTCTACTCCACTACAACGATATATTCTACTCCTTTTCTCTTCAACCATGAGTGAATATCTCGTGTACAAAGAGAGTCAAGCAAGACTCAGATATTTACTGAAATTCTCATTCAATTAAAAGGCATTGACAGTATAATGGTGCAAAGTTCCTGAAGTAAGCACGAACACTTGAAGTATTGATACGTATTATGCAAGCATTATACGTATTCTATTATACGTGCTATGCAAGTATGAAATAGGAAGGAGTTTCTTGTTTGGATGGGAAATGACTACCAGAGGAATTACTTACAGGAACTATCACGTGTAGGTCTCGCGGCCTCTTGTAGCTTCCTTATTTTCTTATGTTCTTTCCCTACACTCCTCTTTCTTGTTTCTACTCCACTAAAACTCACTCCCTTTCCCTTACGATTCCTATTCCTTATTCCTACTCCACTAAATCTCACTCACTCACCCCTCCCCTTCGTCACCCCTGCAGGGGATGAGGTGGTGGTGCCGCCCCTGGAGAGGAGCTACCTGGCGCGGGTGCTGGGACACTACCCGGACAACGCCCCCCAGGGCATGCCCTTCGACAGTCACGCCGTGCAGATGGTACGTATAGGAGCAGGAGGGAGGACCTTTTTATACGTAGAAGGAGGAGCTTTTGTAAGAGAAGATAGAGCTTTTATACTTAGCTTTTTATATGTAGAAGGAAGATGTTTTTATACGTAGAAGGAGGAGGAAGAGCTTTTTATACGCAGAAGGAGGAGGAAGAGCTTTTTATACGCAGGAGAGCTTTTTATAGTAGGAGCTTTTTATTCGTAGTAGGAGCTTTTTATACGTAGAAGAAGGAGCTTTTTATACGTAGGAGCTTTTTGCTTTTTATACGTAGGAGCTTTTTATACGTAGACGGAGCTTCTTATACGTAGTAGGAGCTTTTTATACGTAGGAGCTTTTTATACGTAGAAGGAGCTTTTATACGTAGAAGGAGAGCTTTTTATACGTAGAAGGAGCTTTTTATATGTAGAAGGAGAACTTTTTATACGTAGGAGCTTTTTATACGTAGGAGAGCTTTTTATACGTAGAAGGAGCTTTTTATACGTAGAAGGAGAGCTTTTTATACGTAGAAGGAGAGCTTTTTATACGTAGAAGGAGAGCTTTTTATACGTAGAAGGAGGAGCTTTTTATACGTAGAAGGAGGAGCTTTTATTATATTTAGGACCCGGCACATTAAAATATTCTCGTGGAAATTTGTAACGGAACACGAGAGAGAGAGAGAGAGAGAGAGAGAGAGAGAGAGAGAGAGAGAGAGAGAGAGAGAGAGAGAGAGAGAGAGCGCTTCAGCCATCAAAACACATAAATAGAAGATATAGATTTGAGAAGATTGGTAGAAATATATGGATTTTCGTATTTTATTTTATAGCAGACCCTTTTTTATTTGTTATTGGGGGAGTGTGTGTGTGGTGTGTGTGTGTGTGTGTGTGTGTGTGTGTGTTGTGTGGTGTGTGGTGTGTGTGTGTGTGTTTACCTAGTTGTAACATACAGGAAAAGAGTTATGCTCGTACTGTCCCGTCTCCAAATCTACTATTATCCAGTTTGCCTTTGAAGTCCTGAATACTTCTTGCATTAATCACTTCTGCATCAAGGTTGTTCCAGGCTTCTAGGCTTCTATACGGGAAGCTGTATTTTTTTATGTCCCTCTTGCATGTTGTCCTTTTCAATCTCTTCTCATGACCTCTTGTACTTCTGTCGTCCCACACAAACAGATCTTCTCTATCAATTATTTCCAGACCCATTGATGCTCTATACACTGCTATCAAAAAGTGTGTGTGTGTGTGTGTGTGTGGTTGTGTGTGTGTGTGTGTGTGTGTGTGTGTGGTGTGTGTGTGATGTGGTTATGTGGTGTGTGTGTGTTGGAACCTTTCAAGTCTGTTTTTTGTATTATATTCGTAACCTTTCCTTATCATACGAGTATTTAGAAGGAACATTAACACAGGAGGAGGACTGAGGAACCCTTCTCAAATTTTTTTTTCCGTCGCATTAAACAAAACAAAACAACAACAAAAAAAAGGGAAAGCGTCATTTTTTTTGGCTGGTTCCCATGTTCAGTTATCTTTTTTTTTCTTTTCTCAAATTTTACTTCGCCCAAACGAGAGTAAACAGTGTGTGAAATTCTCTCTCTCTCTCTCTCTCTCTCTCTCTCTCTCTCTCTCTCTCTCTCTCTCTCTCTCTCTCTCTCTCTC
>JACEEZ010003037.1:342088-384588 GCA_016584305.1 Chionoecetes opilio
ATGGGATGGGATGGGATGGGATGGGATGAGATGGGATGGGATGGGATGGGATGGGAAGGGAAGGGAAGGGAAGGGAAGGGAAGGGGAGGGGAGGGAAGGGAAGGGAAGGGAAGGGAAGGGAAGAGAAGAGAAGAGAAGAGAAGAGAAGAGAAGAGAAGAGAAGAGAAGGGAAGGGAAGGGAAGGGAAGGGAAGGGAAGGGAAGGGAAGGGAAGAGAAGGGAGGGGAGGGGAAGGGAAGGGAAGGGAAGAGAAGGGAAGGGAAGAGAAGAGAAGAGAAGAGAAGAGAAGGGAAGGGAAGGGAAGGGAACAGAACAGAACAGAGAGGTTATAATTATCCATCTTATATATTTTCCCATGACAGCTATTTATTGTATCTTCTTTTCTCTCGTCATCCATCACTTCATACTTACATAAAAGCAAACATTCAACTTTTTAACTATTCTCTTCCCTTCCAGCTATACTAATTTTACTTTACGATGAAGGTAAAATATATTCCCCTTACTTATATTCCTTCTTTTAACTCCTCATACTCCTTCCAGCTGTCTCCCCAATATGACATAAGAAAATATGAATAAACTGCCTTACCTTCACAGATTATCCCCTTTCTTAACTATTCTCATCCTCCTTCCAGCTGTGTCTCCCCCGCAGGCTTCAAAATCGCTTCAATAATAATAACCGTAAAAATAAATATTATACACGACAAGAAAATACGAAGAAACTGCCTTACCCTACGCAGACTATTCCCCTTTTTAACTATACTCTTCCCTTCCAGCTATTTCCTATAACCTTAAATTTTATCTTACGTAGGTCTCACGGCCTCTTGTAGCTTCCTTATTTTCTGATGTTCTTCTGTTCTTACGCAAATAATCCTTTTTTTAACTATCCTCTTCCTCCTTCCAGCTGTGTCTCCCCTGCAGGCTTCAAAATCGCTTCAATAATAATAACCGTAAAAACAAATATTATACACGAGAAGAAAATACGAAGAAACTGCCTTACCCTACGCAGGCTATTCCCCTTTTTATAACTGTTGTCTTTTACTCTGTTTACCTGCTGACGACCATATCATTATTTGTCTATGGTCTACCTAGCTACTCATTACATTGATTTCCTCTGAACCTACATTTGCTGCACCCTACACAAACGTATTCCTCTTTTGAACGATTCTCTTTTTCCTTCCAGCTATGTCTCCCCCGCAGGCTTCAAAATCGCTTCAATAATAATAACCGTAACAACAAAAAATATACACGACAAGAAAATACGAATAAACTGCCTTACCCTACGCAGACTATTCCCCTTTTTAACTATACTCTTCCCTTCCAGCTATTTCCTATGACCTTAAATTTTATCTTACGTAGGTCTTACAGCCTCTTGTAGCTTCCTTATTTTCTGATATTCTTATGTTCTTACGCAAATAATCCTTTTTTTTAACTATCCTCTTCCTCCTTCCAGCTGTGTCTCCCCTGCAGGCTTCAAAATCGCTTCAATAATAATAACCGTAGAAACAAAAATTATACACGAGAAGAAAATACGAATAAACTGCCTTACCCTACGCAGACTATTCCCCTTTTTATAACTGTTGTCTTTTACTCTGTTTACCTGCTGACGACCATATCATTATTTGTCTATGGTCTACCTAGCTACTCATTACATTGATTTCCTCTGAACCTAAATTTGCTGCACCCTACACAAGTGTATTCCTCTTTTGAACGATTCTCTTTTTCCTTCCAGCTATGTCTTCCAAATTTACATGAGAAGAAAATATGAATAAACTGCCTTACCTTACGCAGATTATCCCCTTTCTTAACTATTCTCTTCCCTTCCAGCTGTGTCTCCCCCGCAGGCTTCAAAATCGCTTCAATAATAATAACCGTAGAAACAAAAATTATACACGAGAAGAAAATACGAATAAACTGCCTTACCCTACGTAGACTATTCCCCTTTTTAACTATTCTCTTCCCTTCCAGCTATTTCCTATAACCTTAAATTTTATCTTACGTAGGTCTCACGGCCTCTTGTAGCTTCCTTATTTTCTGATATTCTTCTGTTCTTACGCAAATAATCCTTTTTTTTTAACTATCCTCTTCCTCCTTCCAGCTGTGTCTCCCCTGCAGGCTTCAAAATCGCTTCAATAATAATAACCGTAAAAACAAAAAATATACACGAGAAGAAAATACGAAGAAACTGCCTTACCCTACGCAGACTATTCCCCTTTATTTTATTATTATTTTTTTTTTTTTATACTATTCTCCTTCCCTTGCAGCTATCTTCTTATTTCCCTTCTGCATACCCTTATTACTCCCTTATTCCCTTCTCCATACCCTTATTACTCCCTTATTCCCTTCTCCATACCCTTATTACTCCCTTATTCCCTTCTCCATACCCTTACTACTCCCTTATTCCCTTCTCCATACCCTTACTACCCCCTTATTCCCTTCTCCATACCCTTACTACCCCCTTATTCCCTTCTCCATACCCTTACTACTCCCTTATTCCCTTCTCCATACCCTTACTACTCCCTTATTCCCTTCTCCATACCCTTACTACCCCTTATTCCCTTCTCCATACCCTTATTACTCCCTTATTCCCTTCATACCCTCACTATTCCCTTCCCTTCCAGCTGTGTCTCCCCCGCGGGCTACAGTTCCGCACACAGAAGCACGTGTTGCAGCCCGTGTTCCACCCCTTCCTGGTCACCAAGGAGGATGGGTCGCGGGCACATGGGTTCGCCTACGTCTTCTTCGAGGAGGTGAACTCAAAGCAGATCTGTACGGCCATGCACACACTGCAGGTGAGACGCATTTGTGGCTGTTTTTGGTTTATTCAGTGTCAGTTGTAATGATTATAATACTCTTATTTTTATATCTTAACGTCATAAGTTTGAGCTCATTTCCTTATGTATGTATATTTTCACTCCTGAGTTTTGACACACACAAATTATCCATTTAAAAAAGCCTAAGGAAGGAATATAAAAGCCTACAGGCGGTATAAAGTCTCAACGTAAAGAATAAAAAGGAAAAAAAATCCCCATCCCCATAGCCTTCAACCCGCCCCACAGTCAAAAAGAAAAGAAGAAAAAAAATCCCCATACTTATAGCCTTCATCCCGCCTCACACTAAATAAAAAAAAAAAATAAAATAAAAATAAAATCAAAATATTAATACCTTCCCTTCGCCCCCACAGTCGGTTTACCTCACGGAGATGTCGAGCAGCGCCAAGGGCAGCGCGGGCACCCCCACCAACACCCGGGACACCCGCTCGCTCCCCCGGCAGTTCCGCCTCTCCTCCCCCAAGTCCCCCGCCGCCCTACACTTCTACGACATCACCAAGGACCAACTCTACGTCACAAAGTGCATCGCTTTGGTCGGCCAGCATCCCTACGTGTATGCGGCGAGAAAGTTCCTGAAGGAGTTATATAGGTGAGGAGTAAGGAGTGATGTGTTTACCTATAGTCTATTTTTTTTAACAAGGCAAAAAATCCTGCCCTCTTGGTGCTTACTGACTGATATTTGATGCCAGGAGAAGGGAATACTACGCTTCTTCTAGATTTCAGCTGTATTTTATCATAGTTAACCATATCATCAGGTAAACAGAGGCATCATTTTAAGCATAAGACCTTCAGATAGTATGAATTTTTTGCCTTGTTAAAAAAAATAGACTATAGTTGTATTTACCTAGTTGAGTTTTGCAGGGCCTGAGCTACATTCGTGTGGTCTTGTCTCCCTATCTACCTACATTTATCTAGTATAAGTACACACACTTATAATACCACATGGTAATAATAATAACAATACAGATTAATCTAGAACATATACACATAAGAACTCATAAACCATCAATTTCTTACTACTTAAATATTAGATTAATATACCCACACATATTTTTCACCTTGTAATGCTTCTATCATACTCCTAAGGTAGCATATCTCTCTCTCTCTCTCTCTCTCTCTCTCTCTCTCTCTCTCCTCTCTCTCTCTCTCTCTCTCTCTCTCTCCTCTCTCTCTCTCTCTCTCTCTCTCTCTCTCTCTCTCTCTCTCTCTCTATCAGTATTAAAGTAATGATTAATCTAGCAATGCCTATCATATTTTTATGTCTTGTAGTAAGTTTTGTCTAATTTGTGATTTTTAAGGAATATCTGGAAGTATCATGTCATTGTGAATTGGCTGAAATAGGGACTTCTAATCATTGTAACTGAAAACTGACTCCAGATTCGTGTTCAGCATGCCCGATAACTGCTAGGAACTAATTTTCAAGCAAATCTATTTAAAAAAAAATATTGCAAATTTTTAAGGTGTACCCCTTGCAAAATTTTTAATATTTTTTTAATAATAGATTTGCTTGAAAATTTGTTTCTAGCAGTTTTCGGGCATGCTGAACACGAATCTGGAGTCAGTTTTCAACCTGGTGCACTCTAAGAAGAAAAGAAACTATATTCTAAAAAAATAAAGAAATAATTGGAGCTTGGGGGCCCCTGGGTGGCATCGGGGGCCCCTGGGTGGCATCGGGGGCCCCTGTGCAACCGCATAGTTCGCATATAGTAAGAAACAACCCTGCTTCCCTCCCCCCTATCATTGTACACAGTGCCTCGTACATTTCTCTCTCCTTATTTCTGCATCATCACACTGTACTCACACCCTCACCCTCTCTACCTCTCTCCCTCCCACCTATCATTATTACAGTGCCTCATACATCTCATCCTACTCCCCAGGTTCTTCATCCAGTGTGAGAGCAGTTCCGTGAGTCTGGAGTCTCACGTCTACAACCTGCTCTATGAGGTCCCGGCGCCACCAGCAGGCCGGTGTGTCGCCCTCTCCTGTGTAGGCCGGAACCACATCTGTCAGCGCCCCACCAGCCATGAACTACCCTTATTTGAGGTAATGCTTGTGTCTAGAGGTAGTGAGATATGTAAAGTAGACTGCGTGTTTGACAAATGAGAAATAAAGCAGAACCCCTTCACGCCCAGATCTTTCTTTGCTATATGAAATCGTCTGTTGTTAGCCATAAAATTACAAAAACTAACTGAATATACCAAATTAGTTAGTGGGCAAGGATACTAAACAGGTCATATCTATACAATATCCCTTACATTCATTAAAATCGTCTAATGGTACCCAAATTATAATGAAAATTACGTTCTGGGCCTCAAGGTGTTAAGGACTTTGACTTGATTTTTTGGCCAGTTTTTAATCCCTTGAGACCCAGAACGTAATTTCCATTGTAATCTGGGTACCATAAGACGTTTTTTTGTGACTATAAGCAATATTTTATAGATATGACCTGTTTAGTATCCTTGTCCACTAGGTAATTTGGTATATTCAGTTACTTTTCTTAATTCATGGTTGACAACAGACATTTTTCTATATAGCAAAGGAAAGATCTGGGTGTGAAGAGGTTAAACTTTGCAATAACGTCCCTACTACACTACACTACTACTACTACACTACTATCTACACCCTAACAGTAATCTCGAGGCTAGTAGTCAGGTTCCCCCAACAACGCTATCGGATTTTTTAAAACGCCCAAACTAATGATGTGTTCTGTGTTGCAGTATTCGCTGAGGGAGTTTTTCCAGAGCCTGGGCGTGGAGAGTGTGGTGCAGCTGCTGACATGTGTGTTGCTGGAGAACCAAGTCATTCTAGTGTCCTGCGGTGAGTTGTGGTGGTGGTGTGTGTGTGGTGGTGTGGCGGTGTTATCTTCCCTCCACCTTCCTCATCACCCATCCATTCTACCGTCAATAACACTTTAGTCGCCACTGCACTAAAGTCGCCAGGCGCCATATATTATGAATTTTAGCATCAATACTGAGTTGTATGTACCATTGAAGACAGGTACATAATATAAACTACTGTGCATACCTCTTTACTGACACATAAAATCTGTAGTGCTGCTAAAATAAATAATATGGTGCCTGGCGACATAAGTGCAGTGGCGACTATAGTGTTATAGACGGTAGCAAATGACTAACTAACTTTAATGTTGTTCTCAGACTACTACAAGCTGATGGTGGTGGCCGAGAGCATCAGTACGCTCATCTTCCCGTTCGCGTGGCAGCATGTTTACGTTCCCATCCTGCCCTCCTCCCTCCACCACTTCCTCGACGCCCCCGTGCCTTTCATCATGGGCCTCCAGTGCTCCCATGACGCCAGGGACACCATACAGATACCCAACGAAGTGAGCACCTACCCTGATCTCTCATATCTCATTAACTGTGGTCATTGTATATCTATATCTTTGTATATCTTCATCTATAGTAGGACCGGCTTAAGGTGTCATCTGGGTAAGGTAGCTGAGGAATGCACTATTACCACAAGTTGAAAATAATTGAGCTTAACTTTTGTGATATTTGTAAAAGGCATCACAAAAGAGGATACACTTATTGATGTAATTTATATGTAAATATGTAAAAAGTTGGAGGCCTCAGGCGACTCCACCCAGCCTGCCTGTTTATGTCGGTCCGGCTATAATACATTCATATCTTCCATAGTGTCTAAAATCCTCACACAACTTATGTTACATCATGTCTAAGCAGTCATTATTTATCTGTAGTACTGTCAATGTGGTGTAAAAAGGCAATCCCACTTTTCCTAGACCCATTTTTCCTATAGTCACTCTTCCTATACCCTTAGCTAGGTCATTACCCTATGTATGTGTTTCACCCCCAGGCTAATCTTTGCTTGGTGGACATGGATG
The DNA here is from genome assembly GCA_016584305.1 of Chionoecetes opilio. Lineage (NCBI taxonomy): Eukaryota > Metazoa > Arthropoda > Malacostraca > Decapoda > Majidae > Chionoecetes > Chionoecetes opilio. Next base: position 348,775 of record JACEEZ010003037.1, read on the forward strand.
AAGGGACAGTAGATATGTGTAGTGTTGTCTGTGTGGTGTAAGCAGTCAATCCCTGAGTCACCCTTCCTATACCCTTAGCTAGGTCATCACCCTATGTATGTGTTTCACCCCCCAGGCTAATCTTTGCTTGGTGGACGTGGGTGAAGGGACAGTAGATATGTGTAGTGTTATCTGTGTGGTGTAGGTAGTCAATCCTTTAGTCACCCTTCCTATACCCTTAGCTAGGTCGTTACTCTATGTATGTGTTTCACCCCCCAGGCTAATCTTTGCTTGGTGGACGTGGATGAAGGGACAGTGGAGGTGCCTGAGGATCTTCCACAGTTCCCCCACCGAGCAGACTTCATCCAGGAACTCACTCTGCTGCTCAACAAGTGGGAGGTCCCAACGTCGAAACTTGACAGGTAGGAAAGAACCCGTGATTGTTAAATGATTGAAGAGACGATTAATTGTATGTTTTGTCTTTGTTTTTGTATGCTTGTTGTTGTGATGGCTAATTGTATACTTTGTGAGGGAGTGTATGTATGTAGTGTTGATTCTGTATGTACTGAGAGGAGAGCTGAAGCTACTTAATGGGAAATCTAGTCATTTTGAACTATGCTAGACTGTTTATTCTAGGGGGAGCTTGATAGGTAGGGAAAAAACTCGTGATTGTTAAATGATTGTAGTGATGATTAATTGTATGTTTTGTGAGTGGGTGTATGTAATGTTAACTTTGCATGTACTGAGAGGAGAACTGAAGCTACTTAATGGGAAATCTAGTCATTTTGAACTATGCTAGACTGTTTATTCTAGGGGAGCTTGATAGGTAGGGAAAAAACCCCGTAATTGCTAAATGATTATAGTGACGATTTATTGTACGGCAACTTTAGTATTTTATTAATTATGAACGAAGAACTATTTATTATATTACTAACTATTACTTATTTTAGTACAATGTTATTATTTTTGTTATTGTTGTCACAGCTAATTGTATGCTTTGTGAGTGAGTGTATGTAGTGTTGTTGATTCTGCATGTACTGAGATGAGAACTGTACTTGCTTAATGGGATATCTAGTCATTTTGAACCATGCTGGACTGTTTATTCTAGGGGGAGCTTGATAGGTAGGGAGAAAACCTGTGATTGCTAAATGATTGTAGTGACGATAATGACTTGTGATGAATAATTGTATGCTTTGTGAGTGAGTGTATGTAATGTTGTTGACTCTGCATGTATTGATATGAGAACTGAACCTACTTAATGGGAAATGTAGAGCCATTTTGAACTATTGTAGACTGCTAATTTCTCTGCCCGTTTCGTACAAAGAATTAGTAGATATTACGGCAGATTGTGAAGTAGGCAGTTACATGGAGGGTTATGACTCATGAGTATTTACATGATAAAATGTTCCTATTAGATTAGTCATTCCATTAGAGTGTGTATAAAATTGTGACATTGTAAGATTGATATGTTTAAAGATTGCAATATTTACAATAGGCTATACTAAATTGTATCCCAGAATTAACAATGAAGCTCAGGTATTTTTTGCTGATTATTAGAATGTCAATAGAAAGACAATACAGGTTGAAGTTCCCAAACTCGGCATCCCAAGACTCGGCAACACCCAAAACTCGGCTATGGTTCCGGATTTTCCAAAACCCGCAGAAACCAAAACCCGGCGCATAGTTGCCGGTGCGCTGGGTCCACCACACTAGGCCGCTGGTTTCTCCCGCCGATTGTTTGTTGTATTGTCAGTGGTGTGTGAGCTGTAGAGTGTGTACACGTATTTGTTATTTTGTCATGCTTTTTTTCTCTTAATTATTACGCTTCTAAAAGTGGAAAATCATTATGTCAGGTTGAAGTTGCATTTGGAACTTAACTGTCCTTACATAAGCTGAGAAAATTATTAAAACTTCCTAACTGCGTCTCGTGGTCCCACCTCCTTTTGACTTACAACCTACCTTTACAGAATGTATGACAGAGAACTCCACGTGATACTAGGAGCTTTCACTACAGATCTACCATCGCCCTTGTAACCAAACTCTCCTTCTGCGTATACAAAAGTTACCTCTTCCAGTAAATGTTCTCATCCTGTATACATTATCCTTATACTAGACTTGGCCATCTTCCATATACTGTTGATACAAAATTACCTAACTAGATTATAAAAAATCTATTTTATAAGTTGACTTTATGTACCCCAATTCCTATACTAGATTATACAAAATCTATCAAATTGAATAAAAAATCATCTTATAATAGACTTGTACAATAAATCTTCGATCAATACTCCTATAATTGAAACAAAAATCTATCCTTATACTAGACTTGTATACAAATATCTATCCTTATACTAGACTTGTATACAAAAATCTATCCTTATACTAGACTTGTATACAAAAATCTATCCTTATACTAGACTTTATACAAAAATCTATCCTTATACTAGACTTGTATACAAAAATCTATCCTGTATACAAAAATCTATCCTTATACTAGACTTGTATACAAAAATCTATCCTTATACTAGACTTTATACAAAAATCTATCCTTATACTAGACTTGTATACAAAAATCCATATCAACTTTTAATCCTCCCAACCCTACACAATATACCATTTCAACCATTCTTATACTACACTTAATATAGAACTAACCACACAGCCTTATAATTATACTTAATATCACAATTGTTAACCCTCCTGACAATACGAATCTCATCAATTAATCCATTTCTCCACTCCTCATTAGACTAAACTAACTACTTAACCATGTAACTGCACCTTCCTATCATCCTTATACTTCAGAAAGCTCAATGAACACCCTTTTTTTTGTACCTAACTATATTTATAATTCTACCTTCCTATCTATATATATAACTGTACATTCCTATCATACCTATATCCTCCAGGAACCTTAACGAACACCACAGTTAGTACAAATACAGAAGGCAGTTTAAAGTATATGACAATACAAAATTAATCAATAAATTCATTCCTACACTACTCTTTAGATACAACCTTCTAATTATACCTTCCTATCATCCCTATACTAGGCTACTCCAAAAATAAATATCACAACTTCTAACCCTCCTAACCCTACAAAACAAACCAATCCTTTCCTACTACACTCCTTCAGAACAGCATTTTTTAAGCAAATATTACTGGGCGACATTCTTTGGATAGCCAGAAAGGTACAGAAAGCCTACCTGTTAAAATATAGTTATTTGGATACATCAACTTCACCCTTTTGTATGTTGTGTATAAATAAAGATCCTATGCAGTAATAAGAGTGCACTTCTGGATCTAACACACACAGATAAGATGAACCATTGCATCCAGGAAGAATTTAATCAACAAATATCTTGTCGCCCAGCAGCTTAAAATTGTTCTTACTGGGCGACAGTTTTCCATCACTGGGAGACATTTTGGTCGCCCAGTTATCATGTTAAAAAATGCACTGCTTTAGAACCAACTACTGAACCTTGTAACTGTAACTACCTTCCTGTTATCCCTTTGCCAAGAACTAACTACATAGCCTTAAAATTGCACCTTTATTTTATCCCTATAACCCAGCAACATTTTTTTTTATCCCTATCCTTCAGGAACCTCAACGAACACCCTTTTTTTTAGTACCTTCCTTCTTATTTTCTACCTATATATATAACTGTACCTTCCTATATAACTGTACCTTCCTATATAACTGTACCTTCCTATATAACTCAACGAACACCCTTTTTTTTATCCCTATCCTTCAGGAACCTCAAGAACACCCTTATTATAGTACCTTCCTTCTTATTTTCTACCTATGTATATATACTAACTTCCTATATAACTGTACCTTCCTATATAACTCAACGAACACCCTTTTTTTTTATCCCTATCCTTCAGGAACCTCAACGAACACCACAGCCAATACAAATACCGAAGGCGACGTAAGTTCTCCTGGTCCCACGACTCCGACTCGGGGGTGTCGAGCACCGAGGGTTCCATCAGCGGCTCCCACTCCTCCATCGCCTCCGTCAACACCTCCTCCTCCTCCCCCTCCCCCCTCCAAGGCTTCATCCCCACTAACAAGATGCATAGTTTTGACGCTTTTACTCACCTCTCGCCGCAGCTCAAGGAGATTACTGCATTGCCAAAAAAGCGGGAGAGAGAGAGAGAGAGAGAGAGAGAGAGAGAGAGAGAGAGAGAGAGAGAGAGAGAGAGAGAGAGAGAGAGAGAGAGAGAGAGTAAAAAACCCTCCTATGCTCCAACGAAAGTAAATAACAAACTTTCATAAAAAATATCAACTACAAAACATCCCATATATCTCATTCCTCGTTCTCTTTCCCTTAGGTGAGAGAGAGAGAGAGAGAGAGAGAGAGAGAGAGAGAGAGAGAGAGAGAGAGAGAGAGAGAGAGAGAGAGAGAGAGAGAGAGAGAGAGAGAGAGAGAGAGAGAGTACAAAAAACCTATCCTCCAATTAAAGATATATTACTCAAACTTTCTCAAATAAAAACAACAAAACACCCCCATTCAAATCATCCCTGGTTCTTCCTCCCTTGAGAGAGAGAGAGAGAGAGAGAGAGAGAGAGAGAGAGAGAGAGAGAGAGAGAGAGAGAGAGAGAGAGAGAGAGAGAGAGAGAGAGAGAGAGAGAGAGAGTCCTATACTCCAATTAAAAATATATATTGCAAACAGAGAGAGAGAAAAAAAAAAGTGAAAAACAGACTCCTATATCATTTCCTCATGTCTCTGTATTATATCATTGTTATTGTTTTTTCTGTATGCCTTTGGGTGAGGATAAAATGATTACTATTACTATTACTATCGCCAGTGTCGTTTCTAGCCTCTTGGGGCCCCTATGCGAAATGCTGTTGGGGGCCCTATTTTGTAAAACTATGGTGGGGGGATTCCAAGCCCTCTAAGGTGGTCCGGGGGCACGCCATTAATATTTAAATGCATCAATCTGGTGCACTTTAAGAGGAAAAGAGACTAGATTATAAAAATAAGCAAATAATGGCAACTTGGGGACAGTGGCTTCGGGGGCCCCAGGCAACCTAGGCGTAGTTCGCATAGAGTAAGAAACGGCCCTGACTATATCCCTGGTTCTCCCGCAGGCGTGTTTGACTCAGACGACATGGAGAGGATAAGGCAGGAGGGAGACCTTGAGATGCTGGACGAGCTCAGGTTCAACAACGCAGTGAGGGAAGTATTTCTGAACCGCTTCGTCCACATGTTCTGCGCCTACGATCACTTTGTCATCCAACCCAACTGTCAAGTGAGTAGTGGGAGTGTCTGTATATATGTTATAGAAAGCGTTCAAAGCACTACGCCATTTCTTGATCATAGGATTAGTAAATTTATAGCAATCTGTCTATGTGAAAGCTGCTGAATATTGCCATTTCTTCCTTATTTATAGCCATTTATGCCTCCCTCTACCATACTGTCTTACACATTACACCTTTACACAAATGCTTTACTATAATAACATAAGAAAATAAGTATTTTAAGTATTTAGATTTAGATTTAGACTAGACGAAAAGTCTTATTTTTTTTAACGAGGCAAAAATTCCATTCTAGATAGGTTGTAGTCTTATTTTTTTTAACGAGGCAAAAATTCCATTCTAGATAGGTTGTAGTCTTATTTTTTTTAACGAGGCAAAAATTCCATTCTAGATAGGTTGTAGTCTTATTTTTTTAACGAGGCAAAAATTCCATTCTAGATAGGTTGTAGTCTTATTTTTTTTAACGAGGCAAAAATTCCATTCTAGATAGGTTGTAGTCTTATTTTTTTTAACGAGGCAAAAATTCCATTCTAGATAGGTTGTAGTCTTATTTTTTTTAACGAGGCAAAAATTCCATTCTATCTTAAGGTCTCATGCTTAACCCCTTCACGCCCAGATCTTTCCTTTGCTATAAAAAATTGTCTGTTGTCGAGCCATAAAATTACGAAAAGTAGCTAAATATACCAAATTAGTTAGTTGACAAGGATACTAAGCAGGTCATATCTATAAAATATTGCATATATTCACTAAAAATCGTCTAATGGTACCCAAATTATAATGGAAATTACGTTCTGGGTCTCAAGGGGTTGAAGCACTATGCCATTTCTTGATCATAGGATTAGTAAATTTATAGCAATCTGTCTATGTGAAAGCTGCTGAATATTGCCATTTCTACCTTATTTATAGCCATTTAGCCTCCCTCTACCATACTGTCTTACACATACACCTCTACACAAATGCTTTACTATAATAAGTACATAAGAACATAAGAAAATAAGGAAGCTACAATTGGCAGTGAGACCTACACGTGGTAGTTCCTGTTACTTAACACTACCTACATCCACCTCTCATCCCCATCCATAAAATTGTCTAGCCTCCCTTTAAAACTCCTTATTGACTCCGCACTAACTACCTGACGACTGAGTCCATTCTAAACATTTACCACCCTATTTGCGAACCAGTTTCTCCCTTTTTTTTTTTTTAAATCTACGCTTTTCCAGTTTGAATCCGTTAATATTTCCATTTCTTCCTTATTTATAGCCATTAATCCCTCCCTTTACCATACTATCTTACACATTATTCTACATTTCTACACAAATTCTTTACTATAATAAGAAAATAAGGAAGCTACAAGAGGCTGTGAGACATAAACATACCTACATCCACCTTTCATCCCCATCCATGAAATTGTCTAACCTTCTAAAACTCTATTGACTCCGCACTAGCTACCTCATGACTGATCTAATATGCTGACTGATAATCTCTCCATATTGCAGCAAGGCACAGACATGGAGCAGTGGTTGAGTTGCCGAGAGAGTGTACAGAACTTTGACAAGGCCACCTTCCTGTCAGACCAGCCCGAGATCCACCTTCCCTTCCTCTCCCGCTTCATCGAGACCCAAACCTTCACCACCCTCGTCGACCACAAGATTCTGGCCAACTGGGGCAAACATAACTCCAACCTGCGTATCTTTGAACTCAGAATTAGGTTACTCAGGTGTGTATTCATCTAGTTGTATTCATCTAGTTGTATTTTACAGGGCCTGAGCAACGCTCGTATGGCCCCGTCTCCATATCAACATTTATTTTATCATTCATCCTAGTGCTTAGTGTTGGCTGAAGCCACCACCCCGGGAGGGGGGTCACAAACCCCCGGCTAATACCCGGTACCCATTCACTGCTGGGTGGACAGGGGCTCGGGTTTTAAGAAGACCGCCCGTCTGTCTTCGCTCCGCCCGGGGATCGAACCCGGGACTTCTCGGTAGTGAGCCGAGCGTGCTAACCCTTACACTACGGAGTTCCCATAAGAACTTTATTCCAAGACCCAATCCACTCTATGAACCCTTATTAACTCGAGAACCCTTTATTCCGAGACCCAATCCACCCTTTACGAACTTAAATTAACCCTTAATGAACTTTTATTATCATTATCTATTATATTATTATTTTATTCACCACTTCCCAGGGACCTTTATGTACTTTTATTAACCCTACATGAAGTCTTATTATCATTATTTATTATTATTACTATGTTATTCACCACTTCCCAGGGACCGGTACGACGACAGCCTGGTGCGGACGCCGTCGTACGAGACCTGCACCACCATCAAGGAGACGGAGCAGATCCTGGAGAAGCGCCTGGCCAACATTGACTACCGCGCCCCCCACCCCCAGCCCATGGACCCCCAGGCTGAGTCATGCACACAGTTCAACCCGGGCCACTTCCCTCTGCTGGACCGAATAGCGCTCAATAAGGAACCGCACAAGTAAAATCAACTCGCTTTTTAAAATTTTGTCTCGAATTTTTTTTTTTTTTTTTTTCAATCTGGTAGTTTATCGGTATTTTTTTTATATTTTCTAAGTTTATTCGCATTTTCATTTTGATTTCATTTTTTTCTTTTCTTTTTGGTATAGTTTTTATTTTTATTTTTTATCTCAAAGTTAATTCACATGTTAATTTGAATCACTTATCTTTATTTCATCTCAATATGTTAACTTTCTCATCTTTCCTTTCATTTTCATTTTTTTTTTTTTTAATCTGGTAGGCTACAGGTATTATTTTTCATTTCGACATGAAAATTTTCATATTTTCATTTTAATAACTTTTCTCCATTTTATCCCCAAATGTGAACTTTCCCAACTTTTCTTCTACATATCACTATTTCTTATTACCGTAAACCCAATACAAACTTTTTCCATCATAGCGAGAATATTTTAAGCTATAGAATCCAATGCCTGAAGAGATATAACCACCATTTCTCTGTCTTCCTTCCATCCTTCCTTCTTTTTTTCTTTCTATGTCTTCATTAGTTTAAACATTGTAGCCATAGACCCCCAATGCCTGAAGAGATGTAACAATTATTTCTTATTAACATAAACCTAGTCTAAATTCTTTCTATCATAGCATAAAGATTGTAACCATACATCCCACTACCTGAAGAGACATAACACGTACTTTCCGCCTTTCGCCCAGAAGCAAGAAGCGCAGTAGTCACGCGTGGCGGCGGCGGGAGCGGCAGGAGCGTCACCTGGAGCACACGGGCCTCTCGGGGGACCAGCGCGACAAGGTGATGAACGAGGCAAAGTCCAAACTGCAGCCCAAACTAGCGGACATGTCACCCGCCTACATGGCTCAGACCAACTGGAAATTTGTGGAGCAGCTGTTAAAGGTAGGCACTGAATCTCCTGTCTAGTTCTTTATCCATTACCTCAACCTCTTCAATGCCCAATGCTGCCTATTATGCACCTTAATATGTACACTATTAATTCCTACTTAATAATTGGTGGGGAGGCGGTAGCAGAGTGGTTAGCGTCTCCGAGTGGCGATCTTAGAGACCCGAGTTCGATCCCCGATGAGAACCAAAATCCACTTAAAATCTTTCTGCACCGTCGAGTAGCCTAAGAACACCCACATGCCCTGTCCATTAACTCTACCTTCGATTGCGAGTCTCAAATAAACCTCCAGGGCCTATCATCCCAGCCCTGGAGGTCACTGCCTGCACGCACTATAGGCACAAATGTAAAAAATAATTAGAAAAAATGTGTTCTTTCCACACCCTAAAAATAATGTCCCCCTTTTCACACCTCATCTTTCCTTTGCTCTCAGGAGTGTAAGACCCGCACGAAGCGCATGTTGGTGGAGAAGATGGGGTCGGAGGCTGTGGAGCTGGGTCACGGCGAAGGCAGTCTGGTCGGGGTGGAGGAGAACACCCTCATCGCCTCCCTCTGTGACCTGCTCGAGAGGGTTTGGGCTCACGGTCTTCAGAGTAAACAGGTACGTTGACATTACTATAGTGGCAAAATATGATAGGTTCTTTGCTTCAAGTGTAGCCTACAGAACCTTTTTGACCTGTACCCTGTGACCTGCTCGAGAGGGTTTGGGCTCATGGTCTTCAGAGTAAACAGGTATATTGACCTTACTATCATTACCACAGCGACAAAGTATGATAGGTTCTTTGTCTCAACTGTACAGAACTTAAGCTTTTGTTTTCTAAATTATTATGGTTTAACCCCTTCACGCCCAGATCTTTCCTTTGCTATATGAAATCGTCTGTTGTTAGCCATAAAACTACGAAAAAGTAACTAAATAAACCAAATTAGCTAATGGACAAGGATATCAAACAGGTCATATCTATATAATATTGCTGATAGTCACTAAAATCATCGAATGGTGGTTATATTACAATCAAAATTACGTTCTGGGTCTCAAGGGGTTAAACTATGAATGAACTTATTAAACAAACCAGGAAGGTGTTTGGTGCGGGTATTGACTCAAGTGTTTTCCTCCGCCAGGGTAAATCAGCGCTATGGTCACACTTGCTCAACTTCCAGGAATTAGAGGATTGCAACGACTCCTCAAAACCCGACAATCCCAACTTCTTGTCTCCAGGTTAGTGTTGTCGCCCTCACAGATCATTCCCAGACCTACATACTACTACATACTACTACCAGACCCACATAGCTACTACATACTACTACTACTACTACTACTGGACCTACATACATACTACATACCTACTACATACTACTATCAGACCTACATAGCTACTACATACTACTACCAGACCTACATACTACTACATACTACTACCAGACTTACATAGCTACTACATACTACTACTACTACTACTACTACTACTACTATCAGACCTACATAGCTACTACATACTACTACCAGACCCACATAGCTACTACATACTACTACCAGACCTACATAGCTACTACATACTACTACTACTAGACCTACATACATACTACATACTACTACTACTACTACTACTACTACTACTACTATCAGACCTACATAGCTACTACATACTACTACCAGACCCACATAGCTACTACATACTACTACCAGACCTACATAGCTACTACATACTACTACCAGACCTACATACTACTACATACTACTACCAGACCTACATAGCTACTACATACTACTACTACTAGACCTACATACATACTACATACTACTACTACTACTACTACTACTACTACTACTACCAGACCCACATAGCTACTACATACTACTACTACTACTACCAGACCTACATAGCTACTACATACTACTACTACTAGACCCACATACCTACTACATACTACTACATACTACTACTACTACTACTACTACTACTACTACTACTACTACATACATACAGACATACATACTACATACTGTACATTTAAAACCCCAACTCCTTGTCTTTAGAGGTTAGTTTTGACACCCCCGAGATCATTTCCAGACCCACATACTTTTAAAACTCTAACTCCTTATCTTTAGAGGTTAGTGTTGACACCCACACAGATAATTTCCAGACCCACATACATTTAAAACCCCAACTCCTTGTCTTTAGAAGTTAGTGTTGACACCCACACAGATCATTTCCAGACCCACATACATTTAAAACCCCAACTCCTTGTCTTTAGAAGTTAGTGTTGACACCCCCACAGATCATTTCCAGACCCACATACATTTAAAACCCCAACTCCTTATCTTTAGAAGTTAGTGTTGACACCCACACAGATCATTTCCAGACCCACATACATTTAAAACCCCAACTCCTTATCTTTAGAGGTTAGTGTCGCCCCCTCACAGATCATTTCCAGACCCACATACTTTTAAAACCCCAACTCCTTGTCTTTAGAGGTTAGTTTGACACCCCCGAGATCATTTCCAGACCCACATACATTTAAAACCCCAACTCCTTATCTTTAGAGGTTAGTTTTGACACCCCCCAGATCATTTCCAGACCTACATACATTTAAAACCCTAACTTCTTGTCTCCAGGTTAGTTGTTGTTGCCCCCCCATATCATTCCCAGACCCACATACATTTAAAACCCCAACTTCGTGTCTTTAGAAGTTAGTGTTGAGACCCACACATAATTTCCAGACCCACATACATTTAAAACCCAACTTCGTGTCTTTAGAAGTAGTGTTGAGACCAACATAATTTCAGACCCACATACATTTAAAACCCCAATCCTTCTTAAGGTTAGTTTTGACACCCCCGAGATCATTTCCAGACCCACATACATTTAAAACCCCAACTTTGTGTCTTTAGAAGTTAGTGTTGAGACCCACACATAATTTCCAGACCCACATACATTTAAAACCCCAACTCCTTGTCTTTAGGTTAGTTGTTGTCGCCCCACACAGATAATTCCCAGACCCACACATGTAATGCCAGGATTTTGGGAGCTCTATAATGGATTGAAAAGGCATGAAAAATAGATATTGTAAACTATTCTTCATGCCTTTTCAATCCATTATAGAGCTCCCAAAATCCTGGCAATACACATACATTTCCTTCTCAGAGATAATTCCCAGACACGCATACATTTCCTTCTCAGAGATTATTCCCAGACCCACATAAATTTGTCAGGCCCTCAAATCACATACATTTCCGTCACAGATATCATTCCCAGACCCACATACAGTACATTTCCTTCACACAGATCATTCCCAGACCCACATTAATTTCCTTCACACAGATCATTCCCAGACCCACATACATTTAACAGTCCCTCAAATCATTTATCAACGCATAGAAAACCATGCCAGGACCTGATATGTATACACTGCATACATACATAGACATTCAAACACTTACAAGATTTTTTTACTACTACCTTTGATTGAGTCTCATCATTACAGCTTTGCGTCTACAGAAATACATAACAGAATAACTATAATGACTTAGAAACTACTCATAAAGGTATTATTATTCATTGCTGAGGGTGCTTGACCTAAGAAAGTAATAAGTTATAGTATATAAGTCCTATCATAAAAGTTTAACAGTTTCATAAGAGTATCATAAGTAAGAGTTCCTGAAATAACATTGTGATTCATAGAAATATAAATTATTTTTTTAAGTGTTCAGATAACTAATTTAAAACTGCCACTACTGCTGCATCTATAACACTATCTATCACTATTATAACACTATCTATCACTATTATAACACTATCTATCACTATTATAACACTATCACTATTATAACACTATCTATCACTATTATAACACTATCTATCACTATCACTACTTTTAACTATACTTATTCTATACTTTAAATTGTGAAGAAAGAACTAATTACTATTCCTTAATGTTATGCACACTTTTTGAGAACCTATGCCTTTACTTATTGAGGTTTTTTTCCCTTTTTCTTAAACATATTATTTCCTAAACATATTTTCATTTTTCCTTAACATATTGGTTGTTTATTTTCTCCTTTTTTCTCCACTGGCAACTAACCATCATTGTTTTTCTCTTTTCCTTCATTTACAACTAACCATCAATCTCTCTCCATTCCCCCAATCACACTATATATCAGGCACTATCACACTGTATATCAGGCGCCTAGAATTGAAACGGCACCAGCGCCACTTTTAAAAAACTGAGAAAAGCGCGCTCAAAGTTTAATCTAAGAAAATCAAGATATGAAACGACACAAGCGCCACTTTTAAAAAACTGAGAAAAGCGCGCTCAAAGTTTAATCTAAGAAAATCAAGATATGAAACGACACAAGCGCCACTTTTAAAACACTGAGAAAAAAGCGCTCAAAGTTTAATCTAAGAAAATCAAGATATGAAACGGCACAAGCGCCACTTTTTATCAATGAAAAAAATGCACCTAAAGTGTTTTCAAAGTAAATCAGCAACAAATGAACATATTAGATTAAACTTTAAGCTCGTTTTTCTCAGTTTTTTTAAAAGTGGCGCTTGTGCCGTTTCAATTCTAGGCGCCTGATATGTATTTTTTCTTTCTATTTTCCTCCACTTGCAACTAACCGCTAACTAATCAACTAATCTCTAACTAACTAACTAACACCTAATCTCTCTCTCCGTCCCCATCACGCAGCCATGGCCTGGTGCATACTCAGGAAGAGAATTGATTGTATGTCTTTACAGCGTTACTAACTCTCGCATGGGTCAACTCTCACACCTTTAGTTCTTGAATGATTAAATACGTAAATGCACTTAGAGGTTACGTGACAGGTTTAATATGAGTATAGTTGGTATTCTCTCTCTCTCTCTCTCTCTCTCTCTCTCTCTCTCTCTCTCTCTCTCTCTCTCTCTCTCTCTCTCTCTCTCTCTCTCTCTCTCTCTCTCTCTCTCTCTCTCTCTCTCTCTCTCTCTCATAAATTCTAAGAAGGCTGCCAATTTTTTATTCTTGAGACTTGTACAGTATTTTATTTTATTATATGCACAGTATGTCATTTTTGCAAGCCATCTAAGCTTTCTACTTGTCTAATTTGGTGCTGAATTGTACATAGTATTGTGCTTCTCTATGTGGTTCAAGTTGAATATTGGGCGCTGCACTAGTTAACACTAAACTACTAGTTACTCGCTTCGGACTGTAGCCACTAATCATTCTTCTAAGAAATATTTAGTAATATCAAGAAGTTTACACACACTAAAAGATTTCACTGCATGCATTTTTTCACCATTACAACTGCACTGTGCTTAAAAAAATTCAGGCCAGCGATGCTTTTTATTCATAAGATGCTTTGTATCTATGTGCTTTAAGGCTTGTGTGATAGCTTTATTAATGCTGCCGTCATCCTGTAGCCGCCTGAATGCAGGGATGACTAGCATTAGTTATCCGTAATGAGGAACTTTCTGAAAATGCTAATGCCACCAGATGTCTCCAGCGCTGTCACTTCTTCTGCAATTTGAGCCTGAATCGGCAATATCAATATATATCAATTACCGTAAAGTATATAGTATAATATATAGTATATCAATTACCGTAAATTCCCTGTGCTTCTTCGGGGCATATCAGAATTGTGGCAGTTATTTCAGAAAGTCGATAAGCGCCACGAACAAAAAACGGAGGAAATGGACTCAAAGTTTTTCTACTGTATGTTCAAAATGTCCTATCTTTTAAGGGGAGCGTCACACGAATATTTCCGGAAATATTCGTGTGACGCTCCCCTTAAAAGATGTGAGCCATAGATAGATAGAAGCCATTTTCTCAGTTTTTTGTTCGTGGCGTTTATCGACTTTCTGAAATCAGCGCCTCAATCACAGTTCAATGCCAAAAACGGAAACAGTTCTAAAAATGTAGTTTAGTTTGTAGTTAGTTTAGTCAAAGTGCAAAAGATGTGACACCGCTAGAGACACCTGGTGGTTAGCTTTGAAGGTTCCCCGTTCTCAGTGCCAGGACCGCCTCACGCCACCTCCTCCTCCTTCCACTAACCCGAGGATAAGTTCACTCACTCACAGAGGGAAATTTGCACTGAGAAGAGCTTGTCATTATTTTTCAGCGCCTCAAAACACTTCACCAAAGATAAGCAGCTTGTCACCCTTGTCGGAGATTATCTTATCCATTAGGATGGGTAACATTAGTGGTCTTGGGTATCTGGCCTCACAGTTAGCAAATAATTTTGGTAAGTGGTAAAACTGGTTATGGTAATTTATCATAAAGTCTAACCTCCTGCCTGTTACCCTCTTAAGGTCTTACTAATGATCCCAAACCAGGCATTTCTAGATCCTTAATGTTTTCCCACTATAGTCTATTCACTTAAGCTGGATTCTTGGGAGCTGCTCGATGCCTACCTGAGTATGTAAGGACGTCGCTGATTGGCTGAGGCTACCAAAATACCACCACCATCACCACCCAGCCCGCGTGCATCAGCCAATCAGCGACGTCCTTACATACTCGGGTAGGCATCGAGCAGCTCCCAAGAATCCAGCTTAAGTGAATAGACTATAACAGTTTTCCACCCTAAAGTCTATCTTAATGAAGTAACAAGGATGCTTTGTGACCCCATAATGCTGCTGCGTTACTAAGTGAGTTGATTAATGTATCACTCGATCAATCTATAACGAAATAACACATAATCAGCTTCAGAAATGATCTTTTTCTTTGGGGAAGTAATACTTGTAGCTATTTTTCCATCAGTCATCGGCCTCAGCAGTGCATTCATCTATCAATGATTTAATATGACAAGAAAAGCTTCCATCTTTCATCTGCCGTCACAACTTATCAGTGAATAAAAATACTTATTATGATTTTTTCATGCCATGTTTTCAGTCATTCAGTACTGGGATGACTTATTTGAAGAAAAAGTAAAACAATATTGCTCAAAAAATAAATGTGTAAAATATGTCAACAGTATATGAGAATGTAAATATCAATGTATATACACCCATGTAAATACATACAGATTACAGGCACATGTTAACATTATTGAAATGCTACGAGAAACATATTATAAAATGCCTTCTAGCAATGAACAAATATGAAAGTGCAATAAGAGAATGAATTGAGGGAAAGGATAAAGGATATGTTAAAAGATATTTGAGAAATCTTTAATTTTGAATGTGCGAAGTTTTTGAGTGCACCGTAATTGAAATCTGTAATGTTTGGATTTGTACCTTTTGTAGCTTTATAAATTCTTTCAAATGTTTTTGGCAATATACATATTATTATGTGCCAACCTGTTTGTTGTAAGGCGGCCGGTGAAATGTTATGTTGATGAAATGGCAAATTGAAATATTATCAACATCTTTGACGCCTCACTTCCTAACGGGAGGCCCAAGGAGGCATGACAAATATGCCTCACCATACAATATTCATACGTAACATAAACATAAGAAAATAAGGAAGCTACTAGAGGCGCGAGACCTACACATGGTAGTTCCTGTAGAGTTTGTTCATAATACTCATTTGTACATAATACTCATTGATGCCGTTATGATGATGAAGCGTTACATCCATTATCCATTTAATCCTGTACATAAGCTATCTCTGTACTCTCATCTATCCACTCCGACGCCTTTATCCTGGGAACTCCTTAACCCCTTCACAGCCAGATCTTTCCTTTGCTATAAAAAAACGATGTCGTCGAGCCATAAAATCAGGAAAAGTAACTGAATATACCAAATTAGTTAGTGGACAAGGTATACTAAACAGGTCATATGTATAAAACATTGCTTATATGCACTAAAAGTTGTCTAATGGCTACCCAAATTACTATGGAAATTACGTTCTGGGTCTCAAGGGGTTAAAGAGGTGGCTGCGGCGGAAGGCTCTCCGTACGCCTCACTCTACCACTCTCCGCTCCTCTCTGTCTATACTCCCCTATCCTCCCTACCTGCAGGATTTCTCAGTATTATATTACATTATGAATTAAGGATGATTTAACTCTTCTTTCCCCCCGTTTCCCGCACCTCCCCTCGTCAGGACCCAAGACCTTCCCTTCTGCATGACGTGACGTTGGCATGTGTACAGTGTTGGGCATAGATTTAAAGGATGTTTAATTGTTGGATTTGTGTTCATTTAAGGGTCCATACGTTTTATTATTTTATTTTGACTACCTTGAAAGTCCTAAAACTGTTATTATATATTACTTAAAACAATACATCAACAACTATTTTATTTTTTGTATGCCTTCGTGTGAAAATAAAACTACAATACTAAGAGTAGGGGTTAGAAATACAATAAAACTGTATTATTAGTGTTATTATTATGATTATTCCACCTAACACACCTACTCCACCTCTCCACAGACCTCTCCACCATGGCCCTGGAGACCGAGAGCGCCCCTGCCTCCCCCACAAGTCCTCAAGCAACACAAACAGCCTCACAAAAAAACATATTCAGGATCGATGGCCTCCGGGCGGCGATCGGCGGTCCCGAATCGACTCCTCCTCGGGGGTGCCAACGCTACGCCCGCTCCCGATCTCCGTGACCTTCGACATGCGTAACGTATTAGCCATGACGGAGATTAAAACGCACATAGGTACGCGCGGGCCTGGGTGCGGCTGTCGCTCGAGAAGAAGGTTTTGTCGAAGCACCTCACCATCTTGTTAGGGAACGGAAGCTGCTGCAAGACCTGTACAAGCGCTACGCCTTCCTGCGCTGCGAGGACGAGAAGGAGCAGTACCTGTCCTACCTGTTGTCCCTCAATGCTGTGGACTATTTCTGCTTCACCAACACCTACGGCTCCACCAGTGAGTATTTTTTTGCATGTATAAAACTATTTTTTTTTACTACGTTATCAGTATCACCTTAACCCCTTCACGCCCAGATCTTTCCTTTGCTATAATTAAATCCTCTGTTGTTAGTCATAAAATTATAAAAAGTGACTGAATATACCAAATCAGGTAGTCGACAAGGATACTAAACAGGTCATATCTATAAAATATTGCTTATATTCACTGAAAATTCGTCTAATGGTACCCAAATTACAATGGAAATTACGTTCTGGGTCTCGAGGGGTTAAATGTTAAGAAGGCCTGTACAGTTTTTTGCAGAGTTTAGAAACATTATAGTTGTATCTACTACTTCTGCTTCACCAACACTTATGGCTCCACCAGTGAGTAGTGATGGCAACTTCCAAACTCTTATAGTCTTGAGGCAGATGATCGCTTCTCATTACACTGGTACTAGTCCTACCTTAAGATGGATATTTAATCATTCTCTTTTGTTTGAGTGATTTATCTAGCAGTGAAACCCTCTTGTTTGTCATTAATTTTAGATACTAGAATTAGAATTTGGTTTTAGTGTATATTGAAAGCTTTAATAATCTTCTACAGTACGCTATGGGATAAAATAGTGAAAATATTTATACTTCTCATGGTAATCGTTATTTGTATAAAGGGAAAACCAAACCAAACTATCCGAGGAAACAGATTTAAGCCGACGATCACAACCTACTAAACAAAGGACAACAACAATTACTTAACAACAACTACTTTAATAACAACAACTACTTAACAACAACTACTTTAATAACAACAACTACTTTAATAACAACTACTTTAATAACAACAACTACTTCACAACAACTACTTTAATAACAACAACTACTTTAACAACAACTACTTTAATAACAACAACTACTTTAACAGCAACTACTTTAATAACAACAACTACTTAACAACGAGGCAAGGGAACCACTCAAGGCTACAGGTCACTTATGTATTGTATTGTAATAAGAAATAGGGAGAAACTGGTTCACAAATAGGGTGATAAATTATTGGAATGGACCCAGTCATCAGGTGGTTAGTGCGGAGTCAATAGCGAGTTTTAAAAGGAGGCTAGACAGCTTCATGGATGGGGATGAAAGGTGGATGTAGGTAGTGTTAAGTAACTGGAACGGCCTCTTATAGCTTCCTTGTGTGTTACAGTGGTGCCGTACAGAGTGGTGATCTTCCCGTCCCGCAAGCTGAGTGGCGCCAGTACCTCGTCCAACGCCTGGGTCAGTCTGGGTGGCACTAAAGAGCAGACCACTAATATACCAGTGCCAAAGAACCAAATAGAGCTGGTGTTTCAGGTAATAAGTGTGAGTGTGAGAGTGAGTGAGTGAGTGAGTGAGTGAGTGTGAGTGAGTGAGTGAGTGTGAGTGAGTGTGTGTGAGTGTGTGTGAGTGTGTGTGGGTATGGGTGTGTGTATTCATCTAATTGTAACACTAAATGATATGAAATGAGGTTTATATCGGGTTATAAGAGGTTTCTGCCAGTGAACCATCGTTAACACTCCCCATTTCTTCCTTTTGGCCGCCACATTTCCCCCCATTTTTTTTCTTCGGCATTACAATCAATCAATCTTAACTTTTTTTTGCATTACAATCAATCAGTTTTTTTTTCTTTCTTTACAATCAATCTTCCCTTTTTTTGCATTACAATCAATCTTTCCTTTTTTTTGCATTACAATCAATCAATCTTAACTTTTTTTTTTGCTTTACAATCAATCAATTTTTTTTTGGCATTACAATCAATCATTTTTTTTTTGCATTACAATCAATCAATCTTAACTTTTTTTTTTTGCCTTACAATCAATCAATCTTCCTTTTTTTTGCATTACAATCAATCTTCGTCTCGGCATCTAATTGTAACACTAAACGATATTAAATGATTCATCTAATTATAACACTAAACGATATTAAATCATGTTTGTATCTGGTTATACGAGGTTTCTGCCAATGAATAATAATAAACGCTCCCTATTTTTTCTACATATCACAAGAACTTGGGCTTAACTCACTCATCCACAACATGCATTCCCCAATTGTAACTTTTTGGCATCATCAATCACGTGTAAGTGCATCAAATCAATCTCTCCTGTTTTTCTTCCCTGATCATCTTCCCTTTTTTTCCTAATCTATCTGTACATCTTCTGTCTCTCTGTCGGATTAATTGTACACTACGTATTCAAATGTTAATCTAATTATAACACTAAACTATTTAATCATTTTGTATCTGGTAGTGGTTCTGCCCATGATATTAATATAACGCTCCTTTTTTCCTCTCTCGGCGCACAATGACCTGGGGCTGCTGACCACGCTGCGTATAGGTCACGACAACACCGGCATGTCCCCCAAGTGGATGGTGGAGCCGTTTTGTGCGGAAGGGTCCGACCTACTCTGAGTGGTGTGCGGGTTGTGTTGACGTCTCTCTGTCTCTGTCTGGGTGCCTGTCTCTCTGTCTCTCTTTCTCTGCCTGTCTGTCTTTCTCTCTCTATCTGTCTGTCCCTCTCTCTGTCTGTCTCTCTATCTGTCTGTCTCTATCTGTCTGTCGGTCTGTCTCTCTGTCTGGGTGTCTGTCTCTCTCTGTCTGGATGTCTGTCTCTCTGTCTGTGTCTGTCTCTTATATGACATGTGTGCGTGTATTTTCCAAGTCAATTTTTTTTAACGAGGCAAAAATTCCAGTCTATCCTAAGGTCTCATGCTTAAAATTACGCCTATGTTTACCTGATAATAGGGTTGACTATTATAAAATGCAGCTGAAATTTAGAAGAACATAGTATTCTCTTCTCCTGGCATCAAATATCAGTCAGTAAGCAGCAAGGGGGTCAGGATTTTTCACCTCATTAAAACATTGATGACTTTTAGTGACCTATAATAACTTTTGTGGCTCGTTTTCGATAGGTTCCCGTGTGGGCGATGGCTCGGGCGTTGGTTTTGTCTACCATTAGTGTTACAACTTGGCTTAAAAGTTAGAATAATGTGATGTATTAGGTGACAAAATGACTTATGGCTCGTTTCCCATAGTTCCCGTGTGGGCGATGGCTTGGCCGGGGCATTGATGACGGTTCGCTGGAACGCATTCTGGTGGGAGAGCTGGTTCCCTCCCACATAACCTCGGACGACCTGGTAGGAGTCTTGTCGCACGCCAGTCAGATGCAGATCTCCGAACGTGCCGGGACCTCGCCGCTCGGACCTCAAACTCACCATACCAGACATACAGCAGCATCTGGGTAAGCTTGTGTTTATTTTATTTTACAGTCCAAGAACTCACGGATGAATTATTTTTATCAACTGGAGTTTTTAGCAATGGTAATCGTTTAAATGCAATGATTGTCATAGGAGTTTAATAGTCAATAGGGAGTTTAAATAGTCAATAGGGTGTTTTAAATAGTCAATAGGGAGTTTTGAATAGTCAATAGGGAGTTTTAAATAGTCAATAGGGAGTTTTAAATAGTCAATAGGGAGTTTGAAATAGTCAATAGGGAGTTTTAAATAGTCAATAGGGAGTTTTAAATAGTCAATAGGCAGTTTTAAATAGTCACTAGGGAGTTTTAATAGGAGGTTAGACAATTTCATGGATGGGGATGAAAGGTGGATGTAGGTAGTGTTAAGTAACAGGAACTACCACGTGTAGGTCTCACAGCCTATTGTAGCTTCCTTATTTTCTTATGTTCTTATGTATTTATTTACTAACTTGTGATATACGGGAAAGGAATTATATGCTTATGGGGTCCTGTTGCCATCTCATTTGTTCAATCTTGGCTTTAAATGCAATATTTTACTTAGCATTTAGTATTTCCTTGTCCAGGTTAAACCACACATTAATGCACTGATAAGGAAATCTGTGCTTCTTAATATCCGTCAAGCATCTCGTCTTCTTCAGCTTCGTTCCGTGTTATATTGTGGCTCTTACGTCTCAAACATCCATGTCTTCCCTGTCCATTCTTTCCATTCTGTTGGCCATTTCTTGTCTTGTCATAACAGGAACTAGCACGTGTAGCCGAGGTCTCACAGCCTTTTGTAGCTTCCTTATTTTCTTATGTTATTATGTTCTTGCTCTATACACTGCTATAAAATCTCTCTTTCTCTCCTTTCCTCCAATGAAGACAACCCAATCTACCCAATCTCTCCTCATATGTCAAATCTGATAGACTAGAAACAATCTTTATATGGAGAGAGAGAGATTTTCTTTTATAACATTTATGCCTATAGCACCTGTAGGCAGTGACCTCCAGGGCTCGGATGGTAGGCCCGGTAGGATATGTAGGATGGTAGGCCCGGTAGGATATGTAGGATGGTAGGCCCGGTAGGATATGTAGGATGGTAGGCCCAGGGTCGGATGGTAGGTAGGATATATTACTTTATGTAGATTAATTCCCAAGATATGTGTCAGGCAACATCCTCTAATCTTCACTCACTCACTCTTCCTATTCTTCAGGTGATTCAGTGAACAATCTGGTCAAGTATTTCTACAAGCCGGAGAAGGAGCGCGGCAGCCTGACCCTGCTGCTGTGTGGGGACTTTGGACTGGTGTGCTGCCTCGAGCAAGTCTTCTCCTTCGGCTTCAAGTCCACCAGGTTTTTCGGGAAGAATTTCTACCTTTGGGATTATTTTGGTGAGTCTCATGTATTATTATCATATTGTATCATGTAGGGTCATCATATATCTTGCCTTGAAGTTCCATCTGTAACAAAAAGCACTAACGATTCTTGCTGTTATCATTTTGTCCAGGTCTTTCCCACATTAATGTTATCAAATAGCCTTACAACTTCATCTGTTGTAATTTCAACTTCACAACGAACTATAGATTTTTACCACTGAAAGATACAGGCTTCAAATAATCTCTAAAACAATGATAAATAGATTTTCTTTCATGTGAAGTTTACTGTTTTCCGCCATCAAATAACAACAACAGTCTTGATTACAATTTGTTTTCTTAGTACAGTAGCTCTTCTCCCATTCCTTGATTTGAGTGTTTTGTCAATCACTATTGCACCTACAGGAACTACCACGTGTAGGTCTCATGGCCTCTTGTAGCTTCCTTATTTCCTTCCTTGTTGTTTTCTAATGTTCTAATGTTCTTATCACTGCACTTGTTACCACCATCTTAACCCCTTGAGACCCAGAACGTAATTTCCATTGTATTGTAATTTGGGTACCATTAGACAATTTTAATGAATATAAGCAATATTTTAATAGCTATAACCTGTTTAGTATCCTTGTCCACTAGTTAATTTGGTATATTCAGTGACTTTTCCTAATTTTATGGCTTGACAACGTACAATTTCATATAGCAAAGGAAAGATCTGGGTGTGAAGGGGTTAAGTTCACCATTATTCCTCATTATTAAGCTCACCATTATTATTTCTATTACTAAGTCCACCTTTATTCCCCCACAGAGAGAGTCCAGCAGCACTTTGAGGTGTTGCTGCGGGAGGAGGCGGAGAGGGAGCAGCTGACCGGCATCACCAGGGATGGGCGGGACAAGGGAATGGGCACCATGGCCGAGTTTGTGTCCCTGGTGTCGCGCATCAACGGCTCCTCCTCACACCTGGGCAAAGACGACAAGTTCCAGCTCTTTGTGTGTCTGGCGGCGAGGTGAGGCGGGGGGACTTATTTATTTATTTGTTATTTTGTTATTATTATTATTATTTATTTATTTATTTTATATATATATTTATTTTTTTTTTTTGATTTTTTGAATTTTTTGATTTTTGATTTTTGATTTTGTTGTTTTTATTTTTGTTTGTTTGTTTGTTCATAATGTTTCCTTACTCAACTCGACCATTATATTTTGTGGTGATGTAGTTTTGTTTATAATGTTTCTCTACTTAATTCGACCATTAGGACTTGTTTACATAGATGGAAAATGAGTTGGCAATATACAGATGTCTTTATATGCCGCAGACCCACTTGAAGAGGGAATTTATTAGAAAAAAGTAGGAAAAATGTATACTCACTCTCAATCATGAATGAATCTATAGAAGCACATTCTCTATTGCAGATGAATACATAGATGTCCATTAATTCTCTATGAAATAAGATAGATTGCATTATATGAGCTTTATAATTTTTGGGGGCTTTTTTTTTTATTTTTATTTCTTTTTTTGACTGTTTGTGATGTGGGATGAGATCGATTGCATTTTATGAGCTTTAATTTTTTTTTATGTACTTTTCTTGTTTTCTTTTTGCTGTCCTATTCTTGACTGCATTTTTGCTCCTCAGGGCCCACTACTTGCGATTATATATATATTTTTTTTTATTACTATTTTCCTCCCCAGGGCCTACCTCTTAAGATTATGTTGTTCTTTTTACGACTTATTTTTCATCTTCTATCTGTAGACTCCCAATCTCTATTATGGATGAATACATAGGTGTCCATTAATTCTCTATGAAATAAGACAGATTGCATTATATGAGCTTAATAAATTTTGGTGGCCTTTTCTTTCTTTTCTACAGGAACTACCATGTGTAGGTCTCTCGGCATCTTGTAGCTTCCTTATTTTCTAACGTTCTTTACTCTATTTTTTCATTATTTCATTTACTATACATATTTACATTATTTTTCCTACCCAGGGCCCACCTCCAGCCGCGCATCCTGCTCCCCCTCCAGCGCTCCCCCGTCACCAGCCACATGTACGAGGAAACATCCTTCCTGCGCGACCCCCAGTTAGTGCGCGACCTCATCAACGTTCTCTCCGCCCTCAACGAGTTCGAGATCACGCTGGAAAGTTCTCTGACGCGAGGGATCGACTAATTCGCATAAATACGTAATTACTATACTCTGTTTTTTTTTACGAGGTGAAAAATCCTGACCGTTGGATGTTTACTGACTGATATTTGATGCCAGGAGAAAGGTATACTACGGTTTTTCTTAATTTCAAAGGGAAATACTACGGTTTTTCGTAATTTCAGAAGGGAATACTACGGTTTCTCCTAATTTCAAAGGGGAATACTACGGTTTTTCTGAATTTCAAAGGGGAATACTACGGTTTTTCTTAATTTCAAAGGGAAATACTACGGTTTTTCGTAATTTCAGAAGGGAATACTACGGTTTCTCCTAATTTCAAAGGGGAATACTATGGTTTTTCTGAATTTCAAAGGGGAATACTACGGTTTTTCGTAATTTCAGAAGGGAATACTACGGTTTCTCCTAATTTCAAAGGGGAATACTACGGTTTCTCCTAATTTCAAAGGGGAATACTACGGTTTTTCGTAATTTCAGAAGGGAATAGTACAGTTCTTCTAAATTTCAACTATATTTTATCATAGTCAACCATATCAGGTAAACATAGGCATAATTCTAAACATGAGACCATAATGGAATTTTCGCCTCGTTAAATAAAATAGACTATAGTGTCTCAGCATTATTAAGGTGGCGTCAGGTGCACATTCCTCCCAACCATTGCTCACCAAAAGGGTTGCTGCTTCGGTGACTCCCTGCAGCCAACCGCCAGTCATACACTAAGAGATCTATGTGGTGATGGAAGTGCATGGATGACACTGCCTTAAGGTGACACTGTCCAAAGCATACATAGGGATTGTGGGATGGAGCCAATGCATAAAGAAACTGGGTAGAAAAGAAGAGGAAAAAGAGATAAGGGAGAAAAGAGGAAAGGAGGAAAAAGGGAAAAGAAGAAAAGAGGGTTCGGAAAGAAGTAGAAGTTTTAGGAAGAAAGTTTTTTTGTTTTTGGATGAAGAAAGTTTTTTTGGTTTTAGGAAGAAGAAGGTTTTTTTTTTTTGGAAGAAGAATGTTTTTTTAGGTTTTAGGAAGATATTTTTTTTGGTTTTTAGGAAGCAAGTTTTTTTTTTTTTTAGTAATGCGAGGATGTGAAACGTAGATTGCAGTTTGTGTGGGTGTTAAATATACATAAATTGGAGATCGTATGGTTTTATAAGGAACGTACGTAATAGCTTGTAATCCGGAAGTAGGCTTACAGAAAGAACTAGGAAATTATGGAGGATTTCAGGAACTAGAAACTGGAGAGTATGGTTTTATCAGGAAGGTTAACAGCTTGTAATATAGAAGAATGTAGGAATAACTAAGGAATGATGGAGGATTTTGCAAGATTTTGATTTGAGAACAAGAATATGGCTGATGAAATAGAATGATGAAAGACGATGAATCTGAAATGAGGTTTGATATTATGATTCAGGAAAGTATAAGAATCTGAATGAATAGAGATTGATAGAAATTCATAGTGGAGTTAATTGTGTAGGAACCAAGGAAGGATTAGTTTTATTAGATGTGCTTAGAAAAATACACTTACTGGAAATGAAGGTTTTGTTTTGATGAAGGAAGGAAACTGATTCAGGAAATTATAGGAATCTGAATGACTAGGGATTGATAGAAATTCATAGGGGAGATAATGTTGTAGTGAAGAAAGGATTAGTTTTATTAGATGTGCTTAGAAAATACATTAACTGGAACTGAAGGTTTTGTTTTGATGAAGGAAGGAAACTGATTCAGGAAATTTTAGGAACATCTGAATAGTGAATGATACATGTAGAAATTCGAAGTGGAGTTAATTGTGTAGTGAAGAAAGGATTAGTTTTATTAGACGTGCTTAAAGAATACACTTACTGGAAATGAAGGTTTTGTTTTGAGGTGTGAAAGAAACTACTTAAGCGAACACAACAGTACAAGTTTTATTGCCAAACTTGACATCGTAAGGAATTTTTAACGTTTTCTAAGAACAGGAAGAAACAAATGTGATAGCAATTGAAGACTAATGACCAAAAAAGCATCAAATATAAACATTATAAGTATGATTAGTATTTTGAAAAGATGAGTTAATATTTAACAATGTATGATTCAACAAACTGTCAGACTTTTGAAAGATATATTTTTCCATATTTACTAACCACTCTCTAGATACAAAAAGAAGGAACGTATGTCATTAATTATCCTTACCGTCAATAACACTAATGTCACCGGTCGCCATATATTACAAATTTTAGCATCACTACAGACTTTTATGTGGCACTGAAGAGGCATGCACAGTATTATGTACCTGTCTTCAGTGGTACATACAAATTAGTAGTGATGCTAGAATTTGTAATATATGGCACTTGGCGACATTAGTGCAGTGGCGACTAAATGTTATTGACGGTAATACAGTAAACTCTCTAATTCGAACTAATTGGGGGGAGACCTGGGTCGAATTAGCCGAAAGTCCGAATTATCCGATGGTTACCTCCAGCCCCTCCACACAATAATAAGTCACTCCAACATGCCAAAACAGCACAGATTGTATTACTTGTACTCACCAAAACCATTGTATTTATATGAAAATTATAAGTACACACACTTATAATACCACATAATAAAAATTATAATAATACAAATTACAATAGAACATATACACATAAGAACTCATAAACCATCAATTTCTTACTACTTAAAGATTAGATTATACACACACACAGTTTTCGCATAGGTGGCTCAAATAGGGATTAATAATAATAATATTAATACTGAAAATACTAATACTGATCGTTGTATTGAAGTAATGATTAATCTAGCAATGCCTATCATATTTTCATGTCATGTAAGTTTTGTCTAATTTGTGATTTTTAAGAAATATCTGGAAGTATCATGACATTGTGAATTGGCTGAAATAGGGACTTCTAATCATTGTAACTGAAAACTGACTCCAGATTCGTGTTCATCATGCCCGAAAACTGCTAGGAACGAATTTTCAAGCAAAACTATTTAAAAAAAAGATATAGCAAAATTTGCAAGGGTACCCTTTGCAAAATTTGAACTGGTCTGAAGCAGGTCGAATTATCCAAAGTTTGAATTATACGTGTTCGATTTAGAGAAGGTTTACTGTAGTGACACATATCAGTTGTCAAGTGGAGGCAGAAAATGATGCAATCCGCTATCTGTTATCTCCCTGTTCTTGATAGACAGTGACATACATAAGCTTGCCGGCTTTTCAACACCCTTTTTGTTATGTAACTTGAGTGTGAGGGGCTAGAGAGGTACTGAGGGGGCTAGAGAGGTACTGAGGGGGCTAGAGAGGTACTGAGGGGGCTAGAGAGGTACTGAGGGGGCTAGAGAGGTACTGAGGGGGCTAGAGAGGTACTGAGGGGGCTAGAGAGGTACTGAGGGGGCTAGAGAGGTACTGAGGGGGCTAGGGAGGTACTGAGGGGGCTTGTGTAGGAGGGAACCAAGGCAGGTACAAATAAATACTCATTGATTCCTGCTGTTCAGTTTTTAGAGAGGCTGTCTGTCTATGAGGCATTTTGTATGTACTGTATATATTTTATGCTATAAGAATATGTGTGTGTGTGTGTGTGTGTGTGTGTGTGTGCGTGTGTGTGCGTGTGTGTGTGTGTGTGTGTGTGTGTGTGTGTGTGTGTGTGTGTGTGTGTGTGTGTGTGTAGTAGCAGCTCACTCTGCTGGGCGTTATATTTTGGTATACTCAGACCAAATATTTATACAATAGTATCGTCAAAGTTACGTTGTTTAGTGACAGTTCTGATTACCATGATGGATACAATACAGTGTTGGTGGTCAGCATTTATTACTGGTGTTAAAGTTTATGTTACAGGAAATTTTTGATTCAGAAATTATAAAGCATAAATTTCATCGCTTTACGACTTAAGTTGGACATATTTTGTTCGCTTAATATTTGGCTCAGTTTTAAACACACAAGTAAAGTATCAAATTTTTGTCATTATAAGTTATTTTGTGAAGTGACTTATAAGTTACCTTGACTTTTTAATGGTAATTGATTGATTTAATGCCAAAAAAGGAGGAAATTATTATTATTATTATTATTATTATCTATATTTTTTTAACGGTACTAACCTAACCTAACCAGTAAATGCTGAACACTGACCCAACAACCTTTTGAGCGCACTAAGTCATAATGTGCTACCATCCAGTCTACACAATAACTCTAAGATTTTCTAAGCTGTGTTTTGTATGTCAATATATTTTAGGGATGAAATACCAAATACTTAAGTTAACTAGAAATATAATCAGGGTTATTTCACTCATTTCATTTTCTAGGTCATTGTTGTAAGTATGTTTCATAGTGTGCTGGTGTGGGTTCAGGAAGATTGAAGCCAGTGATGTGAAGCTCCAACCACCCATGGGGAACTAAAGAAAGAGTCAATATGGGTAAGGTTTTGGCCCCATGGTCCCGTGTGGGTAAGGGTAAGGGCAGGGAAGAGGAAGGGGAACTAAAGAAAGAGTCAATATGGGTAAGGTTTTGGCCCCATGGTCCCGTGTGGGTAAGGGTAAGGGAAGGGAAGGGGAGAGCTGCACGTGCCATAGCGGTGGTGAGGACAATGCAGATTCCCTGAACTGTGATATTTGTCATGTTCATAAATTCAAACCTTGTGTGTCTCCTGGCTCATGTGGAGGAGTGTTGATGCTTGTGAAAAGGCAAGAACCAAAAAAACCTTTGTCTGTCTGTCTGCTGTGAACATGACTGTCATCGGCTGACTCCATGAGGTGGCCGAACAATACTCATTCTCTCTAGTGAGTACAAAGGTGGGACTCCCGCGGCACTGGTGAACGCGAGTCACGTCTCTTGGTGCCCAGATTGTTGTACCATAAGTCTTGGTGCCCAGATTGTCTCTTGGTACCCATATTGTTGTACCATAAGTCTTGGTGCCCAGATTGTTGTACCATAAGTCTTGGTGCCCAGATTGTCTCTTGGTACCCAGATTGTTGTACCATAAGTCTTGGAGACCAGATTGTTGTACCATAAGTCTTGGAGACCAGATTGTTGTACCATAAGTCTTGGAGACCAGATTGTTGTACCATAAGTCTTGGAGACCAGATTGTTGTACCATAAGTCTTGGAGACCAGATTGTTGTACCATAAGTCTTGGAGACCAGATTGTTGTACCATAAGTCTTGGTGCCCAGATTGTTGTACCATAAGTCTGTGTTCATAGAAACTCACTTGTACAGCATAAACAGTGCAAGGACAAT
This sequence comes from Chionoecetes opilio, assembly GCA_016584305.1. Taxonomy (NCBI): domain Eukaryota; kingdom Metazoa; phylum Arthropoda; class Malacostraca; order Decapoda; family Majidae; genus Chionoecetes; species Chionoecetes opilio. The sequence continues at coordinate 378,168 of JACEEZ010003037.1, forward strand.
ATTGATTTTGTACTTATAGTACAAGCTGTTACACTTGTAAAAGTGTGTTAGTACATACTGTATACTTTAGGAAAGAAGTGTGCTGTTCCTAGCAATATATTTTGTTTTATTTATGTTAAAGGCTGGAGCCGAGTTACTGCTCAACTGTCGCTCCGGGCAGTCCAATGCATCAATGTATCGCATCGCATGTATTCATTGTATAAATAAAAATAGACCCCGTTGTATGGAATGATTCGCCCTGAAGCCACTTGGAGCAAACTGTTGGACAAAGTTTTTGAAGGAATAATCCCACGAAGCGTTACACACGTAGGCACACACTCACCCCTCCTCTCTCTTAGCCACTGACATTAACAAGTGCTCAAAACACGACACTCAGAACCTTGCAAGATTTCTCTTTGTTCTATGACAACTTGTGTACTTATGTAAATAATTTTTGCAGGCTTGCATGACAGCGGCGCACTCACAGACTTTGTCGATCACAGTCAGGATCACTGCAAGCGACTTCAAAACACAGCTTGACACGAGAGCACGAGCCGGCCTTGACCTGCACCCTGACTAGGACACAAGCTCCATGGCACGCTCCCTCCAGATCACAGTCGGTCAGTTAGCAAGTTATCAGCGGTTGTCGGGTCTTCCCTGTGGTGTATTACCTTCCTGGCAGCCTCGTTAGTGCGCGTCACCTTCTCCCCGCGCCATGCTGTCCCCCCGTACTCAGGGCGGAGAGGGCTTTTTACTACAGTAACCTCTCGTATTGACCTCATTATTCGTTTTTTTTAGCGGTCGAAATTTCCTAAGCCATAGATTTACACTAATTTTTTTTTTTTTATTTTTAGTTTTATCTTTTTTTTAACATATCCCCCCCCTTATTGCCACTACTTGACCAATTAGTCCAATATGAGAGCCATCTATCCGAATATGAGAGTTTTACTTTTCATGAACGCCCTTTCTGGCATCATTCCCTGCATCTCCGTTCACTTCGCTCAGACATCCAGCAAGGTAGTACAGCTAATGTCTCATCATCAAAGAACTTTGCAAAATTCATGACTAAAGCATGACATTTCTACAGTGTAGTAAACATGCCATAAGGCCTTCCTTTTCAGATCGGAGGTAAGGCAGTTTGACCTCTGGGACCGTGAGAGCTCATGACCCTCAAGTGTCAAACTATTTGATGTGTTGCGTCCATTGGTTATGGTAGCAGATGTTTTATGATGTACAAACCTGCATTTTGTTCCAATTAACAATGTCTACATATTCCCACACAGTTTGTTATTATTTAAGTTTTCTCTTTGACCTTCTGAGGACCAGTGAAGAGTCCATACCTCAACATATTCGAAATATTGATTGCCAATGATGTAAACTGTTTGTGGCTGTGGTGGCTGTGGTGGGCCTGTGTTGGCTGTGGTGGCTGTCGTGTGCTGTCGGTGCTGCGAGGCGTGGTGGCTGTGGGGGTCTGTGTGGCTGTGGGGCTGTGGGGCTTAGATGGCTGTGGTGCTGTGTTAGCTGTGTGCTGTGTGGATGTGGTAGCTGTGGTGGCGTGGTTGGCTGTGTGTGGCTGTGTAGCGTGGTGGCTGTGGTGGCATGGTGTGGCTGTGGTGGCTGTGGTTGGCTTGGTGTGGCTTGGTGGCTGTGGTGGTGTGGTCGTGGGGGCTTGGTGTCATGTGGTGGCATGTGGCGCTGTTGGTATGTGTGGCTGTAGGTGTCCGTGGTGGCTGTGGTGGCTGTGGTAGCTGTGGTGGCTGTGGTGGCTGTGGTGGTGGCTGTGGTGGCTGTGGTGGCTGTGGTGGCTGTGGTGGCTGGTACTAACACAATTGTTGTACTTGTGTGTTGCAGGATTTCCTGCCTGATGATCGAAGCCAAGATACAAGCATCCCAGACCTGATTGTCACTATGGCAAAGCGTCATATCCTCATAGACCCAGCCCAGCCCTCTACGTCCAAGCAATCAAGACCACCCCCAAGAACTAACTGGGAGCTTTGTATTCTTTGCCAAGCAGAGACAGATGAACCTTTGCAGTGCCCACTAAGATCAACCATGAAACCGAGTGGTAGTGGCTATGCATCATTGACAGAAGACCTCCTTCAGTTCAAGGGACTTCGGCACATGCCAATGTAACTCAACGTGAACAGACTGGATGATGGCGATGGCGTAGAAGCTACCTTGAGGACACACAGTGCTCAGTGGCACAAGAAATGTCGTTTAAAGTTTAACAAAAAATTTTTTGACCAGCAGAGCAGAGCAGAATCAGCTTCATGACAGCAATCTAGTACCGGTACTCCAACCGTGCACACACGATCAGCAGCTGCCCACAGGCTTCCACAGTCAACCGAGCCTATCTGTTTCTTCTGCAATAAGCCAGCTGGCACCGCAGACTTGCACGAAGCAGCTACAAAGGAAATTGACAAGAACGTTCGGAGATGGGCCACTGAACTGCTGGCCAAGCTGTCTGCAGGAGACATGATTGCCATCGAGGCAAAATACCATCGCAACTGTCTCCGTGCATTATACAACAAAATCAGACCAGCCGCACTCAAGGACGAGGATGCGGATCGTCTGCATGGCACAGCCTTTGCTGAGCTGGTGGTATTCATGGAGGACATGCATGCAGATGAGGACAATGCCCCTGTATTTAAACTCTCAGACGTGGCTAACCTCTACAAGACGAGACTGGAGCAGCTGGGTGCCACGGTAACCAACAGAATACACACAACCAGACTGAAGGACAGACTTCTTTCTGTGCTTCCTGATCTGAGAGCCCATTCTCAGGGCCGAGACACACTTCTCTTGTTTGAGAAAGATATAGGTCCCACCCTGAAGAAGGCCTGTGATCATGACAGTGATGCCATGCACCTAGTAAGAGCAGCACAGGTAGTACATAGAGAAATGTTTCAGACCAGGTTCACCTTTGACGGTGCATTCCACGCTGACTGCCAGAAAGATCCTTGCTCTGGTGAACATGATCCTCGATGGGGCGAACATCAAGCACCAGAGTAAGTTGGCCAACACAAGCACCACAACTGCTGCTCTTACAGTATCGCAGCTACTGGTGTTCAACAGTGTAAAGCATTACACTTTACATGCACGCAGTGTGGAGTCAACCTCAGTGCACCACAGCCGCGAGAGAAACCCAACTCCCACTCTACTTGTCCCTCAAGATTCACGCTGTGACCAGGAGCAGAGGTCTGATTGACACTGTTCAGCCTAGGGATGTGTGTGTCATATGATAGATTACTACAGCTCACAGCAGACATTGCCAATGGTGTCTGCCAGCGCTTCAACACGGAAGAAGTTGTTTGCCCACCCAAGCTGCGCAAGGGACTGTTCACTACTGGGGCTGTCAATAATATTGACCATAACCCCAGCTCTGCGACAGCCAAGGATTCTTTTCATGGCACAGGTATCTCCCTAATGCAACATCCATCACACACGAATGGCAGACTCGACCGTGGTGCAGTGGTGATTGGGCAAGACATCTCTTCCGCCAAGTCGGTAGCACCTCTGCCATCAGTGTACACAAGTGTGCCACCTGCTGCCATGAAGACGAAGCACTTCACTGCACCGGCTGTACAACGTCCTGCAAGGCCTCCCGACCTCCTGGCTGCTGAAGCTGCCGTGGAAGAAGAGTATGGGTGGCTGAGGACAGTGAAGACAGCTCTAAAGAAGCACTCCATAGATGAATGGGTGTCATGGTCTGCCTACCATGCTGATGTCCAGCAAGCAGTGATCCCACCTGCCGCGATCAATGCACTGTTGCCTCTGTTCCTAGACAGCGCACTTTAATTGAAAATTAAGGCTGCACAGATGATCTTACAACACGATTTCATGCAAGCTGTTCTGGACACCACAATAACCTAAATGTGTATTTCAATAAATTAGTTTTCTGAGGTCACTGACCTCATTTAAAGCACTTGTTCAGTCATGGTTGCATCCTGTGATTATGTATAAATAGGCTCCCCAGAAGATAAAGGGACCAACACATGGCAACATACCTTTGTAATGATTCCCAAAACAGACAAACTGCACCAGAATCGTGAAAAAATGACAATTTCAATGTAACTGAGGTCATTGACCTCTCATTATCCTCAGAGGTCAAATCTGACTTACCTCCCGATCTGAAAATGAACCTTATGGCATGTACTAACACTGGTAAACATTTCATGCTTTAGTCATAATTTGCACAATTGTTATGATTATCTGCTGCACTAGAAGGTCTGTCTTACATAAAAAAATAAGGAAGCTACAAGAGGCTGTGAGACCTACACGTGGTAGTTCCTGTTCCTGTCTTGCCTCATCAGTGAGTAACTCGGGTCATGTCAGGCAGGTCGTGTCAGTCAGTCCGGCTCTGTTAAGATGCAAATGCTGGGAAGAATGACTGTAAACGTTCCTCTTAATATGTGATTGACGGGTATATTCTATCATAGGTAAAAATTAGGCCTATAAAGGAACAGTTTTTACTTTTAGGCCGTTGCACACACCGAGGCAACCAATCACATGAAACCAGTTTTTATTTTTTTATATTTTTATTTTACATTGGAGCCTATAGCGGCTGTAGGCCTGTTGCTTATCATCAATTAATACAAATAATAGTAAAAACAGTAGGTACTAATAATTATGAGTATGATGAAGATGATGATGATAATGATGCTAATAATAACAATAGCAACAATAACTAGAGTACTGCGAGAGTGCGTATAAGAGATAGGTCGGAAGGTTGTGACGCCAGGTAAAGAGAAAGCGGGCGGGGCGGGAAAACTCTGCGGTGACGTCCTTGCCGCGTTTCACTTACTCCGTAGACATATATTCTTTCTTATATTTATTACTATTATTATTACAGATCATTATCAGTTTTATTATATCATTATGTATTCATTACTGCTATATTTATTCATGTACCAACTAACAAACTCATTATATTATAATAATGTAACTCTATAGACAGCTAACAAATACGACGCAAGTCAGCAACACAGAGCGCATGACAGGGTATCAGATGCTGAATCAATGTGAAAAGATGAGGGTAAAAATAGGTCTTAACAATGTATGAAAATTGTATGAATAATTATATTATATACAAATAATAATATTAATTAGCAATAATAGCTAGAGCAGTGCGAGTAGCTATTATAGTTTCTGTATTAATGATGGCTGAAGTTTAGTGCAGCGAATGCAGCTGAGCGTGGAAAACTCTGCGGAGCCGTTGTCGCATTCCTAACTCCGTAGATATATTCTATATTAATTACTTTACTATTATAGTTACAAAATTACATACATCATCATCCAGTCATTACAGCCAATCATGATTATCTGGTATGATCGTATAGTCCATGATCTCATTGCTTTATTGATTATAGTAGTAGTCTAGTAGTAGTACTTTGATCATTAGTTATCATTACTAAGATCTAAGATTATCATTATTATTACTATTAGCTCTTATCATTATAATTTGAACGCATACATCGACGTGGATCAATGGAATTTATGCTTTTATAGAAAACATACACTTGGTTATAAAATGTTAACTGGGATTATGTTTCTACAGTACTTCATGGATCCGAGATAGGACGATAGGAGGAGGGGGGGGGGGTGTGACTAAGCTGGAGGGATATATTCTATCATAGATAAAAATTAGGCTTTTATAGGAATATTTTCACTTCCTCGGCAGCTCGCAATACCGACGCAACCAATCGCATGAAACAATTACTTAACATCAATTAATAGCATTAGTAAAAATAGTACTAATAATTATGCAAATGATGAAAATTATAATATACAATAATAATAACAATAGAAATAATAGCTTGGTGGACACGTAGCACGTTACTGAAGACACAGCCCGTAGGATATCCTGCTTACACACACACACACACACACACACACACACACACACACCACACACACACCACACACACACCACACACACACACACAACACACACACACACACAACACACACACACACACACACACACACACACACACACACACACCACCACACACACACACACACACACACACACACACACACACACCACACACACACCACACACACACACACACACACACACACACACACCACACACACACACACACAACCACACACACACACACACACACACACACACACACACACACACACACACACACACACACACACACACACACACACACACACACACACACACACACACACACACACACACACACACACACACACACACACACACACACACACACACACACACACACACACACAACACACACACACCACACACACACACACACACACACACACCACCACACACACACACCACACACACACACACCACACACACACACACACAACACACACACACACACACACACACACACACACACACACACACACACACACACACACACACACACACACACACACACACACACAC
>JACEEZ010003037.1:389588-397088 GCA_016584305.1 Chionoecetes opilio
AACAATGCAAACCAAAAAGGCGAATAAAAACTCATCTCACTCAAACTCGAATAAAAACTAAAAAAAACCTCCTCACTCAAAAAAAACTAAAAAAAAACTCAACTCACTCAAAAAACTATAAAAAAAATACAAAAAAAACTCACTACTAACTCAAAACTCAAATAAAAACGCAACTCACTCAAACTCGAATAAAAACTCATCTCACTCAAACTCAAATAAAAACTAAAAAAAACCTCCTCACTCAAAAAAACTAAAAAAAAACTCAACTCACTCAAAAAACTATAAAAAAACAAAAAACAAAAACCACTACTAACTCAAAACTCAAATAAACTCATCTCACTCAAACTCAAATAAAAACTAAAAAAACCTCCTCCCTCAAAAACACTTAAAAAAAACTCAACTCACTCAAAAAACTATAAAAAAAAACACACAAAAAAAACCACTACTAACTCAAAACTCAAATAAAAACGCAACTCACTCAAACTCGATTTTTTTTTTTTTTAACATAACACCACCGCGCACAACCTACAGAAAAAATCCCTCCCAGCAAGGTGGCGATAGTGGTGAAGGAGGTGACGACAATGCCACCACCTACACCTACTTCGCCAGATCGCCTCGTCTTCACCTCCGTCAAGAGGTGAAAAACTCCTTCTACATCATAGGTTTCTCTCTACCTTAAGAGAGAAACTGGCCCTTTTGGGACTTTTCTCGCCACTGGGAGCCTTTTATCCCTCAAAATATGGCTCGGGATCAAGGGATAACCGTTCTGCCTTCACTTATTTAATATGAATTGCAATTTACGACGAAAACGCCAAGAGGGTGTACGATAAATGTGTGTGCATGACTCTCTCCTCTCACTCACACACTCTTTCTCTCTCTCCCTATCTATCCCTCTCTCTCTCTCTCTCTCTCTCTCTCTCTCTCTCTCTCTCTCTCTCTCTCTCTCTCTCTCTCTCTCTCTCTCTCTCTCTCTCTCTCTCTCTCTCTCTCTCTCTCTCTCTCTCTCTCTCTCTCTCTCTCTCTCTCTCTCTCTCTCTCTCTCTCTCTCTCTCTCTCTCTCTCTCTCTCTCTCTCTCTCTCACACACACACACTCTCTTTATCTCTCTCTCACACACACTCTTTCTCTCTCCCTATCTGTCTCTGTCTCTCTCTGTCTGTCTGTCTGTCTGTCTGTCTCTGTCTCTGTTTCTCTCTCTGTCTCTTTCTCTCTCTATCTATGTCTCTCTTTCTCTCTCTATGTCTCTCTTTCTCTCTCTCTCTCTCTCTCTCTCTCTCTCTCTCTCTCTCTCTCTCTCTCTCTCTCTCTCTCTCTCTCTCTCTCTCTCTCTCTCTCTCCGTTATTCCCCAAAGCATTATAATCCTCACTACTTTCTGTACAATCTTGCCAGGGCAGCCCAGTACATATAGACATCTACTATTTATTCTCCTCGTTGTAGCCACCGCATGATCTAAAATTACAGACTATTTTTATATCTTTTTCTCTTGACTTCTCTATCCACTCGTAAAGATTTCTTGTACCTACTCACCTACTCTTCCTTCGTGTGTTTTTAACCCCTTCACGCCCAGATCTTTCCTTTGTAGTAGTAGTAGTAGTAGTAGTAGTAGTAGTAGTAGTAGTTAGTTAACCCCTTCACGCCCAGATCTTTCCTTTGTAGTAGTAGTAGTAGTAGTAGTAGTAGTAGTAGTAGTAGTAGTAGTAGTAGTAGTAGTAGTTAACCCCTTCACGCCCAGATCTTTCCTTTGTAGTAGTAGTAGTAGTAGTAGTAGTTAACCCCTTCACGCCCAGATCTTTCCTTTGCTATATAAAATCGTCTGTTGTTGAGCCATAAAATTACGAAAAGTAACTGAATATACCAAATTAGTTAGTCGACAATGATACTAAAAAGGTCATAGCTATAAAACATTGCTTATATTCACTAAAAATCGTCTAATGGCACCCAAATTATAATGGAAATTACGCTCTGGGTCTCAAGGGGTTAGCCATTATCTCCTTTCCTCCCATTTACTTCTATTTTGATTTCCATTTTATCTTGCATTCATTTATTTTATCGATTTATTATTCAGATGGTTTTTATTTCCTTCTTTTCATGACCTTTCTATCCACCCGTAAGGATTTCTTGTACCTATTCTTCCTTCGTGTGTTCCTATCCATTATCTCCTTTCCTGCCACTTACTTCTGTTTTGATTTCCATTTTGTCTTTTAATTTATTTGATCTATCTTTTAGTCAGACAATTTCCTTTTCCTTTTTATCATGACCTTTCTATCCACTCGTAAGGAATTCGCGTACCTATTCTGCCTTCGTGTGTTGCTTTCGTGTAGGAGAAAAAACATGCAATCCAAAATCTCTAATAAAAACTCAAGTAACTCAAACGCGAATAAAAACTCATCTCACTCAAACTCGAATAAAAACTCATCTCACTCAAACTCGAATAAAAACTCACCTCACTCAAACCCGAATAAAAACTCACCTCACTCAAACCCGAATAAAAACTCACCTCACTCAAATGCGAATAAAAACTAATCTCACTCAAACTCGAATAAAAACTCATCTCACTCAAACTCGAATAAAAACTCATCTCACTCAAACGCGAATAAAAACTCATCTCACTCAAACTCGAATAAAAACTCATCTCACTCAAACTCGAATAAAAACTCATCTCACTCAAACTCGAATAAAAACTCATCTCACTCAAACTCGAATAAAAACTCAAGTAACTCAAACGCGAATAAAAACTCATCTCACTCAAACTCGAATAAAAACTCATCTCACTCAAACTCGAATAAAAACTCATCTCACTCAAACGCGAATAAAAACTCAAGTAACTCAAACGCGAATAAAAACTCACCTCACTCAAACGCGAATAAAAACTCAACTCACTCAAATGCGAATAAAAACTCATCTCACTCAAACGCGAATAAAAACTCATCTCACTCAAACGCGAATAAAAACTCAACTCACTCAAATGCGAATAAAAACTCATCTCACTCAAACGCGAATAAAAACTCAACTCACTCAAAATGCGAATAAAAACTCATCTCACTCAACGCGAATAAAAACTCAACTCACTCAAACGCGAATAAAAACTCAACTCACTCAAACGCGAATAAAAACTCAACTCACTCAAATGCGAATAAAAACTCATCTCACTCAAACGCGAATAAAAACTCAACTCACTCAAACGCGAATAAAAACTCAACTCACTCAAACGCGAATAAAAACTCAACTCACTCAAACGCGAATAAAAACTCAACTCACTCAAACGCGAATAAAAACTCAACTCACTCAAACGCGAATAAAAACTCAACTCACTCAAATGCGAATAAAAACTCATCTCACTCAAACGCGAATAAAAACTCAACTCACTCAAATGCGAATAAAAACTCATCTCACTCAAACGCGAATAAAAACTCATCTCACTCAAACGCGAATAAAAACTCAACTCACTTAAACGCGAATAAAAACTCATCTCCCTCAAACGCGAATAAAAACTCACCTCACTCAAACGCGAATAAAAACTCAACTCACTCAAATGCGAATAAAAACTCAACTCACTCAAATGCGAATAAAAACTCAACTCACTCAAATGCGAATAAAAACTCAACTCACTCAAATGCGAATAAAAACTCACCTCACTCAAACTCGAATAAAAACTCAACTCACTCAAATGCGAATAAAAACTCATCTCACTCAAACGCGAATAAAAGCTCATCTCACTCAAACGCGAATAAAAACTCATCTCACTCAAACGCGAATAAAAACTCATCTCACTCAAACGCGAATAAAAACTCAAGTAACTCAAACTCGAATAAAAACTCATCTCACTCAAACGCCAATAAAAACTCATCTCACTCAAACGCGAATAAAAACTCATCTCACTCAAACGCGAATAAAAACTCAAGTAATTAAACGCGAATAAAAACTCAACTCGCTCAAACTCGAATAAAAACTCATCTCACTCAAACTCGAATAAAAACTCATCTCACTCAAACTCGAATAAAAACTCACCTCACTCAAACTCGAATAAAAACTCATCTCACTCAAACTCGAATAAAAAACTCAACTCACTCTCAAACGCGAATAAAAAACTCATCTCAAAATCAAACGCGAATAAAAAAACTCAACTCACTCAAACGCGAATAAAAACTCACTCACTCAAACCGAATAAAAACTCATCTCACTCCCAAACTCGAAATAAAAAAACTCATCTCACTCAAACTCGAATAAAAATCATCCTCACTCAAACGCGAATAAAAACTCAACTCACTCAAACTCGAATAAAAACTCATCTCAACTCAAACTCAGAAATAAAAAACTCATCTCACTCAAACTCGAATAAAAACTCACCTCACTCAAACTCGAATAAAAACTCTCTCACTCAAACTCGAATAAAAACCTCATCTCACTCAAACTCGAATAAAAACTCATCTCACTCACAACTCGAATAAAAACTCACCTCACTCAAACTCGAATAAAAACTCACCTCACTCAAACTCGAATAAAAACCTCACCTCACTCAAAAACTCGAATAAAAAAACTCATCTCACTCAAACTCGAATAAAAACTCAATCTCACTCAAACTCGAATAAAAACTCATCTCACTCAAACTCGAATAAAAACTCTCATCTCACTCCTCAAACGCGAATAAAAACTCATCTCACTCAAACTCGAATAAAAAACTCATCTCACTCAAACTCGAATAAAAACTCCTCACTAAAACCTCGAATAAAAATTCATCTCACTCAAACTCGAATAAAAACTCATCTCACTCAAACGCGAATAAAAACTCAACTCACTCAAACGCGAAAAAAAACTCATCTCACTCAAAACTCGAATAAAAAAAACTCATCTCACTCAAACGCGAATAAACACTCATCTCACTCAACGCGAATAAAAACTCATCTCACTCAAACGCGAATAAAAACTCAACTCACTCAAAACGCGAATAAAAACTCAACTCACTCAAACACGCGAATAAAAACTCATCTCACTCAAACGCGAATAAAAAACTCACTCAAACCAAACTCGCTAAAAAAAATACTCACTCAAACTCGCAATAAAACTCAAGTACTCAAACCGAATAAAAACTAATCTCACTCAAACTCGAATAAAAACTCCCAGTAACATCAAAACTCGAATAAAAAACGCATCTCACTCAAACGCGAATAAAAACTCATCTCACTCAGAACGCGAATAAAAACTCAACTCATTCAAACGCGATAAAAACTCATCTCACTCAAAAAACTCGAATAAAAACTCAAGTAACATCAACCTCCCAAATAAAAACGACATCACCACTCAAACTCGAATAAAAACTCATCTCACTCAAACGCGAATAAAAACTCATCTCACTCAAACGCGAATAAAAAAACTAATCTCACTCAAAACGCGAATAAAAACTCATCTCACTCAAACTCGAATAAAAACTCATCTCACTCAAACGCGAATAAAAACTCATCTCACTCAAAACCGGAATAAAAACTCAATCTCACTCAAACGCGAATAAAAACTCATACTCACTTAAAATGCGAATATAAACAATCAACTCACTCACAAAATCGAATAAAAACTCTCTCACCTCAAACGCGAAGAAAACTCATCTTCCCCTCAAACGCGTAATAATAATCATCTATCCCTCAAACTTACGAATAACAACCTCAAGTTAACCTCAAACTCGTATAAAGCTTCAAAATACTCACTTAAACTCGATAAAACTGCACCGCACTCAAACTCCCAATAAATACTCACCTCACTCAAACCCCGCCCATAAAAACCTCCCCACTCAAACGCGAATAAAAACTCAACTCACTCAACGCGATAGAAAAACTCAACTCGCTCAAACGCGAATAAAAACTCAGTCTCAACTCAAACGCGAATGAAAAACAAGTGAAGCTCAAACTCGAATAAAAACTCAAGTAACTCAAACGCGAATAAAAACTCAAACTCACTCAAAAACGCGAATAAAAAATCAGCTCAAAACTCGAATAAAACTCAACTCGCTCAAACTCGAAAATAAATCAATACTCACTCAAACGCGAATAAAAAACTCAATCACTTAAACTGGTAATAAAAACACCTCATATTTTAAAGCGAATTAAAAACTCACCTCACTCGTAAGGCATTCTTGTACCTACTCTGCCTTCGTGTGTTGTTTTCCATTATCCACAACACTCTTACTCTTTCCTCCCTCCCTCCTTCCCTCAGAGAATAGGTTTATCAACAGCTTTTCCTAAGAGTATTATCGACGCCTCGGTCTTATCCCCTTGGCGTTAGCGGCAATATTACTCTCCTCTTTCTTCTTGCTTGTCCCGTATTTTGCCCCCATCCATCCCTCCTTCCCTTCCCCTGTGATTAAGATACTGCGCTCTTAATGGCTCTTGCGGAGGCGGGAACGGCAGCTGTGAAGGAAGGAAAGATATGGAGTGCGGAAAGAGGAGGAACAGAGGGAGAAAAATAAAATAGGAGTGTGGGAAGAGGGAAGATGGAGGGAGAAAATGTAAGTAGGACAGGAAATACGTATTGATACAGGGAATGGAAGGACATTAGCGGATTAATAAAGGAGATAAAAAAGAAGGATTATGAGGGAGAGAAGACGGGAAAGGATAATAATATGAACACCAGGATGACCAGATTCAACACGAGGAGAAATGCTACATGGAAAGACGCAGCTGTTGTAGGTATAAAAAGTAGATAAGAAAACAATGGTATATGTATGTAGTTGATGCAGGAATGAAAGATGTATATAAGTTGTTGTAGAGGATTGTATATAAGAAGAAAATAACTAATCTAGATAGAAAATATAATAGAAATCCGTAAATTAGACATGCTTAAAAGGAGACATAAGGGTAAAAGTAGATATAATAGATAGTAATAGTAATAATAGTATATGATAGTAATAATAGTAATAGTAGTAATATAATAGATAGTATAGATAGTAATAGAGAAAAGATAGATATTAAATGAAGTCTAGGCAATAACAAGACATAAATATAAGAAGCTGTAAATGAACGCATATATAAAAAGAATGAATAGAAAACAGAGAATCATAGACACCCGAAAATTGGACACGGGAGAAAGTTTTTTTTTATGTGTGTAAATCGTAACCCAAAATACTTGAATTCTATCTTATCACTATATCTTTATGTACAGTGTTATCTTGTGGCTCTTTGACTGTATATATCTCTCTCTCTCTCTCTCTCTCTCTCTCTCTCTCTCTCTCTCTCTCTCTCTCTCTCTCTCTCTCTCTCTCTCTCTCTCTCTCTCTTCTTTTATGCCAATTTATTCACCCTTTTCTCTCCTGTTTTCTCTATATTTGCTCTCTCTCTCTCTCTCTCTCTCTCTCTCTCTCTCTCTCTCTCTCTCTCTCTCTCTCCTCTCTCTCTCTCTCTCTCTCTCTCTCTCTCTCTCTCTCTCTCTCTCTCTCTCTCTCTCTCTCTCTCTCTCCTCTCTCTCTCTCTCTCTCTCTCTCTCTCTCTCCTCTCTCTCTCTCTCTCTCTCTCT
>JACEEZ010003037.1:402088-408914 GCA_016584305.1 Chionoecetes opilio
TAATGGTAAGGCCTCACGGGTAGTATTTCTCTTGTCTGTTATATTTTCCCGGTATGTAATCAAGAAAGATTCAGTTAAGTACATGTACTGAGAGAGAGAGAGAGAGAGAGAGAGAGAGAGAGAGAGAGAGAGAGAGAGAGAGAGAGGAGAGAGAGGAGAGAGAGAGGATGAAGAGGAGGAGAGGAGAGAGAGAGAGAGAGAGAGAGGAGAGAGAGAGAGAGAGAGAATGGCGTGCTTCCAGCTATCTCTCGGGCAGGTAAGTAGAGAAGTAGTAGAGTAGTAGTAGTAGTAGTAGTAGTAGTAGTAGTAGTAGTAGTAGAAGTAAGTAGTAGTAGTAGTAGTAGTAGTAGTAGTAGTAGTAGTAGTAGTAGTAGTAGTAGTAGTAGTAGTAGTAGTAGTAGTAGTAGTAGTAGTAGTAGTAGTAGTAGTAGTAGTAGTAGTAGTAGTAGTAGTAGTAGTAGTAGTAGTAGTAGTAGTAGTAGTAGTAGTAGTAGTAATATTAATAGAAGTAGTAGTAGTAGTAGTAGTAGTAGTAGTAGTAGTAGTAGTAGTAGTAGTAGTAGTAGTAATTGAAGTAATATCAATAACAAAAACAATATAATAATGATGATGCTAATGCTAATACTAATACTAATACTTATAATAACAATGATAATAATAATAACAATGATAATAATAATAACAATGATAATAATAATAACAATGATAATAATAATAACAATGATGATAATAATAACTATGATAATAATAATAACAATGATAATAATAATAACAATGACAGCAACAATAACAACCACAACAACACAACAACCCACAACAACGCCAACAACTCCAACATCATTAATAAACATATTTTCCCGCCAACGCTTAAGATTTGCAGTTAAATTCTGGGAAACTCATTAAGGAATCGTAATTAAAAATGAGGCTATTGTTATGCAAATAAGATCTAATACACATCTACCGCGGCGAAGGGACAAAGGATTTAAGTGTGTGTGTGGGGAGGGAGAGGAAGGGGGGGAGGGGTGAGAGGGGGAGAGGGGAAGGAGGGGGATGAGGGGTGGGTGAGGGGGAAAGAGGAGGAGGGGAAAGGGAGGGTGGAGGGGGGAAGGGGAGGAGGGGGAAAGAGGGGAGAGGGGGAGAGGGGAGGGGAAAAGGGGGTACTGTGGTATTTCCCTTTTGTCAAGTGGATTTCGTCGCCTTAGTGTCGCAAAGAGTGACGAGGCGTGAAATACGATTCTCTGCTTTACTATTTTTTTAATCTTTTCGTTTTTTCAAGCGGTCGTTTTTAGATGAGTTTTAATGGTATAGTTTTTAACGGTACGGTTTTTCTTAAGCCCTTTTTTTTTCGTATCTCGGTGGGTGGGATGAGATACTTAGGGTACGTTATCTTTATGCAAATTGTAGTATTTATCAATTTTAAGAGCGAGAGAAGAGAGAGAGAGAGAGAGAGAGAGAGAGAGAGAGAGAGAGAGAGAGAGAGAGAGAGAGAGAGAGAGGAGAGAGAGAGAGAGAGAATGTTCCTCCAGAGTTTGACAATGCATGTTTGTCTCGCTTCTCTCCTACTTCCTGTTTCTCTTCTACACCCTCTCCCTCATCTCCCTTCTCTCTCTCCTCTCTCTCTCTCTCCTCTCTCTCTCTCTCTCTCTCTCTCTCTCTCTCTCCCCTCTTCCTCTTCCTTCCTCTGCTTGTCTATTTCCACCTTCGAACTTCCTGTATTCGATGAAAAATTGAATTGGTGTTTCTAAAGCTTGCCGAGACATAACCCGAATATAAAGGATGAAAAGAGAGAGAGAGAGAGAGAGAGAGAGAGAGAGAGAGAGAGAGAGAGAGAGAGAGAGAGAGAGAGAGAGAGAGAGAGAGAGAGAGAGAGAGAGAGAGGAGAGAGAGAGAGAGAGGAGAGAGAGAGAGAGAGAGAGAGGAGAGAGAGAGAGAGAGAGGAGAGAGAGAGAGAGAGAGGAGAGAGAGAGAGAGAGAGAGAGAGAGATTTTTTTTATATATTATATTTTTTATATATATGATTAATCTAGCAATGTCTATCATATATTTATGTCTTGTAGTAAGTTTTGTCAAATTTGTGATTTTTAAGGAATATCTGGAAGTATCATGTCATTGTGAATTGGCTGAAATAGGGACTTTTAATCATTGTAACTGAAAACTGACTGCAGATTCGTATTCAGCATGCCCGAAAACTGCTAGGAAATAATTTTCAAGCAAATCTATCTATCAAAAAATATTGCAAATATTGCAAGGGAATGCCTTGTAAAATTTGCATTATTTAGAAAAAAATAGATTTGCTTGAAAATTAGTTCCTAGCAGTTTTCGGGCATGCTGAACACGAATCTGGAGTCATTTTGCAGTTACAATGATTAGAAGTCCCTATTTCAGCCAATTCACAATGACATGATACTTCCAGATATTCCTTAAAAATCACAAATTAGACAAAACTTACAACAAGGTTAAAACATCAATAATGATATTTTTAATTTCATGTTTAGTGTGTATTTACATATATAATCATAAACATTCATCTAAATTTTCGTACTTTTTGGTGCAGAATTGTCGCCTCAAAGAAAACATCGATCCATTTGCCCAGTGACCATAACAAATCCTGCCCCTCGGACACACACACACACACGCACACAAGTACACTCACACTAGCTCCCTCTTCCTCCTCCTCCTCTTCCTCCTCCTCTTCCTCTTCCTTTTCTTCTTCCTCCTCCTCCTCCTCCTCCTCCTCCTCCTCCTCCTCCTCCTACTACTCCTCCTCCTCCTTCTCCTTCCCTCCAAAAAAAGTTACCTCCTCCTCGTCCTACTCTTCCTTCCCTTCCCTCCATAATAGTATCCCTGTGGCTCTCATCGCATCTAAACTTTGTCTGTGTGTCATGCACTCCACATCATTTGTACAGTGTCCTTGAGTGTACTTCAGTGATACACAACCACGTGTAAGTAAGTCTCACTCATGACCTCTTGTAGCTTCCTTATGTACTTATGATACAGTACATTTTAGAGCATCCCGTGCTGAATGTTGTTTTATTCTTATATTTGACCTCATTTGGGTAAAACTCGTTGATGGACATTGGACAGGCAAAGGTTACATTTTTTTTACATCACAAAGGACTAGTCGACCAAGGGAAAAGAATAAGAAAAAGAAAAGAAAAAAGGCAACAAACAGCCTTCTTAGTTGGCAGTCCCTATATTGTAAGAGAATATAGAAACCAAGAGAATATAGAAACCAAGATAATATAGAAAGAAGGTTTGAGCCAAATTACTAATATAGACATATATATTCATGACAATTTAGTTTTAACCCCTTGAGACCCAGAACGTAATTTCCATTGTAATTTGGATACCATTACCCGATTTTTAGTGACTCTAAGCAATATTTTACAGATATGACCTGTTTAGTATCCTTGTTGACTAATAATTTGGTATATTCAGTGACTTTTCTTAATTTTATGACTCGACAACATACAATTTTTTATAGCATAAGAAATATCTGGGTGTGAAGGGGTTAAGAGGATAATACTACTGTTTGTGTTGGTTTAGTTAATGGGTTAGGATATATAGGTATAGGGTATAGGTGTATAGGCCGTCAGGATGCATAAGGCGAGAAGGTTCAAGGGTGTTATCGTGGGTGTGCAGTGTAGGCAAGGCGACGAGGTGTGAGGTGAGGAGCAAGATTTATTGTGGCGCGAGAAGGGTTGAAGGGTAGGTGTCTCAACTAATATGTTTTGGGTGACGTGAAGAGCATGGAGAAGGCAGGGTAAGAAAGGGGATAAGAAAGGACGGAAGGAAAGAAGTTTTGGAAAGAATAAAATAGCAAAATAAAGGAGTTAGAGGAACAATGTAGGAAAAACGAGAAAGGAAGGAAGGAAAGAAGGAGGGAAGAAAGGAAGGAAGGAAGGAAGGAAGGAAGGAAGGAAGTCGAGAAACAGAAGCAAATATAACAAAGGAATGAGGAAAAACGTAGGAAAACGAGGAGGGAGGGAAGGAAGGAAGGAAGGAAGAAAGGAAGGAAGGAAGGAAGGAAAGAAAGAAGTTGAGAAAATAAAATAAAATAAACGAGTGAGGAAAAACGTTGGAAAAACGAGGAAGCAAGGAAGGAAGGGAGGCAAAAAGTTAGGAAAATATGAAAAACAAAAGAAAGAAATTAGGAAAAAAGTAGGAAAACCAGGAGCAAGGAAGGAAAGAAGGAAAGAAGTTGAGGAAAAGATGAAAACAAAAAAGAGGAATGAGAGGAATAAAGGAGAAAAAACGGGGCAGAAAGGAAGGAAGGAAAAAAAGAGTGCGACAAACTTTTCTGCTTTCTGAACGTAAACTACGACAAAATCCACACACTTTCAAAACTTCCTAGCCTTAAAATAAAAGAAAAGACATATTACACGCTTCCCTTTGACTAAATCGTTGCTAGAATAAATATGAATGGCCATTGAATATATATATGTTATTACTTGCCAGGGAGTTTGTACTGTATCGCCCATTGCTTCCAGTTTCATTTGACTTCGAATAAACTCAAACTTTTATATTTCATTCATGGCAGTGATGGCGTTTGTTTCGAGTTGCTGAGATATTCATAACATATTTCAACGGCACAGCAGCGTTCTCCCTCCTAGTGATAGATGCGCGACAAGACTATAAAGGAAAGTTATGGAAAGATAAAATACACAACAACATTGACACACAAACACACACACAAACACACAACACATCATAGCAGGGAAAGAAAAATTGAAACTTCACTTGACCACTTTTTTTTGGCATATTCGAGAAATTACAATAAACAATGTTATGGATAAGACAAAATACACAACAACAGACACACAGACAAACACATCATCGTATGGAAAGTATAATAAGAGGCTACACTCCTCCCCTTTTTTAGTATATTTGCAAGGTTGAAGTAAAATAAAGGCTTCATTTAACCCTTTTTTAGTATATTTGCAAGGTTGAAGTAAAATAAAGGCTTCATTTAACCCTTTTTTTAGTATATTTGCAAGGTTGAAGTATAATAAGAGGCTACACTCATCCCCTTTTTTAGTATATTTGCAAGGTTGAAGTAAAATAAAGGCTTCATTTAACCCTTTTTTAGTATATTTGCAAGGTTGAAGTAAAATAAAGGCTTCATTTAACCCTTTTTTAGTATATTTGTAAGGTTGAAGTATAATAAGAGGCTACACTCATCCCCTTTTTTAGTATATTCACAAAGTTAAAAGAAAATTAGAGACTTCATTTAGCCCCTTTTTGGTATATTCGCAAAGTTACAAGGGAATGGCAGCCACGATGAAGCCTCGGCAATATTGGAACGCCGAACACATTAATCATTACTCTTAGAAGACGAACAATCCTTCATTCTAATAGCGTCGTTTGTGTCTTAAACTTTGCATATAACCCATGAGACAAACCTCCTTTCCCGCCCTCTCGAGATGCTGCCTGAAGGAGGTATACGAGCTCGTGTAAATAGCCTCCTTTCCCGCCCTTTCTTCCTCTTCTGACAGTGTTCAAGGTCGCAGTTTGATACCCCTTCCCGCCAACTCTTCCCGCCAACTTTCCCGCCCAATTCTTCCCGCCAAATCTTCCCGCCCAACTCTTCCCGCCCAATTCTTCCCGCCCAATTCTTCCCGCCAATTCTTCCCGCCAGCCCTCTCGCCCGTCTCACTAAACTCGCGAAAGAGACTTATTAACGGAGAAGTGAGGCTTGTTGAGTCCAGGCTTTTCTTTTCTAGGTCAAGCAGGCAAGGGAGAAGGAAGAGGAAAAGAGAGAGATAAAAGAGAGACATTTGGAAAGAATATACAGAGAGAGAAGGAAGGAAAAGAGAGAGAAGAGAGGAAAAAGAGAGAGAGGAAAGAGAGACATTTGGAAAGAATATAAGAGAAGAGAAGGAAGGAAAGAGAGAGAGAGAGAAGGGAAAAGAGGAGAGGGAAAGAGAGAAGACATTTGGAAAGAATAAACAGACTAGAGCAGGAGTGGGAAGAGAGAGAGAAAGAAAGAGAGACATTTGGAAAGAATAAACAGAGAGAGAAGGAAGGAAAAGAGAGAAAAGAGAGGAAAAAGAGAGAGAGGAAAGAGAGACATTTGGAAAGAATATGCAGAGGGAGAAGAAAGAGAGAGAGAGAGAGAGAGAGGAGAGAGAGAGAAGAAAAAAAAAAGAAAGAGAGACATTTGGAAAGAATATACAGAGAGAGAAGGAAGGAAAAGAGAGAGAGAAGAGGAAAAAGAGAGAGAGGAAAGAGAGACATTTGGAAAGAATATGTAGAATTTATACAAAAGATTAACATTGGTATACACTTTTTGCTCCCTCGCGTCAACACTTTCCCTATTTCTCCTTCTTATTCGCTATAAACAACACTACTATAGCTATGTACAATACTAACATCAATAACTAATAACTACATATATAACTACACTAACACTACTATACTATATACATTTTTATACACTTTTTGCTCCCTCGCGTAAACACTTTCCTCATTTATCTTCCTTATTCTCTACAAACAACACTACTATAACTATGTACTATACTAACATCAATAACTAATAACTATACTAACACTACTATACTATAATCTATCTTTCCAACATCACCACCACCTTCACACCATCATCAAATCATCGTATAATAGCAATCCTTTGAACAACCACGTCTTCCAACCTTCCAAACTCCTTCTGATTAATCTATAAAGGGCTAATAAAAGCATGTTATTAATCCACCGTTAAATAATCTTCAAAGGTTCTCATAGCCAAGATCTTCGGGGTCCCATCAAAATGTGCCTACCTCAAAATTATCCCACTGAGGTAGAATAGATAGAATCAGTGGATTCAAAGTGA
>JACEEZ010003038.1:0-41924 GCA_016584305.1 Chionoecetes opilio
ATAGGTTGACTTTAAATTTTTTTTTTTGAGGAAAAAAACTGAAGAATTTGGATACGCTGACTTTTATTTCTTGGGGAAAACGGAAAAATCATCGGGGGTTTTTTCTCAGCTGATGACCGCAGAATTTTTTTTTTACGAAAAATCGATTTTTTTTTTTTAATTTCTGTAGCAAAAAAAACCTGCCCTGATTGAGCAAAACCAAGGTCATTTTCGGACTCAGAGCATCAAAATTATCTAATTCCGCTGGAAAACCCTGACGATTTTCAAAACATATTTTTTTTGTTACCCAGTGAAATTTATGACGAAAGCCATGCTGGTTGTTAGATAGATCATTTGACTCGAGGAAAGTTGTGAGTTGAGTAGCAACAGTTTTTTAATTACCTTAGAATAATAGGGAGGGGGAAAATTTGGGGCGGTAATTACTGACATCATCTGTGCTCCATTCTTTTAAAGAGGGGTAACGATAGCATGCTTCCACTGATTCGGAAAAAGACCGGTTACGATGGGGGGTGTTTATAAAAAATGTCAAATAATAACTAAAACATAAAGTGAATCTTTAACGAAACGCAGGGAAATATTATCTGCCCCAAACGATTTAGTGTTGTTAAGGTGCTTGATAGTTAAGATGACCGTGTTCGTATCGGACGGGTTGGGGCCGGAAATGTTCTACTGACGAGGATACGCTAGCGTCTCTTGTAGTTACATTTTGGTCGGGGATGTTACGCAGGGAAACTGTTGTGTTTTTTTTGTAAGTAGTTTCCCCAAAACAGTTGCGAAAAAGTATTAAAATCTTCCGCTTTACTTTTTTCAGCGTCAGATGTTGTTGGCATTAGACGCCTTTTAGGGGGAGGGATTAGGTCCTTAATAATCTTCCAAGTAGCGGCAATGTTTATTCTTAGAATTAGTAATAATCGTGATAGTACTCTTTCCTTGTTTTATCTATACTTGCTTTACATGTTTTTTTAGGTCCTTATATGGGCCCTGCAGAGTGTGGCTCGTTCTGTGTGCTTTGAGATTACGTTGAGCGGTATTTCGTGATATTATTGCCTTCCCGAATCTGATCGGTCATCCACGGGGCGGGGGGACGGCGTATTTCCTTTGTAACCAGGGGGGGGCCAGCAACCCAGGCACTTGTTTATCGTGGATGTTAGTATGTCTACTGGTTCATTTACATCGTCTGTTTTAAATATTTTACTGAGTCTATCACTTTCCCACTAAGTAATTGTGAGCAAATGTGTCCCAAATCATAGTGTGCATGTCACAAATAGTTTTTAATGAATACGGGGTCGTTTTTGTTTACTTATATTGACGGTGACACTGACAAGGTCATGGTCCGCTATGGGATGAGGAATGAACGTCAGAGGTCACACCGAGTCAGGCTTGTTTAGTGATGATAACGTCAAGTAGTGTGGCGGAGTGGGAGTGACTCGAGTGGGCTTGCTAATTATTTGTGTTAATTTGTTATTTTTGATGATTCGTGAGAGTTTGCTTTTACTGTTGAGAAGATCGTCATTTAAATCATCGAGTATGAAAACGGTTTTTGTTACGCAAAGACATTGTTCTTAGGAGGCAACCAATATAGTCAAAAGAATCAGAAAGAGCTTTAGGGTGCCTGTAAATGCAACCTATAATGATAGAAGGTAATTTTCTGCACTGAATTTTGTATCCATATATCCTCGAAAAACCTAATTGTTGCGCAATGTTTGTTTATAATACTTCAGAGCTGAGATGGTCTTTCACATACACACAAAACACCCGAGCCGCGACCGTTATCACACCTGTATAGTTTGTAGTGAGGTATATTTACTAGGAATCAGGAGTGCGGAAGATAGCCCCGCCCTCACTAATACACAAAAAATATCGACATCTCTTTCATTTTCCAGCAATTTTATTTCCTCAAGATTGCCTTGTAGTGATTGTGAATTTAAGTGTTCAATTTTAAGAAAGTCTTTATATCTGGTTTAAGGGAACTATCGGCTTGACCATCTTTGACATTTCCTAGGCGCTATAAGCAGCACAGATTTTTCCCTCTTATGACCCGGGTCGTTGACAAACGGGCCACACTTTACTTTATGGCGAACCGACAGTTTAATTGCTGGTGGTTAAACTCTCCACAGTTGTAACAACCGACTTTTCTACCTTGCTGTTCTGGGTGTCGGGGGTAATGATCACGACCGCCGGGTGCACCGTTCACGCCCCTTATATTCGGGGGGGTAGTTGGCCGAGGTGGGGGGCAGGGACGGAGTGTGGCGAGGGCGGGGGGGGTTGGTGACATAGGGTGCGACAGAGTAGGAGTTGGTGAGAGGAGGAGGGGGGAAAGTGGCGATAGTAGTGTAGATTCTGTTTTGGGTGCTTCTTGAAATGTTTCGGGTTTTCCCTTTTGAGCCTGTGTGACGGATACGAGTAGGGAGGGTTGACTTTCCCGTCATGTCTTGGCACTGCTTGCCTTCCCCTATACTGGTCCTCATGTGTTGGGTTGAGCCGTGAGATACGACTCCCCGGGCCCCTAACTTGCCACCCGCCTCCATCGGTGACGAGCGTATGGCCCTTTAAGAGTAGGGGGGAGCAACATTAGCCTTGGGTTACCATCTTGTCGTAGTTGGGGCGTTTCTTACTTCGAGAGCTTGACTTGAGTTTTTTTTTGTACCTTTTCCCAATCCTCGCACTCACTGAAGGGAGAGTTACTGGTTAGTCATTGCTTTGAGCAGGCCTGACGAACCTGTTCTGTTTTTGAATGGATCCTTGGTATTCACTGTACGTGTTGTAGCATGTCTCATTTATTTCTTCCCGTCCCCAGCTTAAGGAAGAAGTCTGGTTTGACTATTGCTATGGCCGTTATGTCTGCCCATTTATGTGGGGTGCTCATTTATTTCATTAATTTTTGCTTTAAAGTGTCAGATTGCAGGCTGGGTGCTACCTGGCTCACACATATATCCATATTTTTTCATTTTTGCCCTTTAGTTCACTGACGAGAGCACTGGAGACTGTCTAGAAAACCCCTGCCGGGGACCCTGGCCCCTATTGCGTCAAAAAACCCACCGTAAATAATGCATGTTTTGGGGAGTCTAGTTAGTTTTTCACGCACCCAACACTTTAAGAGTTCTACATTAGCGTCTTTGAGAGTTCTGATAGCACAGTTTTTCATTCAGGGCGGAAACTTTGATGTTGCTCCGATTCATGTCACGATCAATAGTTTTTTTTTTTCTGAGGTGGATTGGTTTGGTGTTTCATTCCGTTCCTGTCCTCTGTTTTTCACTTTCAAATTTGTTAGTTTATCTTCTAAACTGACACTCGGCGTTCAAAAGAAAAGGTACCGAGAGTTTGCCCGTGGCTTCAAGGGGGGTACTATTGATGTTGGTCGCATGTTTTTCTAATTTAGTTAGTCGGGTAATTAAATCCTCCAGCTGGATCGTCGAATCGCCCTGTTGTTGGGTGGTTAGGGTGATGGGTGACAGAGAGAGAGAGAGAGGAGAGAGAGAGAGAGAGAGAGAGAGAGAGACGACGAAACGGGAAAAGATGATACAGTAAGAGTATAAAACGAGCACGAAAAAGAGAACAGTAAGATTGATAAAGATTAGGAGAGGAAATGGAAAGGAATTGAAAATAGAGCAATATGTAAAAAAAGTTGGCGGCAATGAAAAAAATAAGAAG
The DNA here is from genome assembly GCA_016584305.1 of Chionoecetes opilio. NCBI lineage: Eukaryota > Metazoa > Arthropoda > Malacostraca > Decapoda > Majidae > Chionoecetes > Chionoecetes opilio. Next base: position 3,652 of record JACEEZ010003038.1, read on the forward strand.
AGGGATGAGGTCTTTGAGGGCCGAAGGCTTATAGAGGACAGTTAGCTAATATTGTAAGGAAGAAAGTTACCGTAAAGTTCCTGAATATTACGTACGGGTGGAAAATGTTGATATGAGTAAAGATTAACGGGTAAAGTGAAACTGAGTGAATAAAGTGAGTCTCTTGGAGTGGAGGAAGACAATAATGCAGGTGGTAAGGAAATAAAAAGGGACAAATCTACATTAAAAGAAAATTAATAAAATATGTGGAGAGACATAAGTGTAAAGATATAAATCTAATACATACGAAGAAGAAAAAAACAGGAGGCGTAAAGGAAATGGAAAGAAGAAATAATATTGGTTAGTGCTCAGTTTTGAGAAGGATAAATTCTTAGTACTTTTTTTGGGGGGAAGGGGGTAAAAATAAATAAAAAAGGTCCTGGAAAAACAGCGGAAGGTTGTAAAAGGAGATTTGAAGTGGATGAAGTTGGGAAGGTGAAAGTTTGGGTGAAAAAATTGAGGAGAAAGAAGCAGCGATCGAGTATACATATCATTGGTCCGAGTGGCTACCTGTGTATGTGTAAGGGAAGTATAATGACTATGGTAGGGTAGTTTGTCATCATATTCAGCCATTTACTGTCCCTCCTATCACCTCCTCTTCCTTCTTCCCTCCTACTCCTCCTCCTCTCTTAACTTTACTATACCAAAACTCTCCATCGTCATCGCTCAAATTTGATTATGTAATTTTCTGCGCTCATCTATTTATATATCACTCATCGTGCTTCTTCCACAAACTCTTCTATTTCCGTTGTGGTCTTAATTTTCCTCCCTCTCCTCTTTCAACTCCTCTCTCCCCTTTCTTCCTCCTCCTCCTCTCGCGGCTCGCACTAAGCCCAGGTTGGCTCACAGACTTATGGGTCTGAAGCAGGTTATGTATACTAATGTCGATGTGTAATTCACCCACGGTCCTACCCACGCAACCTCGCGAACTCTCTCTCTCTCTCTCTCTCTCTCTCTCCTCTCTCTCTCTCTCTCTCTCGCTCGCTCGCTCGCTGGCTGGCTGGCTGGCTGGCTGGCTGGCTGGCTGTATGTCTCTCTCTCTCTCTCTCGCTCTCGCTCTCGCTCTCGCTCTCGCTCTCGCTCTCGCTCTCGCTCTCGCTCTCGCTCTCTGCTCTCGCTCTCTCTCTCTCTCTCTCTCTCTCTCTCTCTCTCTCTCTCTAATCCTTTCCCCTTGATTGTTGTACTACTTTCCGTCCTGTCATTCCTCCTCCAACCTTTCCTTCCTTAAACTCTCCTTCCTTCTCTTGAATCTCCACTCCATTCCCAACCAAACTCATCATCCATACGTACTTTCTTACTCTAATCAAATTACTTTCTGCTCCTTCTCGTCCTTCTACACTATATAAAAATCACCATCATTATTAATATATACACTAAGGATTCCTACTCTCGTCCATATTTTCCTTCTGTTTCTCTTTTTTTTTTTTGTCCTTCAGTTTATGCTATTAATTTTCCATCATTATTATCATCATACGCTTCCTGCTCTTCATTATCTTCCTTCGCTTCTTCTTAATTATCTTCATTTTATTCCTGTTCTTCCAATGTATACAGTTCAATGACTGACAGGTCCTTATCACCCTCTCGGTTCTCTCACTTTGCTCTTACATACCTTTCCTCTCCCCAAATAATTATTGAACCCTCTCACAACAAGGTAGAGAGAAAGAGAAAAAAAGGGAGGGAGGAGGGAGGGAGGGAGGGAGGGAGGGAGGGAGGGAGGGAGGGAGGAGGAGGGAGGGAGGGAGGGAGTCTCCTCTCTCTCTCTCTCTCTCTCTCTCTCTCTCTCTCTCTCTCTTCTACTTCTTATATATATTCGTTCTTTTATATTTCCTTTTTTCACCCTTTTTCCTACTGGGTCACGCCTCTATGCCTTCTTCTGCGATTCTGTTCATTGCTTGCCATTTATCACCTAATACGTCTCTCTCTCTCTTCTCCTCTCTTCTCTCTCTCTCTCTCTCTCTCTCTCTCTCTCTCTTCTCTCTCTCTCTCTCTCTCCTCTCTCTCTCTCTCTCTCTCTCTCTCTCTCTCTCTCTCTCTTTTTCTTTTTTTTTCTTTTTTATTTAAACAACTTACATGATGGTTGACATGGGGCTACAATTGGTAAGGAGGTTGATGAAGGCATTAAGTGGCAGAAGCTAAGGATGTCCCCTGTTCCGGAGACATCTATCCGAAAGCTATGCCTTGTAAGATAATAACTAAGTAGTAAGTACACAGTGTTACAGGCTGAGAGTCACCATCTGTCACAGGCACTTGTCAGGCGCACTATTGACACGTACACTGTATGTCACTGTGTCTACTAAGTGTCAATGTGTGTCACTATGCGTATGTCACGGTGTCACTGTGTGTCCCTATTGACACGACACTGTATCACGCCTTACGGTCACTAAGGCGGATGTAAGCGGCACCATCTGTGGGCCGCCACCTTCACCTGCTGGGTGTTCATGGCTACGACATCCACCTCAACCGTGAAGGCGTTCCACAGTGTCGCCGTGGCCCAAGTAAAGGCTCGCTGGCCCATCACGGTGTGGGTCCTCGGGGCCTCGAGGAGGAGATCACCTGACACTACCGTCCTCGTAGCGCGCACAGACCTCCTCCACGTGACCCGAAGTCCTGCAAGGTGGGAAGAGTGTTGCACCTGGGCCTTGTGCAAAACTGTGAGGGCACCGACTCTCCTCCGGTGCCCCAGACTGTCAAGCTGGGAGCGGGGATCATCCGGCCACTGCTTCTGATGTAGTCGTTGTTGTTGTTGTTGCTGGTGTTGTTGGAGCTGCAGCTGATGTTGTTGTTGTTGTCGTCGTTGCTGCTGCCACCACTGTTGCCGAGGGCGACGTTCCATGTGATGTTGGTCGGTGGATGGGTGTATGAGGCGCTCAGCACGTCTCTGCACTTTGTCCAGCAGTGACAGGTGGCACTGGGCACTACTCATCCAGGTGAGAGGACTATAGTCCATGACGGGCCTCACTTGGGCCTTGTACAGCCGCATGAGGCCGTCAGCGTCGAGCAGGTGCCTTACTCGGCGCAGGAGACTCACCCTCAGTGAGGCTCGACGCGCCACTGTCTCCAGGTGGCGGTCAAAGCTGAGCCTGGAGTCAACCTCCACCCCCAGGATGTTGATGGAGTCCTTGATGGCAAGGGTATCGTCCCCAAACTTCAGCTTCCCCTCGAGAAGCCTGGAGTCCTCACTCGAACGTGATGTAACCACAACCTGGGTCTTCTCGGCAGCAAACTTGACTTGCCACCGTCTTCCCCAGGCCGTGATGTCACCAAGTGGACGTGTGGTGGCAGCTATCACGTTAGCAGTCTCCTCTCTGGTGTAGGTGTGGGACACGGTGCAGTCGTCAGCATAGGCAGACGCCACAGGGAGGCTTTGTAAAAGGTCATTGAAGTAAATGTTCCACAGTATGGGGCTCAGGACCGATTCCTGTGGAGTGGAAGCCTCCACCGGGTATTTGGCTGACGTGCTCCCATTCACCACCACCCTCAGACTCCGGTTGTGCAGGTAGCACGAGAACAGCGCCAGCAGGTGTCCCGTGATGCTGAGCTGTTAGAGCTTTGCCAGGAGGCCCTTGTGCCACACACAGTCAAAGGCCCCGGCGATTGTAACAAAAGGTTACAATTAATGGTTCTAAATCTGAATGGGGACTGGTGCCAAGTGGAGTTCCACAAGGGTCTGTTTTGGGTCCATTACTATTTTTGATTTACATCAACGACTTTGATAGTGGGATTAGCAGTGATGTCAGCAAGTTTGCTGATGATACTAAGTTAGGTAGGATTATTGGATCACAGTCTGATGTAAACATATTGCAGGGAGACTTAGATAAACTTAACGAGTGGGCAGTCAGATGGCAGATGGAATTTAATATTGATAAATGCAGCGTTATGAATGTTGGTAGAAAAAGCCCTAGTAATAGATACACCATAAGCAATGTATCGCTGAAAAAATCACAAGGTGAAAAAGACCTAGGAGTGAGGGTGAGCCCAGACCTCCGACCTAGGAAACAATGTATTGAGGCCAGAAATAGAGCTAATAGAGTATTATGATTCATTACCAGAAGTGTTAAAAGTAGAGGTGTGGAAGTTATTCTAAAGCTTTATCTGGATCTAGTCAGGCCTCACCTAGACTATGCGGTTCAGTTTTGGTCTCCATATTACAGGAAGGATATAGCCTTGTTAGAGACAGTGCAGAGAGGGATGACCAAAATGATTCAAGGGATGCGTAACTTTAGTTATGAGAGGAGATTGAAGTTATTAGAATCACACTCACTCGAGAGACGCAGAGTAAGGGGCGATCTGATAGAAGTGGATAAAGGGATTTAATAAAGGAGAGGTAGGAAACGTTCTTACGGCTTTTAACCAGGGTAGAACAAGAAGTAACGGATTCAAGCTGGAAAAGCGTAGAATTAGAAAGGAAATAGGGAAAAACTGCTTCACAAATAGGGTGGTGAATGAATGGAATGGTCTCAGTAGACAGGTAGTTAGTGCGGAGTAATTAGGGAGCTTTAAAGAGGAGCTGGATAGGTTCATGGATGGGGATGAAAGGTGGATGTAGGTAGTGTTAGGCGACAGGAACTACCACGTGTAGGCCTCGCGGCCTCTTGTAGCTTCCTTATTTTCTTATGTTCTTATGTTCTTATGTCCAGGGCAATCACCAGCGATGGGCGGCCAGAGTCCAGGGAGTCCTGCCATGATTTGGAGAGCAGGAAAAGCAGGTCCGAGGCGGAGCGTCCCTTCCTAAACCCGTACTGTCTAGGAGACATCAGGTGGTGCTCATCTAGGTGGCGGGTCAATTGCACTTCAATAATCCTTTCTAAGATCTTGCTGACAACTGACAGGAGCGAGATTGGACGATAGTTGGCTGGATCAGTCCTCTCCTTCTTCTTGTGTACGGGCGTGACACGAGCCTCCTTCCACAGGCTTGGACAGGCACCCGTTTGGAGGCACTGCTGAAAGATGTGTGTGAGGGCCCTTGTCAGCTCGTCTGCACAGTGCTTGAGCAGGAAGGGATTCACACCATCAGGTCCAGTCTCTCTCTCTCTCTCTCTCTCTCTCTCTCTCTCTCTCTCTCTCTCTCTCTCTCTCTCTCTCTCTCTCTCTCTCTCTCTCTCATCTATCTCTATCTCTATCTCTATCTCTATCTCTATCTCTATCTCTATCTCTATCTCTTTCCCTCTGTGTGTGTGTGTGTGACTGTGTGTGTGTGTGTGTATTTCTCTTTACTTTTCCCCCCGTTTTCTCGTTCCATTCTCACAATATTCCACATTCCCTCAATACTCATTTCAGCGTTATTCATACAGAGGTACACTTTTAGGATTTACTCTTTTTCTTTCTCTCTCTCTTTCGACGACTCAATTTTAATCTTCTTGGCTCAGCCCCGTCTCGCTAGGCTGTGGCAAATATAAACTCCAAATGCATGCGGGGAAATATAGATAAAAAGTATTACGAAAATATTCTATGAAGTCTGAGAATGTGTCCAGTAATGAGGGACAGTGAGGGAGATAGTGGTGGTGGTGGTCGTGGTGGTGGTGGTTGTGTGGTGGTGGTGGTGGTGGTGGTGGTGGTGGTGGTGGCGGTGGTAGTGGTAGTGGTAGTGGTGGTGGTGGTATTGGTGGTGGTGGTGATAGTGGTGGTAGTGGTAGGTAGCGGTGGTGGTGGTAGTGGTAGTGGTAGTGGTGGTGGTGGTGGTGGTGGTGGTGGTGGTGGTGGTGGTGGTGGTGGTGGTGGTGGTGGTGTGGTGGTGGTGTGGTGGTGGTATTGGTGGTGGTGGTGATAGTGGTGGTAGTGGTAGGTAGCGGTGGTGGTATTGGTGGTGGTGGTGGTTGTGATGGATTTCAAGTATCATCTTTTTGAGTTTCATCTTACATTAGTCTTTCTGTTTTTAGACTTTATCTTGCCTCCTAAACATTTACCTTTGATTAAATGTCTGCGTATTCATGTAAGTAATTGTTTGCAAGAGATGGATAGTCATCATTTTATAAGGCAATGGTAGAATTACATTGCAATAATAAGTACAAAAAAGGAGATACATAACACTGAGAGAGAGAGAGAAAGAGAGAGAGAGAGAGAGAGAGAGAGAGAGAGAGAGAGAGAGAGAGAGAGAGAGAGAGAGAGAGAGAGAGAGAGAGAGAGAGAGAGAGAGAGAGATAACAATAAGATGACAATAGATATCAACCAAAAAGAACACTTAAATAGATAAGAGAGTAGGAAGAGAGAAATAATGAAGACACGTCAGGTTCAATTAATTTAAAATAGAAATTCGTTTATTTCGACTGGGTAGTGTTTTTTATCACAATATGTTAGTATAACAATTTTACAGTATCACAGTAAGAGTACGTCAATACATGCATATATACAAATGTCGTTATGTAATATTTAAGGAGTGGGCAAGAGTAAGGGCTAAATGTGCTTACATATTGGCACCTGTGATAAGACATTACGTGTAAAGTGTTTTTGTGATCAAAACATCTGGTCATTAACATAGGAATCAAACGCTAAAGCGTTTACACTTGGAAATAATTAGTATGTATAACATGCATTTGAAAGAAAGATATCGAATACGTAAAATATTCACCATAAAAGGATATAGTAAAAGTGTCAGACATTAAAATATACATGTAAAACATTAATGAATTAATAATACATTAATAATACATTAATAGTACATTAATAACAAATAAAATCATAGAGGACATAAAATGCAAATACATGCTCTAAAACGTAAAAATAAGGCATTAAAACATACAGGAAAAGACATTAATAGACGTAATACATATAAGATAAATTATTACAAAGATTAGTTACATTAAACCATATTCATTGGCACAATATGAGTTCCTTTTAACACTTAAAATATGATTGACAAGTCTAGACTTAAAAGCATAGTGTGTTAGCACTGGTGACATTGCCCGGCAGAGTGTTACACATTTTAGGTCCATTGACTCTGAAAGCTTTCGTACCAGCATCCGTATTGGTTATGGGCACCAACAGATTATAATTATTTTGTTGTCATGCTGCACTTTGAGTTGCACTGTGCACAGTGGGGAATGTGTGAGGCCAGTCAGGATATAATCCATGCAGTGATTCATGGCAGTATTTATGGCCAGAAGATGTTTTTCTTTCACTTTGAGCCACTAAATATATATATGCAGGGGAAACATGATCATAGTTTTTTCATCATACCAACAATTGCTACTCTAACAGCAATATTTTGTAACTTCTGTACTTTTTGTATTAAACTTCAGTTGGTGGTGCTTCAAATTCGTATAATCATAATAGTTTATATGGCTCAACACAAGGGACTGGACAACAACTTTCCTAGTTTGTCCATCATAGTTAATGCTAACTCGATTTAAATATATAAGCATACCCATCATCTTATTAGTTATTTCATTTTTGTATGTATGTATCAAGCAGCATGTAACGATCCATGTGTCGGCCTAAGTTTTTCACATGATTGCTGGGGCAAATGTTCGTGCCATCAAACTGAATCATTATGGCCTCAGGTACGCAAGGTATTAGTTGTCTGCTTCCTATGAAAATACATTGGGTTTTACTGGCATTTACCATCAGGCCCTGAGAAAATATTCACTTAATCTAGCCAGTATTGCTTCTGCATTATTAATAACTGCATGCAAGTGTTCTATCGAGCCACTGTGAATGAGCTGTGTGTCGTCAGCATATTGTACTAGTGTACACTCCGTGATGAAGTCAGACATAATATCATTACATATATATTGAATAGAATTGGGCCCAAAATAGAGCCATGAGGGACTCCATAGCTGACGTTTACTTTCTCCGAGGTAACTGTTTTAAGTTTGACAGATTGAGTTATGTTGTGAAGGTAACTGCAGATCCAAAAAGAGTCAATGTTAATTATGGCACTATTTCTCAGGAGGACGCTGTGACTGACACCGTCAAAAGCCTTTAAAAGATCACACAATGTAAGCAGTGATATTTTCTTATTATCAATATTTTAATAAATAGCGTCTGTTATCACTGTGAGGGCAGACTCAATAGATAGATTAGGCCTGAACCCATGGTGGTTCTTAGATACAAAATTGTTTCTGTTTAAAAACTGTAAATTGTATTTATCAGGTATATCAAGGGATTAATCAGGGCTTATCAAGTATCTATTGGTAATGAGAGAGAGAGAGAGAGAGAGAGAGAGAGAGAGAGAGAGAGAGAGAGAGAGAGAGAGAGAGAGAGAGAGAGAGAGAGAGAGAGAGAGAGAGAGAGAGAGAGAGAGAGAGAGAGAGAGAGAGAGAGAGATGAAAATGTACGGATATAGGGGAAGGTGTGGGTAGGGTAGGTAGGGTGGGGGATGGAATAAGAAGTTGGAGCATGGACCAATACTGACTGCACCGACACATCCCATCTGTCGATACCACGAGGCCCCTGGAGCACCTAAAAATCCAGGAACACAGGTGAGAGTAATGTCCGAGGGTGATGGCTAGTGAGTGAGTGGCCGAACAGGTGGTGGACAGAGGTAGCGATGCGTGTGAAACAGGAAAACAAAGTGGGCGGTGGCGAGTGAGGCAGGAAAATAATGTGTACTGAGAGAGGGAACGAAAATAATGGACGAGGTGTTGACTTACTTGTAAATGGGGATAGTTACACGGCCAAAGGTAATGGGTGAAGAACTATGGGTGACTGACTGAGAGAAGGATGGCAATATTATGGGTTTTCAGAGAGAGAGTGGGCGGGAGAGAGAGAGAGAGAGAGAGAAGATAAAAACATAGCCACAGACAAACCCACATACAGACAGACACAAACATACTAAAGACAGACATGGTTTTCACTGACAGACATCAAGTGGAGGGAGAAACAGAGGTGTAACGACAACACAAATAAAAACAGATAGAGATTAATGAAAAAAAAATTGACGAAGCCTTCATAAACTAATTTAGAAGGATTACAATTTATCGTCATTATTAGTTTTTGTCCGTCACGACCCATCTAATTAAAACTCCAGCCGAAAGGGAAGAGAGAGAGAGAGAGAGAGAGAGAGAGAGAGAGAACCACGAACTTTTCCATTTCCCCTTTTCACCTCCCTTTCACATCTCACTACATGTCATTTTACTTTTTTCTTCTTAATCATTCGCATCAATTTACTTTTTCTCGGAAGGGGGGGAGCAAATTTGCTTTTTCCTTTAGTTTTTTTTTTTTTTCGAAATCGATTTCTACTTCATTTTTCCCATCCTTTTCATTTCTAAACAAAATGTAAAAAAAAAAAAAAAATCCAAAAAAAATCGGAATTTGACTATTACCAGCAGCCATTTTTCGACATTCTCTACAGCGTGACAAAAAGGGAATTTTTATCCCTTCCTCTCGAGATCCCAGACTCGCCGGAAAGGCCTCGTAAGTTTCCTACGTACCCCCTTACACGTTAACCTGTCTACAGTGACCCAGCCCTTGCCATAGAGCTGCCGGGCATCTACTAGGCTCGCCGCTTCTACCAGAAGGGCTCGGCTATGATCCGTTTGGTCGTTACTTGTAGCCTTCATCAGCAACCTCCCCCGAGTGGGACCTTTAGCTTCCTTCTCAGCCTGCCATCATGTAATGTAAGTTGCGCATGAGAAAGGATGAACAGCCGTGGTGCTCTCGATGCTGGGGTTTCGGTCATATATCTCGGTATTGTTCAGCGGCGGAGCAGTGATGTGTGGTGCTCGGGCACCCACAACTCACGCTCGTACCCTCACCGCGCCCCTCCACCAGCTGCCCCTGCTTCTGACTCAGCCTCGACGCCTCCACAGGTCTCAATGCTGGACACTTATCTCTGGAAGTGTCCCCGTTGTCACTAAGCAGGGGTTAACGTCTGACATGGCTGTGCAGGACGCCAGGCTGTTACCGCTCCCGCTGCTGCGCACATGAATTTACTCGCACCTCCACCACCAACTCCCAGCGGTACCCCTCTCTCTGCCATAACTGCCACTTCGGTCTTTCCGCAAGTGACTGCACTCCACGATGCTGTTGCTGGGTTTCTTCACTTGCAGCGTCTTTTGATGGAGTCGAGTTTGCCTGGTTCATTTGGTTGACCAAAACGTTTGTTGACTTTCGAGACATCCCTCCAGTCCTTGGTTGAATCTCAGCATGTCGTTACTGCTTCCGTCGCCACTTTCGTGGATAAGATGGATCTTGTCAATCGTTTTGAGAGCCTGACTTCTGCCGCCCCCCCTCCCCCAAGGGAGCCTCCCCCATGTGATGCTCGTGCCACACCCACTGCCCGCGCCGCCGCCGCATCGTCGCCTGGTCGTCGTTATCCTCGGGGTAGAGTACGTTGATCAGGTAGAGCCATTTGTGCAGTCCGCCCGATGCCGACTTCCCTGCTCCTTACTGCCTGGAATGTCCACTTACTACTGGCTTACTTCCTCAGGAACTCCCGTTCGTGCCCACAAGTCTTGTTTCTCTTTATTGTCAGTAGCATTTAAGGAGCCGTACTTATGCATCATCCACACTTTGGTGGGTGTTGCTTGTATTTTACTTCCGACTTTCCGAAGTGTCCTGCGTGGCACGGATCCCTTGTAACTACCTTGTCTTGGGCCGCATGGCTGTGTACTGTGTCTGTTACCCTTCGGTGTAATAAATTAATCAACATATCTCTATCTTCCATTTTTTTCCACATTTTTATCATTTTCTTATTCCACCATGTGAGGAACTGCATCTGCCTCGTTCCCTCCTACCGGAAGACGGTGATTACCACTTTCACAAGCCGGCGATGCTTCGCTTTTCAAGGGCTTGTTGGCCGGCCACGTCAATATCCCCACCCCCGTGTCCACGGCTAAGGGGGTAGTCTACCCACGGTGATGACGGATCCTTACCGCCCTGAGCTAAGCAGACACCTAGCCGCTCTCAACTCGACAACACTTTCACCAAAAATTGATGTTCATATCCCATGAAGGCATTAGCTGGAGAACTGGGCTCTCTTCCAGACTGCCCTTCACTGACGGACACCATTCAACATTCCCCGCTAACTGATGTGTTATCTACGTTGCTGAAGATTACTGCTGCAATTCTCCTCCTCCAGGCTGTGGTACAGGGAGTTATCTAAGTGACCTGCCCCAGCTCGGATATCACTAATATTAGTTCCAGAGCAGTCAGTTGATTGGTTCCTGCTATTTGGCTGCTAATTTTCTTTTTTTTTCCATATGTGCCTATAACGCCTATAGGCAGTAGTGACCCAGGGCTCGGATGGTAGGCTCTGGAGGTTCACTTGAGGGCTGTGATGGTTGGCTCTCACCCGTGGTGGCGCAGGCAGGATTTTTATAGTGACGCCTGTGATTAGAGGCTCAATCCGCCGCCCTGTGTCCTCCGAAGCACTCGCAATCGAAGGTAGATTTAATGGGCAGGGCATGTGTGTGTTCGTAGGCCACTCGACGGTGCAGAAAGATTTTGGTTTTCTTCGGGGATCGAACTCGGGTCATCGAGAACGCCACTTGGAGACGCTAACCACTCTGCTACCGCCTCCCCTTAGATAGCCAGTTATTGCTATTATTTGTTGTGGAAATATATTCGGGGTAATCATACTCCTTGACTTTTCTTCCCCATCATTCTGAAGATTGATAATATTAATTGATAACCACCTCGGCCCTGACACACCACTTCCGACACCATCACCACAACCACCTCCAGTACAAGTGAACATTTGCCTCAGGGCGTTGATTGCCGCGCTGACTCTACCAAGACGTATCCCCGCGTGGCGCCTGTCTGGCCTCCCACGCCTCCCATGACTTTCCAGACGCTGGGGTTGACTCAGACGGGGAGGGATAAGGCAAGAGAAGGGAGCAATGGAAGAGAGGTAGAGATAAACTGTTATTAAGATCCTTCTAGCAAAGCACAAGAGACCGTGACCCCTGACCCCTTGACCCTCACCTAAGTAATCACTGGGTCACCTCAATGAAAGATACTGCACAAAAGGGTCAAGGTCGCGCTCGAGGTTGTAAAGGTTTAAAGGCAAAGTTTTCAGTTACTCAACATCCATAATGTACACACACGATTGTCTTGCCTTTCTCTCCCCTTTACTCTCACCTCCTTTACCCTCATTACTTCCCCCAAAATCATCATCTGCTATCGTTTCCTCTCTTAACTCGTCTCTTCTCCCCCTTTCATTACCACTCTTAATTAGCTTCAATGCCTCGTTTATAATATTTGTTTATTTATGCCATCCATCTACATCATGCTCTCTCTCTCTCTCTCTCTCTCTCTCTCTCTCTCTCTCTCTCTCTCTCTCTCTCTCTCTCTCTCTCTCTCTCTCTCTCTCTCTCTCTCTCTCTCTCTCTCTCTCTCTCTCTCTCTCTCTCTCTCTCTCTCTCTCTCTCTCTCTCTCTCTCTCTCTCTCTCTCTCTCCTCTCTCTCTCTCTCTCTCTCTCTCTCTCTCTCTCTCTCATTCCTTATCCATTTCACCTATATCCTCACTCTTCTTCGGGTGCCTCACCTTTCTTCATCTTCCTTATCTTCTTCATGTCTTCCTACTTCCTTTCTTCACTACTTCGTCTCTTTTTGTTACTTTTTTCTCTCTCTGTCTATATATATATAGATATGTATATATACATAGATACATACGTACATATATATCCCTCTCTCTCTGTTTCCTTTTTCCTCCCTCTTCCTATCTTCTTACTTCCTCCTATCACTCCTTTCCTTCCGTTACTTCCTCTCCTTTTTCCTTCAATCCATTTCCCCATCCCGATCCTCCATCTTTCATGGAGCACTCCCTGCATCCCCCCTCTTTCCTACAACTTTAAGAGGCAAACGTAGGACAAAACAGCAAAAAATCGAGAGGTAGAATGAATTACCATGCCATTAATGCAAGGATGGGGTGAAGGGGAGGGAAGAATCGAAAGGAAAAAAGTGGTGATGGATATGAAGTGGAAAGAACAGAGGAGGAAGGGATACGAGAGACAAAAAAAGGGAGGAGCATGAAGGGAAGGGAGATTAGTGGATAGGGCAAAACAAATGGTGAGAGAAAAAAGAGAATGGAAAGGATGAAAGTTTGGGAGAAGTTAAGAACAAAGATAATTGGATTATAATGGGGAGAGGACAAAGAAATGGGAAGAATTAAGGGAAGAAAAAGAAAAAGGGAATCAAAATGGAAAATATGTAATAGAAAATTACAATGAAGGAGTGGATAAAGGGGGGAAAAAAGGAGTGTGAGAAGATAAAGAGACACTAATAATGAAAACTATAGGAAAATTTCAGAGGGGATGAAAAAGGGAGACATGAGAAACAAGAGAAATAGATCGATGCGTAATGATAAGCGACAGAAAGAAAAAGAGCAGCAGGGGAGGAAAGAGAGATGAGAGACGAATGAAAGTTTCAGGATCAGCACCAAATGGTCAGGCAAAAAATTTAAAAAGAACAAAACGTAAATTTTTGAGAGACGGATATGAAAGAAATAAGGGAGAGAAAACAAAAGAGTAGAAAAGAGGACGGAGGAATGAAAGCAGGTGGCGTGGTCACGGATAATTCACAAGAAAAGCAAAGGAAAGAAAGGCGAATGGACGGTACAAAAAAATGCAGATTACAAAAGTTGGAAATGTTAGAAAAAGAAAACCAGAAAGGAAAGAAGGGAGGGAAGGAAGAAGAAATATAAAGAGGGTAACATAACGTTAAATAAATAATTATTATAATAATGCAAGAGCAGACAACAATGGGTTATAGGTAGATAAGCTCAAATTAAAATATGAAAAAGCAGGATCTGGTTCACTTAATTAAGGGGGTGTGGATGGCTGAAACAAGCTAGGGAATCAGCTAGTGAACGACGATATGATGGAGAGCTAAAAGAGAAAGTTAAATAAATACATTGATATAGATGCCAAAATGATAAATAGCTATTAAATGTAATTCCTATAAATGTAAAGTAATACATATAGGTAACGATACTCTCAAATATAACTATCAAATGCAAATTAAGTCGTTAACTAAAGTACAGCAGGAATAGGATTTAGGTGTCATCATTAGTAATGATCTTAATTAAAACGAGTACACATTGCTTAGCTGCTAGTAAAAAGGCAAGTATAATGCTGGCTTCATTAAACGCAACTTTGAACATAAAACCCCTAAAGTAATGACACGATTATACACATCTTTGGTTAGGCCGCACTTATGTCGAATATGTCGTTCAATTCTGGCCACCATGTTTCGTAAACGATGAAGCCAAATTAGAATCAGTTCAAAGAAGATTTCCCAAACTGATTCCATATCTGCTAAATTCATCTTATGAAATTCATAATAATGCAGAAACTTTATGTTTTCCTTAAAGGATCGCAGAATCCGTGGGGACATGATATAAACTTTTAAGATCCTTAAAGGATTTATGTCATTAATCAAGATAACCTATTCGAGCTTTCTCCTCACGAGACACCAAGAAACAACGGTTTAAAACTGAATGGACAACGTTTCATCACAGGTCTCTGTATACATCATTTTTATGTTCGAGTTGTTAATCAATGGAACAAATTACCAGCAAATTTTGTCGAAGCCAGCACAATAACTTCATTTAAAAACAGACTAGACGCGTACTGTAAAGTAAATGGGTTTTGATATTGCCCTGCGAAGTGACATTTTATCGTCCCCCGGATCGATTAGTGTTAGTAGTAGTTGTAGTTAGCATAATTCATATCCTATCATTCTCACTAAGAAACTTCCATGTTTCCATCTTTTTTAGGGACATGGTATTTTTTCCAATTGTTCTCTTACATGTAGTTGATAGTTAAAAGTAGTTCAGCAAATACCCTCGTTATAGATCAATAGGTCTCTTTGCATCTGTTATTCCCATGTATTCCCATGTCTTCTTCTTCTTCTTCTTCTTCTTCTTCTTTCTTCTTCTTCTTCTTCTTCTTCTTCTTCTTCTTCTTTTTCTTTTTCTTTTCTTTTCTTTCTTTCTTTTCTTCTTCTTTTTCTTTTTTTTTTTTTTTTTTTTTTTTTTTTTTTTTTTTCTTTCTTTCTTCTTTTCTTTTTTTTTTTTTTTTTTTTTTCTTTTTTTTTTCTTTTTTTTTTTCTTTTTTTTTTCTTTTCTTTTTCTTTTTCTTCTTCCTGTGAACCCGTGCTGAAATTTTTGGCCTACGTCAGCATCTGGTGCTGACCTGAGCAGCCTGCTGTGAGTCATAGCGACGATGAGGAACATGATGAGAATGAAGTTAAAAGACGCAGAACTGAAGCGAAAATGAGGATGAATGATAGTTGAGGTGTGAGGATAAATGAGGATAGGGAAGACAAGGTGAAGAGAGGAAAGGAAAAGTACAGAGGGATGTTGCGATAGAAGGAATGGATTAAAAGTAGTGGAGAAAAGAAAGAAAAAATACGTAGAGCAAGAAATGAAAAATACAGAAATTTGATGAACTAAAATGAGATGACGACTTGGATAGAAGGAAAATGTGAAAAGAGGAAAGCAGCAGCCAAAAAAAGTTGCCAAGATAGAAGGAATCTCGAATGAGGGAAGGAATTATAATACTCTGAAAACGTTTCATACAAAGAGAGAGAAAGAAAGAGAGAGAAAAAAAATGAAAGAGAGAGACAGACCGACAGACAGACATAAACAGAGGGGGGAGTCGGATGGGCATGACGGAAATGGGAGAGGGAGGGAGGGAGATGACGAAAGGCAGGAAGACAAAGCTCAAAGGGAAACAATCAAGAAAAACCGGTAACTAAAATATGGGAAAAAAAACAAGAGAAACCTTCTACTCAATCAAACAATTCGTAAATGCCGTTCCAAAAAGATGAAGATGTCTTAAGAAGATGTCTTTACGAAAAAATATAAGAAAAAAAATAAAAAAGTAACGTCAAAAAGCACAGCGTTAACAATAAGAACAATTCACTCAAAAACAATTATCCAAAACTTTGACGGACACTAACGAAGCGTGCATTCAGACCGGCGAAACACATGTTCGAGAGGTGGAGAGCCCAAGTTGAAAATCAAAGACTGGAAAACAGAAATAAGAACATAAGAAAATAAGGAAGCTACAAGAGGTCGCGAGGCCTACACGTGGTAGTTCCTGTCACCTAACACTACCTACATCCACCTTTCATCCCCATCCATAAACCTATCCAGCTCCCCTTTAAAGCTCCCCAATGACTCAGCACTAACTACCTGTCTACTGAGACCATTCCATTCATTCACCACCCTTTTTGTGAACCAGTTTTTCCCTATTTCCCTTCTAAATCTACGCTTTTCCAGCTTGAATCCGTTACTTCTTGTTCTACCCTGGTTAAAAGCCGTAAGAACTTTTCCTACCTCTCCTTTATTAAATCCCTTTATCCACTTAAAAACTTCTATCAGATCGCCCCTTACTCTGCGTCTCTCGAATGAGTGTAATATTAATAGCTTCAATCTCCTCTCATAACTAAAGTTACGCATCCCTTGTATCATTTTGATCATCCTTCTCTGCACTTTTTCTAACAACACTATATCCATCCTGTAATATGGAGACCAAAACTGAACTGCATAGTCTAGGTGAGGCCTGACTAGAGCCAGATAAAGCTTTAGAATAACTTCCGCACTTCTACTTTTAACACTTCTGGCAATGAATCCTAATACTCTATTAGCTCTATTTCTGGCCTCAATACATTGTTTCCTAGGTCAGAGGTCTGGGCTCACCCTCACTCCAAGATCTTTTTCACCTTCTGATCTTTTCAGCGATACATTGCTTATGGTGTATCTATTACCAGGGTTTTTTCTACCAACATTCATAACGCTACATTTATCAATATTAAATTCCATCTGCCATCTGACTGCCCACTCGTTAAGTTTATCTAAGTCTCCCTGCAATATGTTTACGTCAGACTGTGATCCAATAATCCTACCTAACTTAGTATCATCAGCAAACTTGCTGATATCACTGCTAATCCCACTATCCAAGTCGTTGATGTAAATCAAAAATAGTAATGGGCCCAAAACAGACCCTTGTGGAACTCCACTTGTCACCAGTCCCCATTCAGATTTGGAACCATTAATTGTAACCCTTTGTTGCCTATTACTTAGCCAAGTTCTGATCCAATGAAGAACCTTCCCATCTATACCATGATCCCTAACCTTATTTAAGAGTCGCTCGTGTGGTACTTTGTCAAATGCCTTACTAAAGTCCAGATATATTATATCATAAGGCATTTGACAAAGTACCACACGAGCGACTCTTAAATAAGGTTAGGGTTCATGGTATAGATGGGAAGGTTCTTCATTGGAACAATGAAGTAGGGAAAAGAGAACTCGATATAGAGTAGTAGTAAAAGAGTAGCGAGTAGGAGTAGATAAAGTAGGGTGGAAGGGGTTGGAGAAGGGGGAGGGGGAACAAAGCTGTGTTATGATTTTTACACAATGGTGGAAGAGAAAATATTGCTCATACCTCACTTACCATCAAACAAAGAGGAGGGAGAAGAGGCGAAGAGGAGGAGGTGGTGGAGGAGGAGGAGGAGGAGGAGAAGGAGGAGGAGGAAGAGGAGGAGAAGGAAGAGGAGGAAGAGGAGGAGGAGGAGGAGGAGAGGAGGAGGAGGAGGAGGAGGAGGAGGAGAATAACCGAAAACAAGACTTTTTTATAGTGACGCCTGTGATTAGAGGGCTCATGCCGCCCCCCTCTGTGTCCTCCAATGCACACGCAATCGTAGGTAGAGTTGATGGGCAGGGCATGTGGGTGTTCTTAGGCCACTCGACGGTGCAGAAAGGTTTTGGTATTCTTCGGGGATCGAACTCGGGTCACCGAGAACGCCAATAGGAGACACTAACCACTCCGCTACTGCCTCCCCGAATTTAGAGTAGGAAGGAAGAATAGTGGAGCAGATTATCTGAATATTGCGCAGAAATCTTTCATATAGTGATACAAGCACCAAATATGGTACAGATACTCTTCTGGTGGTAGTCTTTTGAAAAAGTACGCGGGCCACGTACATTTTCAATATGGCAGCCATTTTTCAAGATGGCCACCATGTGCAGGAAAAATCTCACTGTTGTTCATAAAACATGGATAATTGTCCTGGAAAGACTATCTTAGTGTCAAATCATACATTATTGGGTGCGTATAATACAAATGAAACACTTAGAAACTTAGTCACTTAGAAACACTTACTAATAGAGTGAATGTCGAAGCACAACCAGGGCACACTGGTGACATCAATGCTGTGAAACTAAGCGTGGCGTTCAGTTCTAGCTAAGCACTATATTTATAATGATGGTGGAGGTGTAGTGAAACAGCTTGTGCAATACATTTTACTAACATATTTTATCAATTTCTCAACAGGGAAAACGATGACCACAACTAATGGGAGACTGGAAAATTAATTGGAAAAAATGCTGTATCTGCCAAAAAGATAAGAATGAAGATATTAAGTACCCAACTACATGGTATCAACCTGAGCATGATGGGTACGCTATGCTGGCCACCAATGTCCCTCTGTTTCATGCCCTGAATGACATGCCACTTATTCTATATCCAGCAAGGCTAGACGAGGGTGCTGGCATAGAGGAAACACTGAGGAAGGACAAAGCAGTACCATCAGAGGTGTTGGTACCTGTTTAACAACACGCAACTGGAAACGGCAAAGAAACGAAAAAGTGCCAATGAAAGTACTGTGCATACTAAAGGAAGCACAAGTAAAAAGGTACGAAGAGCCAGCCATGAAGCTAAGAAGTCGGAGTGCTTCCTCTCTGAAGAAACAGAATCTGCAGCACAACTGAGACATGCCATGACCATAAACCTCTGCCAGAGGGTGAACGAGTGTGCACTGAATAAACGTACACTGAATGATGGTAAACTGCTGGCCAAACTGAGCGGTGGAGACGAGACGCCCAGGAACTTAAGTACCACCCGGCCTGTTTAGCTGGCCTCTACAATCGAGTAAGGACGCAAAAGAACGCCGAGGAAGGGAAGCTGCACACCAGTGATGAACATGCCGTCTACCCTCTGGCATTCTCGGAACTGATCAAATACGTTCACATCCAATGGACAAGACCGTCGAGTTGGTAGAATTCCTCAACCCAGGCCAAGTACCTGTTATGGCCGCTGATCAGCCTATCTATTCAGTGGGAAAATAAATACAGTGGCACTGGCCCGAAATGTATGGGGAAGACAAATCTGTCATGATGTTTGGTGGCCTGCATATTGAGATGGCAGCACTGACGTCTGTTGGCCTACTTCTGCTGAACAGTGGCTGGACCGGTGCTCTTGTGGAAGCTAAAGTAGCCTCACCTGGAACAGCTGAGCCTTTTCTCACTGGTTCAAGGATCACTAGGACGCAACAGATGCATCAGGTAACAGCTTGTAGTCTATACAAGCTCTTGAAGGCAGCCTATGAGAAGTACGTCATGGAAGCAGGAGCAGATTCTGAGGAGGTGATCAGCTTTGATGATTGGTGTGAGAGACGCAGAGGTCAAAGACCACAGTTTCAGTTCTGGTATCTTGTACTATCAATGAAAGTGATTATATTCATGCTAGTCAGATCATTCAGAGAAGCCAACTTCGATCTGTACTGCCAATCATTGTCTGAGCTCTTGCTATTCTTCTTCGCCAACAACAATGTGAACTATGCACGATGGCTGCCAAATCATCTCAGAGACATGGTCACGCTCAAAGAAAAACACCCACAGCTGGCTGAGAAGTTTGAACAGGGAGACTTCGGTGTGCACAAAACTAATCGAGTATTCTCTTCATTACCTATGGACCAAGCCCATGAGCAGGCCAATGCGGTTATCAAAGCTGATGGGGGTGCGATCGGCATCACTGAAGATCTGTCTGCACTGCGAAGGTGGTCAGTAGCCGGCCCAGAAGTCTGCCACCTAGTTGAGCAGTATGAAGCAGAATCTGAAGCCAAGGAGACAAATCAGTATTCCACCCATCACGAACAAACACCACAAGCTCAACGAGTGTTCCTTGAAAGAGTGCAAAAGGTTTCCCATGTGTTGGAGGATATGGGCAATCCTTTTGAGGAAGAGAGTCGCGACCTGTATTCCCTGGACACAAAGCACGTCGCCCACCCCAGTGGCGCTGAACTGATTGTGACACACCTTGGGAGAAGTCGATTCCGTTACCATGAGTTGCTAGCCAGACTGGAGAAAGAAAGAGTCAACTTTCTATTAGCCAATAAAGAAGAATAAAGTAGACTTCTTTCGACAGGATCCAACATGTAGTAGTAGATCCAACAAATGTAGTCACTTCAAAGCAAAAGGTCTTGAAAGAGTATTTTCAACTCTTTTCCAAGCTGTTCATCTCATGCCAGAACAGGGAGTGTGATCTACAGGAATTCTTTCGTCATGAGAACCAGCCCTTTCCTGCAGCATTCAGTGAAGGTGGAAAACTATATTCCTTTCAGAAATCACAGCTTGCTACTGTTCTTGAGCTATGTTACAACCCCAGATATAGAACCTACTGCTGATGTCATTATCATTGATGACTCGGCCCTCGTCAACACCCTTCCTCCTCGGTCGTCCAAGACATTTCGGGCCTACGCAATTTTGGATTTTCTCCCTGTCATACAAGCTTACTCCACAAAGTACAGAAGAATAGACATAGTCTTCGATGTGTACCTGCCATCCAGTCTGAAAGCAGAAACAAGGTCAACCCGGGGACGAGGAGTTAGGCGCAGTGTGAAAAGCAACAGCAAACTTCTATCAAACTGGGGCATCTATTTGCGAGACACTAAGAACAAGACTGAGCTGTTTCACTTCCTGGCTGACAAGTTTATCCAGTTAACCTCAGCGACCTCGCCCAACTTGATCAATGTTACCAAGGGCGCGGATAACCTGAAGACCCACGAACACAGTTTGGAACGGTTGACTCCTTGTAGTCACGAAGAAGCGGACACTCGATTGTTCTTAGATGTTAGACACGCAGCACAACAGCATGGCTGCAAGGCTATCGTTGTCAAAGCCAGTGATGATGTCCTGGTGATTGCCATGAGCAGCATTCCAGTTCTTCAAAACATTGGACTTGGGCAACTGTGGGTGGCCTTTGGCCAAGGAAGCAACTTGAGATGGATCCCTGTTCATGAACTGTATCTGGCTATTGGACTTGAAAAAAACAGAGGACTGCTGTTCTTCTACGCTTTTACCGGTTGTGACGTTGTATCGGCCTTTTGTGGTCAAGGGAAGAAATCAGCTTGGCAGACATGGGCTGTCTGCAGTGAGGCTTCTGAGTCATTTTCGCAACCTAGCCAGTACCAACCAACCTTTGATGATGCCATTCTGGATGTCCTGGAGCAGTTTGTTGTCCTGCTGTATGACAGATTGAGCACAGCTACAGGCGTTGTTGAGACCAGGTTAGATATGTTTGCCGGAAAGCAGAGGTCATACCAGGCCATCCCTCCAACCCGAGAAGCTCTACTTCAGCATACCAAGCGTGCTGCCTACGAGACGGGCTGCGTATGGAGCCAAACAACACTGTGTGAGCCTGAGGAACTGAGTCCGGCAGACTGGGGGTGGATGAAGAAGGGTGACCAGTGGCAAGGCATCTGGATTACAGCTGCAAGGAGCTCACCAAGTGTGGATGTCATTCTGAATGCCGGGGACGCTGCAAGTGCTACCAATATGGACTTGCCTGTAAAGCACTATGCAGCTGCAAGTGTGAGAATTAGACACTATGATCAGAGACCTATCATGCTTATAGTGTACCATCATACTTGTTTTCATGAATAAACTTCACTTATTGAACAGACATTATTTTGTGTATCTTTCTCTATAAATCATAGAAGGGAGCTCCAAACAAGCTTGAATCTACAATATTTGGCTTCATTGTAGTCTAAAACATAGAATTTGACAGCAACTTCATTCAAATCGGCCACGAGCATGCAGTTCTATGATAAAAAAACTGCCAAATTTTATGTCCGATGACGGTCATCTTGAAAAATGGCGGCTATTTTAATATTTTACGTGGCCCACGTACTTTTTCAAAAGGGTACTCCCAGAGGAATAGTTGTACCAAATTTGGTGCTTGTATCATCATATGAAAGATTGTTACAGTTCTCTGCTTCACTAGAAGGGAAAGAAGGAGGAGAAGGATTAAAGAAGGAAAAAGATCAGCATTAGCCTTAGATCAGCATTGAGGAGAAGGGATCAGGACTTATAAAGTGCTAAAAGGAGGAACACGAGTACAAAAGAGGATGGGATGTTTAAAGAAAATGAGATAATTATGTAGATTAAAGATTTAGCGTTTGCCTGCGGGATATATTTGAATAAGCAAGATAAAAGTGTGCTAAGGTTGTATAATCGCCTTTATAGGACCAGTAACGGCAGTAAGTGTAAGAAATTAGGTTCTAACGACAAACCAAGCATTGTGGCATAAAATTATGTTCAACTTAACACATGAAAACCGATGTAAATACCTTATTATATATATTGTTGTACTATTTCTCAACACCACACCATATACACACACACACACTTTACCAGCCCAAAATCTTCCCAAACTCTCCCTCTTCCCAATCAATT
This sequence comes from Chionoecetes opilio, assembly GCA_016584305.1. Classification (NCBI taxonomy): domain Eukaryota; kingdom Metazoa; phylum Arthropoda; class Malacostraca; order Decapoda; family Majidae; genus Chionoecetes; species Chionoecetes opilio. Next base: position 26,090 of record JACEEZ010003038.1, read on the forward strand.
TTAACCCTCCATCTTTTCAACTTACTTCCCTCCTCTCTCCCTCCCTCCGTCTGTACAACTTTCATCCCCACCTCCCTCCCCTTTCTTGCCACTTTCTTATATTCCAAGCCCCCGCTGCGAATCAAACAAATTGGCTAAGGTAGTGAATGGCCGGAGGAGGATGAAGAGGAGGAGTAGGAAGAGGAAAACCATACTACAAATAGAACGATGGGGATAATTAGGAAAAGAAAGAGAAGAACAATGAAAAGAGAGGAAATGGAGGATCAGGAGGAAGAGGAAAAATATGAAGAGAAAGAAAATGAGTAAGGAGAGAGGGGAGGCGGAGGAGGAGGAGAAGGTTTGAGGAAGGATGGCAGGCCATTTCAAGAAGAAAAATGGGAAACGCTACCCAGGTAAATATACGAGAGAGAGAGAGAGAGAGAGAGAGAGAGAGAGAGAGAGAGAGAGAGAGAGAGAGAGAGAGAGAGAGAGAGAGAGAGAGAGAGAGAGAGAGAGAGAGAGAGAACAAAAAAAGAAAGGATGATGATAATGATGCAAAATAAAGAGCAAATCATAAAAGGATGGGTAAGAAACACACTCCCATTGCGAGCGAAATTAGAGGATGAGCGGAGAGAAGGAAGAATAGGAGGAGGAGGAAACACAGGACAAATAACTAACACTTTCTTAATTACTCTGGTGTCGAGAATGACAAAGTGTGAAGCCTGGAGCAGAGTGGAAAAACTCCGAATCAGTGAGAGGGACGAGGAGAAGTAAGAAAAGGGAGGCAGACCTTTCCTAATTCCGGTGGGGAATATGCTTTTGCTCCTTCTTACCTCTCTTCTCTCTCGCTCTGACTCTCTCTCTCTCTATCTTCGCTCTCGCTCTTCTCTCCTCTCTCTCTTTCATCTCTCTCTCTCTCTCGTACTCTCGTTCTCCTACTCTGTCTCTCCCCCTCTTCTCTCTCCTCTCTTCTCTCTCTCTCCTCTCTCTCTCATCTCTCTCTCACTCTCTCCTCTCTCTCTCTCTCTTCTCCTCTCTCTCTCTCTCCTCATCTCTCTCTCTCTCTCTCTCTCTTCTCCTCGCTCTCTCTTCTCTCTTCTCCAGGCTCAATAATCTTTAACTTTCCCTCTACTCTTTTTTTCCTCCTTTCTGATCAGCCTCGGGGTTTCAAGTTCGTTATTGAATTCTTTTCCACGCTAGTTTATCACATTTTCTGAGGGGTTCTTGCTCCTTCCAGTCATCTAGCTGCCTCTCCCACCCCCATCCTTCCCATCCTCCCCTTCATTTCCACTTCATATTGGAAATTCTCACGCCTCCCTTTTCCGACTGTGCACCTTTCCTCCTCCTCCTCCCCTCCTACCTCTCCTCAATTCCCTCTTCTTCTTCTTCACTAATCCAACCGTCACTTCATCCAATTCTCTAAATTTCTTTTCACTACCCAATTTTACACTTACCCTTAATTTATCCTCTCACCACCTTCTCCTCTCCTTCCCCACCCCCGGGAACGCTCTTAATGGCGGCGACTTTGGTCTTAATCTTCCTGGCATCCGTATGTCCTTTAAATTGCATCCATTTCCTACTCTCTCACTTCCTAAACCAGTTTCACTCCCTACACCTGCCTGATTCCTCACATACACATACCTCTCTCTCTCTCTCTTCTCTCTCTCTCTCTCCTCTCCTTCTCTCCTCTCTCTTCTCTCTCTCTCTCTCTCTCTCTCTCCTCTCTCCTCTCTCCTCTCTCTCTCTCTCTCTCTCTCTCTCTCTCTCTCTCTCTCTCTCTCTCTCTCTCTACCTCTTCTCTCTCTCCTCCTCCTCTCTCTCTCCTCTCTCTCTCTCTCTCTCCCCCTCTCTCTCTCCTCTCTCTCTCATTCTCTCTCTCTCTCTCTCTCTCTCTCTCTCTCTCTCTCTTTTCTCTCTCTCTCTCTCTCTCTCTCTCTCTCTCTCTCTCTGAGAGAGAGAGAGTTTAACCCAAGGAAGATAGAGGACAAGGAAGGTAATTCCTGTAGAGAAGTTTCAAAGCAGCGATTGTCACGCCATGTAACCGCGGGATAGTGGTAAAGACACAGCACGGGAAGCATTAGAGAACGGACGGAATTGATGGGTAACTCAAATAATCATAATATCCTTGCACTTCCTCTATATATTATATATGTACTATCCAAAATTTTTATATTTCTTTGAAGGCTATAGGCTATAACCTTCAAAGAAATAAAAATATTTTTGATAGTATCTTTGACAAGGAAATAAATTATATAAAGCAATATATATATGGTAGCCAAATTCTATTCAAATTTATATTACATTTGCAGGTACTTTGAGGTCTACAAATCATGCAGAACATGATGCAATACTTGATTATGTAACACAAAGCAGAAAAGTAAGATCATTACTCTTTTACATGCAGCTACATAACAACACACACACCTGCCTATTAGACATTGCAATGCATTACAGGAGATAACACAAGAAGTTAGTTGAATTATACAAGAGATCACAAAAACATCGAACTAATATCATGCATTAATGGCAGCATTAAAAGATACTGTGATGCATAGCACGAGAAAACACATGAGTTTGTTGCAAAACATGCTGCACCACATGGCAAAAAACACATCAAGAGTTTTATGTTAGAAACCTTGACAAATGGTGTGGCAACGTTATGCTATACATCATACATGTTGATAACAAAAAGCAACAAAGCAAAAGCTTTTAGCATACATTACAATGGGCAAAACAGGCAACAAAATGTATGTAAACGACATATAACCAATACAAATATAGCAGATTGATAAGCATTAGAGCTACTGTAAGGAAATTATTAAGTGGAAACCATTATTGAATAACATGCTGTAACAAACAGCACAAAACTGTTGTTGTCCTGCAGAGCATGAGGAAAAAAGAGGACAGATACCAAATACCAAAGTATATGAGGTGAACAAAAAACAAACAAATAAAATGAAATTAAATAAAATACAAAATTCAAATATACTATTTAAAAACAAGTATATAGGGCAAGCAGCATATGTAGCAGTTAGAATGCATTACAACAAAGTTGAGGAAACATTACATATATGCAGGGAGAAATACAAAAGCAACAGCTTAGATACAGTGCATGCAGTACCACAGTAGGACAAAGCAGAGGCAGTCTTGCAAGAACACATTATAAACCAATGACAAAAAATATAACAAACATTTAGATGCAACTCTTGTTGACAGCAGGCAAAGAAACTCAACAGTTTACCCCGAGGGAAGAGGGAAAATGAAGGATGGAAATGACTAAAAAGATACCTCGGTGGACGAGAGATTAACCAGAAAGTTAAATTGAAAATAGAGGGAAGAGATACTGAGAAGGAGGATGAAATAAAACCATTAATAGATCTTCGAAGGGTACTGGAGTAAAATAATTAGAAAGGACATGGAAGTAGAGTGAATGGAAAACACTATGATCTACAGTGACAAGAGAGAAATGGAGGAAACAGTATACCTAATTGAGCTTGGAGAGGTAGAAAAAGTACTGAAAGTTTTGAAGAACGGCAAAGCTGCAGGGACAGATGAACACATTGGGGAGTTTGTTAAATATGGAGGGAAAATTATAAAAAAAAGGCAATATATAACATATGTGACACAGTGCTGGAGCAAGGCTGCGTGCCACAGGACTGGAAAAAGAGCAGAGTGACCCTAATACACAAAGGAGGAAAAGATAAGGAGGACATAGCCAATTATAGGCCCATAGCTGTCATGAACATACTAGCCAAGGTTTTTGGAATGATTACAAATGAGAAATGGAAATTGTGTATAGAGGAAAACAAGATGTTAGGAGAGGAACAAAGTGGGTTCAGGAAAGGCAGAAGTGGAATGGTAAATAATATAGGAGTTAGACAAGGATGTGTCATGTCCCCAACATTATTTAATCTATATTTAGAGGAACTGATCGTGAGAATCAGGAAGTCCAGTAAAGGAATAGCAATTGGAGGAGAGAAGCTAGGATGTCTGGCCTATGCTGATCATGTAGTGCTGATGGCAGAAAGTAAGGATGAAATGGAGGAGATTTTACACATAACAAACACGTACGGAAGGGAATGAGACCTGAAGTTTAGTGAAAGGAAATGTAAAGTCATGGAGTTTAACAGTGAAGGTAGTCAATGGCTGCTTCAGAATAATGTCCTAGAAGTAGTAGATAAGTATGCATACCTAGAAATGGAAGTAAACAAGGAAGGGATAGGCGGTGAAAAGCAGAGGAAAGTTAATGAAGGCAAGGCAAGGAGGATGACAGGCATGATTATAAATGGTGGTAACAGTCATTAATAAATATGAGGTAGGCAGGAGTTTATGGAAGGGGGTGGCTGTACCCAATTTTCTGTATGGGTCAGAAGTGACTCAGTACAGGGAAGGAGACATCATGCACTTGGTAAAGGCTCAGAACATAGTAGGCAGATGGGGACTAGGAGCTTGTAGGAGCATTGCTGTAGAGGCCATAAGGGGAGACATGGGATGGAGCACCTTCAGGGAAAGGATAATTAAAGGAAAACTGGGGTTCGACAAGAAAATTGAAAGACTTAGTGAAGATAGATGGGCAAAGAAAATATCCCAGGACAATAGATCAAGTTCCACCTGGAAGAAGGAACTAGAGAGATGGAAAAGGAGAGAAATGGAACAAGATGGAGATAAGAGATATCAAAAAGAAAATTGAGAAGGATGGGCTAGTTAAATGGCAGGAGGGAATGGCCAGGAAATCAACGTTGCAGTAGTAGAGGAGGAAACAGAAGCCAGAGGGGGTGACCTGGCATGTAGGAGACTGGGGGAAGAAGTTACTATATAAAGCAAAAACAGACACCTTGGAAGTCAACGGAAAGAACAGGGAGCTGGAGAACCAGAATTGTAGCTACAGGGTAGGAGAGAAAGAAACTGTAGAACATGTCATTGTGGAATGCAACAAGTATAGGAGTCAGAGGGAAAGGCTTATATCGTCAATAGTAATAGTCCTAGGCAGAGAGGAGTGGGACAGGAGACTAGAGCAGAAAGACGGGGCCCTGTGTACGGTGTTAGGGCTGTATGGGGACAGAAAGGAAACAGAAAGTACTGTAAACCTCACCAAAGTGTTCCTAATGCAGTGCTGGGAGATAAGAACACACAAGTGCCAATGAATTAGGATGACAGTCAAAGGATTGAAAACTGATGAAAATGTCTTTCCCAGGTTAAATAAACAAGGGTGTTAACAAGCTTTGTTAACGAAGGAGACGAAGTGGAAGAGGACCTATGAAGCGATGCTAAGCGACAAAGGTCACAAGAAGAAGAAGAATGATGAGTCCTTGAAAAAAAAATCAAGCACCTCCGGTGTCAGAAAATGTGCACCCGTCGCTATCAGTTGGGGTGGTGTTCTCACAGCCTCCCTCCCCATTTGCTGTATTCGCATACGCAGCCTGTAGATGGTGTTTCGTAGGAGCCTTCTTATTGGTGTCCCTGAGAATATGGAAAGTGTTACACATTGTTTACATAAGCATAACTTACTAACATAATTATGTACTATAAATGTATATGGATGATTTGCTGATATGTCTAGTAATTGAGAAGGAATGAGCTGTGGAGTGGTGATGGTGGTGAAGCACAGAACACTGAGATAGTAAATGATGGACACCTTGAAAAAATGGGTGAGAGTGAGATGACAAGAAGGATATATATGTGTAGAATATTAGCTGGGAGTGTGAGAGGCTGACCCCCTGATAAATGGGAGGATAGTGTTGGACTAGATAATGTGAGAAAGAGAAAAGATGCAAGAGTGAGACGACTGGTAGATATATGAAATTAAATATTTTTACAAATATAATATGCAAAAAATATGCGTATGATTTTCTAGTCACTTAAAAGCTAAACTCATGCATTGTAGAGGAACAGCAAAATAATATTCCTGAAATATTACGACTTCTGGGGCATTTTGAGGCTTGGACATCCTGGTGACCCTCAGTCATGTTTTCTGTACCACCAACTGTTGAAAAATGTTTGTTGTTAGTTAAATAGCAATAATTGCTAAAATATTTTGATTATGTTTTTCATAGAAATGAGGTGAATTAGCAGTATGGAAGGAAATGTAGGATAGTGAATAGGAAGAGGGTAAAGAAGATGAGGAGGACATGTGAGATATGAATAGTGAGGAGAAAGGTTGTTTGACAGTTTTAGGGATAAGAAAAGAAAATGACAGTATCAATAACAAACAAACACTAGCAACTGGTATTTGGTATTATGCATATTTTAAGAAAGCAAATACTCGATGAGTTTATACCCTCTACAGCATGCATGTGAGGTGAGGTCACTGGTGCTGCTGGAGGCACCATGGAGGAAGGCAGCAGAGGCTCCTGGCACACACCTGAAAACTACTCATTGTTGATATCTTTCTGAGACTGTATACGGAAATTTGTCGATACAAGGTATAATTACATCTCGGACTATAATTCATAAGTGAGACTAAAAACATGCAAAATGTTAACATTATAACTCTCAATACCATCCATTTGCTGTGGCTGTGACTGATGTGGTTGGAGGCTGTGGCTGTGGGGCTGATGTGGTGGGAGGCTGTGGCTGGTAAAGGGAATTAGGCAGCACTCCAACATCGGTGTCAAAACAATCTGTCAAAAGAAAATATCAGTAATAATCCTGTACATAATTAGAACATTGATACTGTACCTGCCAATGCTAAAGCCATATAAATAAGAGAGAGAAAATAAAAACTTTCTCCAATACACTGATAAGGGCTGGAAGCCATTAATAAGAACATAAGAACATAAGAAAATAAGGAAGCTACAAGAGGCCGCGAGGCCTACACGTGGTAGGTTCTGTCACTAACACTACCTACATCCACCTTTCATCCCCATCCATGAACCTATCCAGCTTCTCTTTAAAGCTCCCTAATGACTCCGCACTAACTACCTATCTACTGAGACCATTCCATTCATTCACCACCCTATTTGTGAACCAGTTTTTCCCTATTTCCTTTCTAAATCTACGCTTTTCCAGCTTGAATCCGTTACTTCTTGTTCTACCCTGGTTAAAAGTCGTAAGAACTTTTCCTACCTCTCCTTTATTAAATCCCTTTATCCACTTAAACACTTCTATCAGATCGCCCCTTACTCTGCGTCTCTCGAGTGAGTGTAATTCTAATAACTTCAATCTCCTCTCATAACTAAAGTTACGCATCCCTTGTATCATTTTGGTCATCCTTCTCTGCACTGTTTCTAACAAGGCTATATCCATCCTGTAATATGGAGACCAAAACTGAACCGCATAGTCTAGGTGAGGCCTGACTAGAGCCAGATAAAGCTTTAGAATAACTTCCGCACCTCTACTTTTAACACTTCTGGTAATGAATCATAATACTCTATTAGCTCTATTTCTGGCCTCAATACATTGTTTCCTAGGTCAGAGGTCTGGGCTCACCCTCACTCCAAGATCTTTTTCACCTTCTGATCTTTTCAGCGATACATTGCTTATGGTGTATCTATTACCAGGGTTTTCTCTACCAACATTCATAACGCTGCATTTATCAATATTAAATTCCATCTGCCATCTGACTGCCCACTCGTTAAGTTTATCTAAGTCTCCCTGCAATATGTTTACATCACACTGTGATCCAATAATCCTACCTAACTTAGTATCATCAGCAAACTTGCTGATATCACTGCTAATCCCACTATCCAAGTCGTTGATGTAAATCAAAAATAGTAATGGACCCAAAACAGACCCTTGTGGAACTCCACTTGTCACCAGTCCCCATTCAGATTTAGAACCATTAATTGTAACCCTTTGTTGCCTATTACTTAGCCAAGCTCTGCTCCAATGAAGAACCTTCCCATCTATTCCATGAGCCCTAACCTTATTTATGAGTCGCTCGTGTGGTACTTTGTCAAATGCCTTAATAAAGTCCAGATATATTATATCATAATCCTTATCATTATCTGCCGTCTCATAAACTTTCCTATAAAAACTCAATAAATTGTTGAGACATGACCTACCCTTGGTGAATCCATGTTGTGAATCATTTATCAAACTATGTTTATCTAAGTGCCCTCTAATGTTTTTTGCAATAATAGATTCTAATGTTTTTTAATAATAATAAGAATCAATAATAGGAATAAATACACCCTTAATATAGATGGGTTGATGATAACAATAATGCATAGTCTGTACAAACCACTGTGTGCCATATTTCCGGTAGTAATGGTACAGCTGCCCTCCCCTGCTGCCACATCTAGCCCAGTCTCTGCTGATGCTAATGGCGCTACAGAAAGATATGATCAATATAAATGTTTGAGAAGGTACCTATTTGTTTACAAAAAAATGTATTTATATAATATATATATATTAATATATATATATATATATATATATATATATAATATATATATATATATATATATATATATATTATATAATATATATATATATATATATATTATATCACAACACCAAAGAAGGTTTTTTCATGTACGAAACCAACTCTCCACTGAGCTGAGTGTACGAAACGACTATGGTTTCGTATACGAAACAACTTTTTGGAGTACGAAACAACTTTTATACGAACTGACTGCACAACTGACCCCACTCGACAATCTAACTAACCTCCTAACCAAATGTAACCACACTACCTAGCTGGGGGGCTCCGCTCCCCTTGACCCCCGATAATCTAACCTAACTTCCTAAGAGGGGGAGCTCCGTCCCCATTGACCCCCCGGTAACATAACAATATTTTACCTTAGCCTTATCTGGGTAGCTCGACACTCTCTTGTCGGGGGCCCCATTCCCCCAGGTCCCCAAACTTGTTTTCAGGGAGTTGGGAAGTATGGGATAACTAAAATAATATCGAATATTTACCTGACACACTTGTCATCTGTGTATTCTCGTCCATTACAAACAAGTGTGGCTAAAGGGGTAACACGCGTGCACGGTAACGGGCTTATCTAGTTTCTTTTATTTTCGCCAGCACGGTGGCTGGCTTGGAGAGAGAGAGAGAGAGGAGAGAGAGAGAGAGAGAGACAGAGAGAGACAGAGAGAGACAGAGAGAGACAGAGAGAGACAGAGAGAGACAGAGAGAGACAGAGAGAGACAGAGAGAGACACAGAGAGACACAGAGAGACACAGAGAGACACAGAGAGACACAGAGAGACACAGAGAGACACAGAGAGACACAGAGACACACAGAGACACACAGAGACACACAGAGACACACAGAGAGACACAGAGAGACACAGAGAGACACAGAGAGACACAGAGAGACACAGAGAGAGACAGAGTATGGTTGGATCATCGGACTACTCTACCGTACTCACCACCATCAGCACCACTGTGGTACGCGACGAGGCTACTGCCCGAGTCAACTGGCTTTGGTCTCGTGGAGATTGGGACAGCCTAAAAGAAAACTTGGACTCCATTGTGTGGACGGAGCTTCTCCACGGCGACGTTAACACACAAGTGAAAACCTTCACCAACCTCCTCCTATCCCTCCAGAAAAACCATATACCCAACCAAACCTACAAATCCAAACCCCATGTTTGGTTTTCAGTGTAGGAGAGCTGCTGACAACAAGAGCAGGGCCTGTCTGCGGTACAAGTACCACCCCTCCCAACTCAACAAACATCGGCACAAAGATGCCTGCAAGACCATGTGTCAGGTCCAAAAGCAGGCCATACCACGCTGGAGAGAGGACTTAAAGGCCAAGTACAGCGGCCAGTCAGTGAGCAGTAAGGAGTGGTGGTGTGGAGTGAAGCAGCAGCAAGGCCTCTTTGCTGACAACACCATTCCGCCGCTCACCAGAACAAACGGGTCAGTGGCTGTCCGCGACAAGGACAAGGCTGAGCTGTTGGCAGCTCATTTTTCTTGTAAGATGTCAGTGCCAGACCCCTCACGCGAGCCCCCAGAGATACCATCCCTCACCAGGGCCTCTCTGGAGAGTCTCGCATTAACAATAAGGAAGTAGAACATCAGCTGCGGCAAATAGATCCCAAGAAGGCGCTAGGGCCCGACAACATCAGCCCTCACCTACTAAAGGGATGTGCTGCCCAGCTCGCTCCACCACTCACCATCATCTTCAACAACATTCTTTCCTCATGCAAGTGGCCCACGCAATGGAAAGAGGCAAGACTGGTGGCCATCCACAAAAAAACCCAGCAAACGGGACCCAAAGAACTACCGCCCAATTTCCCTTCTCACTACTGTTGGGAAAATCATGGAGTCCCTCATCACCGCAAAGATCAACACCTTCTTGGACACCCACCATCTCCTCAACTCCAAGCAATTTGGTTTCAGGCAGGGAAGGTCAGCTGCAGACCTGCTCCTCCTTTAGTCTGCTTCCTGGAACCCCTCACTGGATAGAGGAATAGACACCTTTGTCGTGGCCTTGGACATCGCCGGAGCCTTTGACAGGGTGTGGCACCGAGGTCTCGCTGCCAAGCTGAGGAGCCTGGGAGGGCGCCCTACTGCAGCTCATCCAGGACTACCTCCATGACAGGACCTTACGGGTGGTGATCAACGGCCACACTTCCAGCTAGCAACCCATCCACGCCAGCGTCCCGCAGGGCAGCGTACTCGGGCCTCTTCTGTGGAATGTCTATTTCAATGACATTTTCCAGCTCATTCCTGAGGCCCAGGCCTACGCTGATGACTGCACCCTTGCCTTCCCCTGTGACAGACGTGACTGGCAGGACACGGTGTGCCACATCAATCTGGCATTGGACAACATCGTCACCTGGAGTAGTCGATGGCAGGTCAGCCTGGCCCCTGACAAAACCCAGGCTCTGCTTATCTCCCGCAGGCAAGACATCACCAACCTGCCTGCACCGGACATACGGCTTGAGGGCAGATCACTCCCCCTTCAGAGATCCATCTCCATCCTTAGGGTGGAGTTTGACGCGGGACTGACCTTCACCAGTCATGCCAGGAGAGTAGCTAAAAACTCGGCTTGGAGACTCAGCTGTGTCTGGCGCATCTCCCAGCTTCTAGATGCCAAGGGGGTTGAGGTTCTGTACAAGGCTCAGGTACGTCCCCTAATGGAATACTCCCCCCTAGCATGGTCTTCCTGCCCGCCCTCTTACCTGGCCACACTAGACCGCGTCCAGAGAAGAGCCCAGCGACTGGTTAGCGATAAACGTCCCCACCACGCGCCTGACTCCTTCCAACCCCTCCAGGAGCGCAGGGATGTGGCAGGTTTATGTGTCATGCACAAGGCACTAATTCTCCACACGCCCAACCTGGCAGCCATCAAGCTCCCCAGGCCCCCGCCGCCCCTTCACTCCACCCGTGTCGCCCCACACAGACAGCAGCAAGTGACTGTGCCCTTCTCCAGGACAGAGCACCACCTACGTTCCTTTTTACCCCGCTACGGCCGTCTGTGGAACCATTTAGTTCACCAAACTGACCTCCACCACCACGCCTCGCTACAAGACTTTAAGCGGGGGGTGAACAGCTGGTTGATGGCCTAAATTATTAATAAATATAGAATGCCTTTTTTGTATTATATGTAGCTATAGATAGCTCTAGTGTAAACCCTAAGGCTTTAGCTCTAATAACACCAGATGTACCAAGTTTAAATAAAAAAATAAAATAAAAGAGAGAGAGAGAGAGAGAGAGAGAGAGAGAGAGAGAGAGAGAGAGAGAGAGAGAGAGAGAGAGAGAGAGAGAGAGGACACAATTGTCTTGCTGCACCTATAAAGGATGCATGCATGTGGCATATCGCAAAAAAAATCTATCAGAAACACCCAAAAATCTTCAAGTACTATATTTATCTCTTGTGTTTCCGAGCCTCTGATCAGCTCGGGAAAAGGAGCCTTCCTTTTGTTACGTCACCGAGCCGTGGCGCATCGTCTGCCAGTTGCCAGCAGCGTTTTCGAAGCTCGGGGAATTTGCAGATTTTGATTGCGGATTATTTAAAAACGGCTGACTGGATGCAAAAAGTGACAACATATTGCTGATATACTCGCTAATGGCTATAATTTTATTGCATTAAATCAGGAATGATGAAAAGTTATGGATGATTACTTTAAGACAAAGAGAAAATATCTTGGAAAATATAATAAACGCGGAACTAGCCATCACTTTTAACGATATATCTATATATAAATATTTATATGGTATAATACCTTTTTTTTCACTTCATTCCATAGATTCAAACCCCTTTTTAAAGCGTTATTTCTCGAAGATATCTGTATTTACCTACTTCATATTCCTTATATGAGCTGCTGCACTGATCATATCCAACTTTATTTGCTAAAAATTTACTTTTATCAATATATTTCAAGCTAAAAAATTTGTTTGCCGATTTTCACTTATAAATGTGGTTGGCTGAGTAACACACTCCTAGTTCGCGCTCTATTTCTTTGCCATCACATGTTCATCAAAGAGAAAGAAAAAGGAAATGTATACTCTTTGGTATCAATCAATCAATCAATCATTGGGGGCATACGCCGGGGGGCGCGTCGCCTCGCCCACCCTACGACGCCACTCCCGGGGGTCACCACGCGCGAGTTCCCATGCAGGCTCCTTTCCCATACCAAGCAGCTCTCGACAAGAAACATCAACTTGCCTCAGCCACGAGCCTTGTGGGCGCCCCCTTGGCCTCCTCCACGCCGGATTGTCTCTTACAGATACAACCCGATGGGAAGGATCGGTTTCAGGGTAGCGTGCCACATGCCCATATAGCCGAAGTTGGCGCTGACGGACTATGCAGGTAATAGGCCTCGATTCAGTCTCACGGTGCAATCGCTGATTTGACACGTAATCATCCCAGCGATACCCCATGATTCTGCGAAGACATTTATTACCAAAGGCATTGATTCGTCTCTTCAAGTCACTATTTAGTGTCCATGTCTCACAACCATAGAGTAAGACAGGGATCACAAGCGACTTGAAGATCCGGATCTTTGTCCTCCTGCACAGGTACCGACAACGCCAAATACTCCCGCTGAGTGAGTCCATAACACCGTGGGCTATGCCAATCCGCCGTAAGACTTCTTGACGTGACCCGCCGTCATTATGGACTGCGCTACCAAGGTATGTAAAACTTTCCAAGATCTCAATGTCCTCGCCACACGCATGAACAGACTGTACTGCTTCATCTAGTAAGTCTCCAAATACTGGACCTTGGTCTTGAGCCAGGTCACCTCAAATCCCAAAGGCTTTGCCTCCTCGTTTCAGCGCCTCGAGAGCCTCACCAGGACCTCCAGCGGCTCAGCAAAGATTACTGACTGCATCACCGGCAAAAACAAGATCAGTGATCTTGGTGTTGCCGATGGATGCTCCACAATCACTTTGATTTACAACCTTGTCCAATACCCAGTCCATACAAGCGTTGAAAAGTGATGGAGCAAGGACGCACCCTTGCCTCACTCCTGTATTCACAGGAAAGAAGCTGGATACACCTGCCCCACACTTCACAGCACTCTCAGTCCCAGAATACAGACCAGTTATCAAACTCTTTGGTAGAGAGATGAAAATCTGCAAATTTAAACAACGCACGTGGTTTAGCCACGGTCCTCTATAAATAATGACATGGATACCATTGCTTATTTTGTCATAAACTCCAGGATATGATGCTCAATGCGTTGCCATTTCACACTTTTTTCATGTAAACGCTTTTTTTCGATTTATCAACAGGGCCTTTAAAGTAATCGTCCAGACCATTTCATCATTCCTGATTTGATGTAGTTAGAGTATAGCCATTATCGAGTGTATCAAAAATATTTTGTCACTTCTTGCATCCAGTCAGCCGTTTTTGAATAATCCGCAATCAAAATCTGTAAATTCCCCGAGCTTCGAAAACGCTCATGGCAACTGACAGACGATGCGCCACGGCTCGGTGACGTAGCAAAAGGGAGGCCCCTCTTCCCGCGCTGGTGTGTGTGTGTAGTAGTGTTTGTGTGTGTGTGTAGTAGTGTTTGTGTGTGTTGTGTAGTAGTGTTTGTGTGTGTGTGTAGTAGTGTTTGTGTGTGTGTGTAGTAGTGTTTGTGTGTGTGTGTAGTAGTGTTTGTGTGTGTGTGTAGTAGTGTTTGTGTGTGTGTGTGTGTGTGTGTTTGTGTGTGTGTGTGCGTAGTAGTGTTTGTGTGTGTGTGCGTAGTAGTGTTTGTGTGTGTGTGTGTGTGTGTGTGTGTGCGTAGTAGTGTTTGTTTGTGTGTGTTGTGTGTGTGTGTGTGTGGCGTAGTAGTGTGTGTGTGTGTGTGTGTGTAGTGTTTGTGTGTGTGTAGTAGTGTTTGTGTGTGTGTAGTACTGTTTGTGTGGTGTAATAGTGTTTGTGGTGTCTGTAGTAGTGTTTGTGTGTGTGTAGTAGTGTGTGTGTGTGTGTGTGTGTAGTAGTGTTTGTGTGTGTGTGTGTGGTAGTGTTTGTGTGTGTGTGTAGTAGTGTGTGTGTGTGTGTGTGTGTAGTAGTGTTTGTGTGTGTGTTGTGTGTGTGTGGGGTGTGTGTGTAGTAGTGTTTGTGTGTGTGTGTAGTGGGTTTTGTGTGTGGTGTGTGTCAGTAGTGTTTGTGTGTGTGTGTGTGTGTGTGGTGTGTGTGTGTGTGGTGTGTGTGTAGTAATGGTTTGTGTGTGTGTGTAGTAGTATTTGTGTTTGTGTGTGTGCGTAGTAGTGTGTGTGGTGTGTGTGTGTGTGTGTGCGTAGTAGTGTGTGTGTGTGTGTAGTAGTGCTTGTGTGTGTGTGTGTAGTAGTGTTTGTGTGTGTGTGTAGTAGTGTTTGTGTGTGTAGTAGTGTTTGTGTGTGTGTAGTAGTGTTTGTGTGTGTGTGTGTAGTAGTGTGTGTGTGTGTGTAGTAGTGTGTGTGTGTGTGTGTGTGTGTAGTAGTGTTTGTGTGTGTGTGTGTAGTAGTGTTTGTGTGTGTGTAGTAGTATTTCTGTGTGTGTAGTAGTGTTTGTGTGTGTGTGTAGAAGTGTTTGTGTGTGTAGTAGTGTTGAACCTCAGCAGGCTCCGCTAACACCTGTTCATCCACCTCGTACTCTGGCTCAAACATATAGGGTTGGGCTCCCATCACAATCTGGTTCGTTTTCCTCATATACGCGAGCAGCGTCATTTAGTTCGGTCTCAGATTAAGCATCGTACTCTAGATCTAACACAGCGACAGATTCACTGTCTGACACAGAAGTACAATCGCTCATCATAACATTCGACAGGTCTCACAGAGGCATACGAGTGTTGTTTACATTGGAGCGTCCCTTTTGTGACGTCATCAATAACATGCGTAGCCCTGTTGGAGGGAAAAAAAAAAATCGTGCGCTTTTAAAAAAAATTGTGTTTTTACGGAAATAAGGCCTGGAAATCAATTATTTTTGGTGGATTAGGTGTTTTGAATGTGCATTCAACATAATTAGGCAAAAAAAAATTGGGTCTGGACGATTACTCTAAGGAGAGTTTTCCGAAATAGAATAACTCAAATAAAACATCGACGTAGTGTACACGCGGAAAATTAATTACACACAAAATTACATATACTATATTGTAGAGAAGCGAATTTCCCTCATTAGCGAGTGTCTCTCATTATCCGACTCATTGCGCTACAACGTCAGACGCTTGCCTGCCTGCCTGCCTGCATCGCTTATGATCCTACTAATGTGTACTGCTAAATACGGAACATTCCAATAAAGAAGTGAAAAAAACTAACACATGAACTAACATTATATTGGCTCATGAGTTCATATGTATAAGATAAAGCAAGACTCATGAGGGGGTGAGAAAGATATATATATAATATATATATATATATTATATTTGAATAAAAAAAAATATAAATAAAAGAGAGAGAGAGAGAGAGAGAAGAGGGAGAGAGAGAGAGAGAGAGAGAAAGAGAAGGGAGAAGGGAGAGAGAGAGAGAGAGAGAGGGAGAGAGAGAG
>JACEEZ010003038.1:47506-62506 GCA_016584305.1 Chionoecetes opilio
GTGAGGGAGAGGAGGAAAATTACAGTTGTGTGGAGGGAGAGTCAGATCATAAGTACAGGTGTTAGGGAAGGGCGAGAGTCAGGCAAAAGGCGGAGAAAGAAAGGAGTGTGGTCAGGTCAACAGGCGGGGAATGGAAGTAGTCAGGTCAACAGGCGTGGAAGGAGTGGAGTAGGTCGCGATGAGGAGTCGCGTTATCCTGAAGCTGGCGGCTCTTGCATGAATATCTGATACATATACTTAATACTACGAACGTTTTGGCGTTTCATAACACGAAAGCGCATTTAGCATGTTACATAGATCAAAATATTGCTTGGCAAATCTACATATGCACGTAGTACAAAGGTCAGAGGCGGACGGCATGGTAGCGGAGAGGAAATCCTTAAGGGGATTATAGTGTTTGTGGGAGCACACTGTATTAGGGTTAAAGGAAATCTTGCTATAAACACTCTTATCCTATCAAGTTTAACACTGGTGTTTGTGTATGAAGGTTTATGAATTACTATGAGTATGTATATTCTCTAATTATGAGTCAGAGAGTAAAGGCTATAAATTAAAGGCTAGAATTTTAAACTATGAAACACTTATCGTTTTGGGTGATGTGCTGGGCTGGGAGCGAGATGAGGGCACGTCTGTACAGGACACACACACAGTGGTTAGTTGAAGGAGAGGAGGAGGAGGAGGAGGAGGAGGAGGAGGAGGAGGAGGAGGAGGAGGAGAATTCGACCACGTTTTGTTCCCTCTTCAAAGAACTGGAACGTAGCCTTACACTCAGGTTGCAGGTCAGCGTCTTTGTGGCCGGATCTTAATTGCAGCTTCTAATTCCATTGAAGGGGCGGCTGGTGCGTCTCTGTACGTAGGTGTACGAGTTACAATTCCAGTCAGGCGAAAACCGGATTTCACAAGTGTTCAGTAATCAGCTCAAGACACACCAGCATCACATTTGATGTGCTGCCGCCTGACATACCTGTCGCACTGCACAAATTCCTGCCTTGCCCATGCAGGGACAACACATAACATACAGTCATTGACCTATGCAGGCTGTCATCTTGCCAGGAGCTGAATAAATTCCATGACCTTGTTAAATTACGAAATCTACATAAAATTGCATTTAGGAAGACTGTATTTGTTTTTTACTGATATCGGAACAGTTTTAAACTACGTATCTCTTGTTATCATGTGATTAGCCTGACAAGTGTATTGTTTCCATTATGCCTGATGTATGTGCAATGTGATCTAATGTAGGCGAAATATCTCCAATTGTGTTGGCGAACTGACGCGTGGGCGAAATGAGTGGACATCGCTTAAACAATATATTTAGATCTGTAGATTATGACTAATTGTATAAGCAGTATTATAGAAAGAAGAGGACATATAAAATGGTAACAAAGAGTAAAACACTGCAAGTAAGCCAGTATCCATAGATAAACTTTGCTGTCGTGGTATTTCTCTCCCTATTTACATTCCCACGCTCCTGCTTTTCTTTGACATTATGCATTGAGTTATACGGACAGTGATGCGTGAACATTGCCATTATGTGTGTGTGTGTGGTGGGTGTGGGTGTGTGTGTGTATATGTGTGTGTGTGTGTGTGTGTGTGTGTGTGTGTGTGTGTGTGTGTGTGTGTGTGTGTGTGTGTGTGTGTGTGTGTGTGTGTGTGTGTGTGTGTGTGTGTTAGAACGGCAAAAACAAAGCAATACAAAATGAGTAATGTTATGCTCGTATATATGCATGACAACCTTTCACCTCTCAGCCTTGCAAGAAGGACATTCATGTGTGTGCAACCTTTCGAACACCAGTAAAATCAACCCATAAATCATGCTTTTTTCGCCTCACTCCTAAAACACACACACACACACACACACACACACACACACACACACACACACACACACACACACACACACACACACACACACACACACACACACACACACACACACACACATGTATTAACTTACCTTCCACAATACCTTAACAACATCAATAATATATAAAGTAGCCCCCATTTTGTTTCTTGTTACCAATTTCACAGTAATTACTTTCTGTAAACAAAATACACTCATATACATGAGTTCATTCCAATTAATTTCTTCGCAAAAATAACACAATAATGTAGAAAAAAACATGCAATGCACAACACTTAATATTCGCATCCGGTAATAATTGGAGTGAAAATTTACGCGCGTGAGAAATCGCATTTATTCATTACCTGAGCAAATAACATTATCCGGACCTGTAGTGTTGCCACACGGACGTATCCTGGTGGAACACCGACGTGAGTTTCGCCAGGGGATGCATGCAGCCTATGTTGATCTCAAGAAGGCGTTTGACTCGGTGCATCGTGAATCACTCTGGGATCTTCTGCGACTTCGCGGGATTCCTGCAAGTAGTATGGTTTGTGATGACCTAGTCGTACTCGGACTGAGAGTGCTGTGAAGTGAGTTTGGCGGATGTATATCCCAGATTGTTAAACTGGAGTGAGGCAAGGGGTGCGTCCTGCCCCATCACGTTTCAACACTTGTCTGGATAGGTATTGCAGAACAAGTGTAGATAAAGTGATTGTGAAGCATCCTCGGGCAACACCAAGAGATCACTGATTTGTTTTTTGTGATGATGCAGTAATCTATACTGAGTTCCTGGAGATCCTGGTGATGGCTCTCGAGGCGCGCACGAGGAGGCAAAGCCTTTGGGACTTGAGGTCTCCTGGCTTAAGACCAACGTACAGGGGTTTGAGCTACTAGATGAAACAGTACAGTTGTTCATGCATGCGGCGAGGACATTGAGATCTTGGAAAGTTTACTTAATTTGGTAGCGGCCAGTCAGAATGACGGCGGGTCACGTCAAGAAGTTTACGGCGGATTGGCATATGCCACTGTGGTATGGACTCGCTCAGCAGGGAGTATTTGCCGTAGTCAGTACCTGTGCAGGTGGACAAAAATCCGGCTCTTCAAGTCGATTGTGATCCATGTCTTACTCTATGGTTGTGTGACATGGACACTTATTAGCGACTTGAAGAGACGAATCGATGACTTTTGGTAAAAGTTGTCTTCGCAGAATCAGGGGGCATGCTGGATGATTTACGTGTCAAATCAGCGATTGACACCGTGAGACTGAATGGAGGCCTAATACCTGCATAGTCCGTCAGCGCCAACTTTGGCTATATGGGCATGTGGCACGCTACCCTGAAACCGATTCTTCCCATCGGGTTGAATCTGTAAGAGCCAATCCGGCGTGGAGGAAGCCAAGGAGGCGGCCACAAGGCTCGTGGCTGAAGCAAGTTGATGTTTCTTGTCGCGAGCTGCTTGGTAAGGGAAAAGAGCCTGCATGGGGACTCGCGCGTTATGACCCTCGGGAGTGGCGTCGTAGGGTGGGCGAGGCTACGCGCCCCCCGGCGTATTCCCCAATGATTGATTGAGAGCTGCCAGACCCCTCCCTCCCATCACCCTTCACCAGCCCGACCTTCATCCCATTGTGGCGGCTGCAGGGTTTCGCCAAACTACGGGAAGGGGTGTGAAAGGAATGGAATAATCATCAGGCAACAAAATACGGGCTGTCGGCTTGAAACGATGGAGTGAGGATAGAACATCAGAAGCCAAAAAAACCTAACCTCACTTGCATCCCTTCCTATATTTTCCTTCAGTGTATTTCTTAATTCATGTTTAGTGAAAACGAGGCACCAGGGAAACGATAGTGGAAACAAAACCATGAGTAAAGCGAGTGTGAATAAAACAAAAATACTGTCAAAACACACACGGAGAGGCGGAGAGAGAGAGAGAGAGATGAGAGAGGGAGAGAGGAGACGAGACGAGAGAGAGAGAGAGAGAGAGAGAGAGAGGACGAGACTGATGAGAGAGAGAGAGAAGGGAGAGAGACGAGACGAGGAGAGAGAAAGAGAGAGAGAGAGAGGAGGAGACGAGAGAGAGAGGAGAGAGACGAAGAGATGACGAGAGAGGAGAGAGAGAGAGAGAGAGAGAGAGAGAGAGAGAGATGGATGAGAGAGAGAGAGATAAGAGAGAGGAGACTTGGAGAGAGAGAGAGAGATGGATGAGAGAGAGGAGAGAGAGAATATACTTAACATACTGGGTGATGGGATGGGTCATGACGTGCGCCGGTTTGGGCTTTTCAACGTTAGGCGGACATGGACTGTTATGAGAGTGGTGATTTATGTGTGTGAGGGGTGGAGGTGTGTGTATATGTGTGTGTGTGTGTGGTGGGGGTTGGGAGGTATGGATGTAAGTGGCACTTGTGGAAGGTCGCACTGTATGAAAGTGGCAGGGGTGTTTGTGTGGGAGGAAATGGTGTCGGGGAATAAAAGGGGGAAGATGTATGTTTAGGTGGAGGAGGCAGAGGTGTATCACTGTATATTGGAGGAGTAGAGATAAGTGTGGGGAAGAAAGATATATTAAAGTGAAGGAAATATGTACGCATGTGTGTAAGAGAGAAATATGTTTCAGGTGAATGGGTGTATATATGTTCAATTTAAAGTACAACATGAGTATATTAATGGGAAGGGACTGACTACTACGCCAACTCTCACCTATATATAGATCACTGTATTGTTAGCACTCGTAACTTTCCTTTAGTTTCACATCCTTATTTTTGCACCACCAGTCCTATGCAATGTTCTCCAGTAACTATCGAGAAAAGCCACTCCACTTTGATCTTTGTTATAGAGTATGATGATGAGGGATATGGATTGGGATCATGTATAAGGGTGAAGGGACGTGGAAGATTTTAAAAAGAAGGTGGTTGAGAAAGAGGTGTGTGAGGGATATATAAGAGTGTTAAAGATGTGTGTGATTCATATTTCCAAGCTTTTCACCACTCATCATTATCATCGACACCTCTCTTCTCTTCCCTCCATGGAATCCGTTTTTTCTCTCTCTGACGTGACTTCCCAAGAGATAAGAAATAATATCCTGCCTTTACATAATTCCCACTTCCGAGCAGCATTACATATCCCTTTACATACAATCCTACATATTACATATTAAAGGAGAACTTCCCTTTTAACTCCTATATTTACTCTCCTGAACCTATGTTAACCCCTCTTGTCTTTCATTCTTGTGCCTGTGGATAATCGTACTTGTGTATTCTACAGCTCTACTTTTCACTCCTTACTTTTATGTATTCCCAATTCTACTACCTCAACTCTTGTGACATCTTAAGACCATTTGAAGGAAGGAAACATTAATTTTTTTCACCCTCTAAAAACTATCTTCAATCGCGACTCAAGTGTCACAACCATTATGTCATGCAGGAAAAAACAACACTCACTAAGATATAAGTACTCATATCCCTACTAATCAGTCTGTATTTTAATAAATTATCAAGTACAGCAAATTATTATTCTCATGAATATTTTTTTGGAATTGGTTTGGCGTTTCCTCTCAGCATGTGTGAACAGAATAACTAACAGTGATGCTACTCCTGCCATCACCCTTGCTTTCACCTCTTAATTACCCTCTTCATGTATGTAGATATTAATGGACAGGATTATGATATAAACTGTTTGTCGACTGAAGGAGTGAGCCTAAACTATGCCTCTAAGTACTTGTGCCTCGGGGCATGATTCACTGATTCTGCCAAGATGGACGATATTTTGAGACTACATGAAGCTGCAAGTGAAGCAGTAGTGAACAAGTTTCTCCATTCTGGCAAGCAAACCACTCAGATGCATTTGTTTATAAGAGAGGTGTTTTTGAAGCAGCAGTTATGAGTTTCATATATATAACTCTGAGTCGTGGTTAATTAAATAAAACAACAGGACTGGAAAAAACAATATAAATAAATTTTGAAATGCCGCTTGTGTACGGAAAAATACTACCAAGAAATGGTTGATAGAAGCCAATCCAACCAGTGCAACACCTCGTTGAAAAAGAAAAGTTTGAAGTCTATCCAAAGGGAAACATGCATAAATAGACATGGACCAAACATTATCACTTAGTATTCGTATCCAATCTTTGCAGGCTAGCGAAACACCTGGTTTCGGTTCATAGAAAAATCAGCTGTTTAGGACGGACAATTGGATCCATTAAATTACTGTGTGAGATATGCGCAGTTTACAGAGTCAGCCGGTGCAGCAAAGCTCACAAAAAAACATATATCATAGACCTGTAGTCAATCTATAAAAGGCACAAGGTATCGAACTGATAGTTTTTCATCCAAAAATACAAACGTGAATCATTTAACCAGACTCAGTACTTATGTCTCACAATCTAGTGATAGAAATAGTGAGGCGGGTCGCACACCCGGTTGACCAACGCGTGTGTCAGTGTGATGGTGAACAGGTGCAAACAGAACAATATGTCTTGATAAGATTGTCCCCCCGCCGTCCTGCTTCATTGCCGCGCAAGGTTCAATATGCTATGTTCTCAAAATATTACCAACCTGAGAATAGAAACATATATGTACGGAATGTGTGATTAGTCATGAAGTGCGCTTAGTCTTTTTTTTTAGGGAATTCACGGGGAACAATTTGAAAGAAAAAAAAAATGTGAGTTCAGATTTTGAGCTTATTTAGACTAAAATTGGCATGCTGATTTCCAAATCTGTAGTCAGTTTTTTTCTAGCACGTCAAGTTTTTTCTCCACAGCTACCCTCAGGATTAAGCAAAATTTCCACGTGTGAGCTGTAGTTAAAACTTGCCACAGTGATTACGATTGACTCATCGAGAGCTATGTGGCCAACTTGTTTGTGCATTTACAAATTGACACAGCTGCGGTGAGAGGCCTTGTGGGCAGCTCCCCAATTAGGTCATAATCTCAATATCTGCAAACAGGAAAGCTAGGAAGTAGGAAATTAGGAGGATTTGTTAGCTTTCTCTTAACTTGAACAAACATACCATTGTAATTTCTATTTCGTTTTTGCTGTTTTTTTTTTTTTTTTTTCAAAGCGTAAATATTCCAGTTAGTGTTTTATTTACAAGGTATATATTTCTTTTGTTCAGATCATGTCTCTGCTCCTGGCTACGGCTTCGTCGTAAATGCACCCCTAAACAACCCTGGACTCCTTTGCCTTATATATGTGGTAGTTAACACCATTCAAGTCAGGAGGGCAAGCATAAGAGTATTTGTCAAACAAGCATATTTCGCCCATATTTAAAGTGAAAACTCGGGGATCAAGACAAGCTATGGGCCCCTCACAAAGTGTGCAAAGCAGTGTGTCGAGAGATTACGGATGTGGGACCAAAGGAACACGTGAAAAGTTGGCATTTGGTATGCCCATAGTTTGGCGCGAGCAAAAAGATCATTCCCACAGACTGTTACTTTTGTTGAGTGAAAACATACAGGATTTACAAGAAAAATAAAAAGTTAAAATAGAATATCCTAATTCTACCGGCAGCATAAGACCAAGGGCTCATTCAGCTGAAATTCCAGTGCCAGTTTTTCGGAACAACTACCTCCTCTAGAAAGATATGAGTGATGTTGGAAGGAACGCGTGACAGCAATGATGCAGTTTTGACATTCACTAGGGATTCAGTCGTAGTGGATTTGATCAGCCGAAGTTGAATGATTTAGCACGTTGATTGAGCCTATCCAAAAAAGCTTCAGAAATACTAGCATCAAGACTGAACGAGAAAAAATACTGAACAAGGAGTGAAGGGTATCATACTTCGAACCAGAGGAGAAAGGTACATTCTGCAGTACATTTCGAAGTGCCAGCGGTTTTGTGTTTTGCCATAACATTCTGGTTTACTGAAGGAATTAGGCTTTCAATCTTACAAGACAAACGAATGGCGATTGTTATTGATAGCTCAAAGCGGAGCTGAAGTCGTGTCCTCTACCACAATGTGCAATTGTTGGCGCAATCCCTATGGGCATCGGTCTGTCTTCGTGAAGAAATATGGAGATGTGTAAAGAGAGTCATTGAGTTATTGCATATGACAAACACAATTGGATCATCTGTCGTGACCTTAAAAATGGTGTCCTCCTTCTTGGGCAAACAAAACGTGGATACACAAAGTATCCCGCTTTCCTGTATGTGGGATAGCAGAAGCTCCGAGAGAGAGAAGGCATTGGGTTCAGGGACGAATGGGCCTCCGAGATCTGATTCTTTAAAACCTGGAGCATCACTAACATTGTACATGAGCCACTTGTTGACAGGAATGAAAATAATATTCCCACCTACTGCACATAAAAAAGGTCTCATCAAACATTTGTAAAATGCATCTGTCAACTGATGGCGGACTGTTTGAAGACATCATCTTGGCATTTCCTGGACTTGTCAATGGAAAAAAATCAAGGCCGGTGCTTATGTGTTTTGATGGTCACAAAATTCGAACAGCTAGTATCAAAGTATTGATTTTTATCATTTTTTTTTCAACGGTACTTGTTCCGTACCTTTGAAAAGAATGCCTTGGCTCTCATTTCAAGTACGTCGTCAAGAACTCGTGGAAATACACGTGCAAGTAATTACACAGAATTGTTCAGAAACTATTGGAGAGCTACAAAGCGCTTGGTCTGCAAAATGAGTATTAAAGTACATTTTTTCCCCTCGTTTTTTTTTTTTTTCCTGCATCAGCATCCCTTGCCAACTTTCCGCGGAAAATCTTGTGCTGCTAGCGACGAGCAAGGTGAACGATTCACCAAGAGTTTGTAAGGTTATGGAAGAGAACGTTACCAGGGTAGATGGGATGTGCATAGATGGCTGACTATTGTTGGGAGCATCAAAACGCTATAGTCCTCAAGTGTACACTCCAGGACAAAGCTACAAAAGTAAATTTTTACCTTAACCTGCCACACAATATAGCTTATCCTTTCTAAAAACATGATAATGTTAAATAAACATTCTCTTCATGCCTATTCTTCATTTTTCAGTTTGTATGTTAACATTTGCAAACTTTTATAAAAAGAAGAACTTTACTGTTAGTACAGTATTTTTCATATTTTTTAAGAAAACGAAAAATCCTTTACAGCTCCAAAAAACTTGGACATGATAGAGGGAAAAAATGAGATCCAGTTATTGGATTCAGCACCCAAAATTAATTAATAAACAAGTGTCAGACCAATCACCAAAAATTTGTTCCCCAGTGTTATGTATACCTTCTACTTGGAAATACACATATTTTTGTTTTGTTTGGATAAATTATAGATCTGCATTGTTTTTTGTGTATAATTATGTGTTTTGTATTATTTTGTATTTTGTATTATGTATCAATTGGAAATTCTTTGTCAATAAATTTACTAACTGTGTTGTATGAGTTAGAAGAGAAGAGAGACGAGAGGAGAGAGAGAGAGAGACGAGAGAGAGAGATGGAGAGGAGAGAGAGAGAAGAGAGAGAGCGAGAGGAGAGAATAGAGACGGAGAGAGAGATATGCGGAGAGGAGAGAGACTGAGATGAGAGAGAGAGAGACCTGGGAGAGAGAGGAGAATAGAGAGAGTGAGACGAGAGAGAGAGAGAGATGAGAGAGAGAGAGAGAGAGAGAATGCAGCCGATTATTTTGTTCTATGTAGTCTCAGCGACACTGGATTCTTCAATCTGTGGCGTCGCCTCTATAATAAAGTCTTTTTTGTAAACGTTATTGCATTAGGCTACTGATTAAAGCTGTGATATTTGTGTTATAAGCAATTTTAATACTGACAGAATTGTGTGATAAGACTGCATAAGTTCTCGCAACATAATAGCTAACCGTCCTTCTTTATGATTCACATCTATTTGTCATCATTGTTTAGTTGGTGTCACAAAAGAATCACGGTACCGGTCATTATTGTGTTTATATTTGAGAGTTACGGACAAGCCATATATCAGCGTTGTGGCAATGCCATGCTTCTGGGGCAGATATAAATGTACAAAATATTGACTACTTGAATAATTAATTTGTTATAGTCACCTTCACACACTTGAGCCTCGCGGATGGACAGGGCAGCTTACCAATTGTAGCCAAAATCAATGAACATGATGTTGTACTAATCTCAGCACCACGTGATTCATTGAAGGGAATGTCGCGTTAATTTGTGTAGGAGTATGTGGTGTTGCTGTTACAAGCGTGTTCATCTCCTTAATGAAATCAATTGTGAATAAATATTTTGTGATAATTTAAATGTCTACATCCAAGAACCATTTTATAAATTCCTTGGAAGGAGCCCTTAATGAAAATAACTTATTTTCACCAGCATTCATTGACTATTTTGGAAAGTAAAGAATTTATCTTGCGTTTTCCCGCAAAAGCTGAATTTTCCCAAGATAATTGGTCCTTTTCTACCAACATCTGTTTGGGGAATTTTCTGAGCGTTGAAGAGATTAGCTTGTCTTTCTATGCTAAGCGTCTACTGATTTTTGTGGGGCGAGCTAAACCAATTTGTAGCCTTGTGTTCCAGGCTCGCTGTTTCCAGACTGCTGGAAAGAGGAAGAATTGTCTAATCTCTTAAAGGAAAATGTTGCACTGGTGATCCTGAACGTAATGTAAATTCAATTTGAGTAGTCACGTTTATTGAAATATTTTTTTTTACATTTGCTCTGAATTTTTAAAGCATATACAAATTACAGCATCAAAGACATAACGTTATGATCTTTTATTTATCACTGCGAATAAAATGTATTTCTTACTGCTCAATACGTCATATTATTTGGATATCGGAGAAGATTAATGCATCTCGCGGGAATATATATGAATACTTAACCTTTGTCTCGACAGCAATTTTTTTAACTATTGCATCAGACATTAACATAACATCAATATTGCTTATGAACACCTCGATTTGCAGTTTTACTCCAGTGAAAAAATACATATTACTGCAATATATTTAGAGGAGTATAACATAAGATCCGACTTTAGTGCAAATTGTATCCAACCGAGTATATAAACTTAGAAAAAAAGTATCGAGCTAGACATAAACTGTTCTTGGGGAGTTTCGTGGTGCCTTTTGAGTACTCTGGTATTTCATTGCAAGTCTTTGGCTCCCTTTACCGTAGATAACAGTGAAGTCGCCACCTACAGTGAAGTCGCCAGGCGCCAAATATTACGAATTATAGCATTACTACTGATTTTTATGTGCCACTGAAGATGTTACAGAGTAGTTTATATCATGACTGTATAATCTACCCTGTTTCAGCGTTGTTTTATGCTTTGTATCTGCAAATATAACTGTTACGCATTTTGCTTCTCACGTTTTTCTTGGCGCGACGACAGACAGCAGCTCATCACCTTTCGGGCGGCAGGACACAGACTTGCCAGATCTTTCAAACTTGAATAGAATTTATTTTCACGTTGGCAGAGGAATTTTTATATATCCAAGCATCTTCCGCCGCTAATATATATATATATATATATATATATATATATATATATATATATATATATATATATATAATATATATATATATATATATATAGACTTGTTTTACTTTACCTTTAATTTACCTGAATTCTCCAGAGTGGCGACTCAACTGTTGGGTTAAAATACTAGCTGGCGACTTTACTGTAGTAGGTATAGTGAGGTCGCCACTCAGTTTTATTTTTGTCATTTGTTCATTTATAGCCCTAATATGACACAGATGCAGACACAAAATGACACAGACTTTCCAGATAGACCCTTCTAACTTTCCTGAAATCATGGATGTAGAAATGTAGCTATTAACGCCACCACACGTCTGTAAATAACAAAGAAACGTAGAACTGGCGACTTCACTGTTATCTACGGTAGGTGGTTTGCTGAAGAATCGTTAATGTGTGCTGTCTTTGTTAGTTGTGATGGGCTGTGTCATGGGCTCTCTCTCTCTCTCTCTCTCTCCCCTCTCTCTCTCTCCTCTCTCTCTCTCTCTCTCTCTCTCTCTCTCTCTCTCTCTCTCTCTCTCTCTCTCTCTCTCTCTCTCTCTCTCTCTCTCTCTCTCTCTCTCTCTCTCTCTCTCTCTCTCTCTCTCTCTCTCTCTCTCTCTCTCTCTCTCTCTCTCTCTCTCTCTCTCTCTCTCTCTCTCTCTCTCTCTCTCTCTCTCTCTCTCCTCTCTCTCTCTCTCTCTCTCTCTCTCTCTCTCCTCTCTCTCTCTCTCTCTCTCTCTCTCTCTCTCTCTCTCTCTCTCTCTCTCTCTCTCTCTCTTTTCTCTCTCTCTCTCTCTCTCTCTCTCTCTCTCTCTCTCTCTCTCTCTCTCTCTTCTCTCTCTCTCTCTCTTCTCTCTCTCTCTCTCTCTCTCTCTCTCTCTCTCTCCTCTCTCTCTCTCTCTCTCTCTCTCTCTCTCTCTCTCCTCTCTCTCTCTCCTCTCTGAGGAAACTAACAAAATCAACACATTTATGCTTCATGTAAGAGAGGTAGAAGGAAGAAAGTCCTTGACAGAACTTGTCAAGAACTTTCTTTTCTTCCTTTACTCACCCTTTACTTATTATCATACTTTCGTGTTTTTTCAATCTTTTTCTTCTAATTTCATATATGTTTTTCAACCATTGGCTTTTAAAAGAGTTTTCCAGTGTTTTATTACTTTTCTTCTTGAGGGTCATTATTATATATTTTTTTTGAAGAGTGTCCTCCTCACGTCCATTTTTGTTTTGTCCTGAGAGGAAACTGTTTTGTACTTCTTTTTCCACCCAACCTTAGTTTTCCTTGTATTGGGTTCGTGTTGTGTTCGTGTCATGTTACATAGTCTGTATTCTCTTTCTCAGTCTTTGTCGTCCTTGCCTTCATGTTTTGCTCCACATTTTTTTTTTTTTTTTTTTTTACCCTCTCTTTTTCTCGTTCTATCCTTTTCTCTGTATTTTATCTCTATCTCCCTTCTTCTCCATCCTTTTTCGCTGAGTTTTATTTTTTCCTATATTTTGTTTTTCGCTTGGAAACACTTTTTTTCTCTTTCGCTTCACTTGCTTGCTTAACCTTGTGTCTGATTGGGTGGAACAGAAGCCGAGTCTTGTCATGGATTGGCTATTGATTTGGATATTGGATATTGAAATTTTGGATACTATTGACTATGGATTACTATTATTTGCGGTCACTTTAAGGGGGGGGTGAGAGGTGGGGGACGAGGGAAGAGATTGAGGTATAAGGAGATGAGAAGCGGTAGTGATGGTGGAGGAGGAGGACATGTAAGAGTATTTGGAAGAGTAGGTGAAGGAGGTATTTGAAGTGAGAATTGTTTGGAGAATGGGAAAGGAGAACAAGATATTTTTAGTGGTATTGGAGAGGTGTAAGGAGTGAGGGGAGGAGAGGAGGTGTTGAGAGGTAGGTGAGAGAGTTTGCGCGAAAGGAGATAAGAGGTAGGGGAAGGTGAAGGGAAGTAAGAGGAGTTTACCAGATGGTGCGATAAAGATTCGAGAAAGGCGTGGTAGGAAGACGAGAAGACTGAATATAAGGGAAAAGGTGATAACAGGGGTGATAAGTAAATGTCATGTAATGATAGGAAAGGTAATAGGAAAATATGTGATGGGGAAAGTATTAAATAGTACATGGTTTATAACATATGTACGTATGCCAGTTTCTTTTCTCTTGTTGTGTCTTTGCGTGTTATCTTGTATTTTAAAGTGGATTTTGGGGACGAATGGAAGACGAGTCAATAATTAGTATAGCAGTGGGTGGTTTGGTACAGAGGTCATGGAGTAGCAGACTGAGCGACGGGGGGCTAGAAAGTGTGCCGCCACAAACTGCACCTCGAAAAGTAGATGGATTAAAGAGAGAGAGAGAGAGAGAGAGAGAGAGAGAGAGAGAGAGAGAGAGAGAGAGAGAGGAGAGGAGAGAGAAGAGAGAGGAGAGAGAAAGAGAGAGAAGAGAGAGAGAGAGAGAGAGAGAGAGAGAGAGAGAGAGAGAGAGAGAGAGAGAGAGAGAGAGAGAGAGAGAGAGAGAGGAGAGAGAGAGAGAGAGAGAGAGAGAGAGAGAGAGAGAGAGAGAGAGAGAGAGAGAGAGAGAGAGAGAGAGAGAGAGAGAGAGAGAGAGAGAGAGAGAGAGACTTCCCTTGTTTTATTCTTGAAGGCGTGTGATCAATCTTACCCTCTTTTACCGCCCTTTCTGTCTCTTTGTGCTTGTACCAGTCTTGCCCTCAGTTAATTTGATTCTTCCCTTTCTCATATGCCTACTCCCTCACCCTCACCAAGCTACCACAAGGCGTATGACCTTCCCTACTTTGACCTCGAACATTTGTTCACCCGTGTCCAGATTTCACTCCCCTGTGTCTTACCTGATATCATCCATGTGTTAATGAGCCTCACCTTTCCTTCCCCCTCCCCTCAGGTGTGTGTGTGTGTGTGTGTGTCATGGTTGAACACCTGTCTCTGGCTGATCCCTAGCGCGGCGGGACTGTGCAGTGTGGTTCCCTCTCCCTTCACCTTCATCCTACACTATGTTCCTCCTCCTCCTCCACTCTCTTACTTCATGCACTGGTTTTGCCTCCTCTGCATTGGTTACTTTTCCATCACTATATACTGATATTTCTCTTGTAATTCCTCCTCCTTGTTCTTAGCATACATATTCTCCATCTTTGCTTCCATATTCAGTCTGGGAGCTCCTATCTCTCTATCATATGTAAAATTTATTATCCCATCCATTCCCCCTTCCGTTGAAAACCCCCTTCGTTCAGGTGCGGGAGTACCCAATGACCAGACCTGTCGCCGCCATCACCTGGTGAGTGTTATTATCCTCCTTAACTTTTTGTATTGTATTATATTGTAAATTATGTATAGCTTGTCTTTATAGCTCTTTATAATAATCAGTATCTATAGCTTGTTAAGTGATATGATCGATTAATACGCTGGTCGTGTTGTGGGTTGTCGTTGTTTATCTTATCTTCCTTCATACCTCATGCAGAACGAAGAAACTATATCACCCAAATGTATAGGAATTTTTCTATGATATTTTTTTTATGTAAATGATTTGGGTCTTTTAATGGGGAACTATCTTAGTTTTCTAGGCAATTTTTTCAGTCCTCTGTAATCAGTTGCAGCCATTTTTCAGCAAATTTCTTAAGTTTTTTTTTTTTTTTTTTTTTTTTTTTTTTTTTTTTTTATATTTATTTCTCGTAAGTTCCTCTTTTTTACTGTAAATTTCGTGATTTTTGTACCTAAAAGATATTTCGTTAAGTTCCCTA
>JACEEZ010003038.1:67506-95006 GCA_016584305.1 Chionoecetes opilio
GGTTGGAATCACACGGAACACAAAGGGTTGGAATTACACGAAACACAAAGGGATGTGTTCCTATGTGTTCCTTTGTGTTCCGTGTAATTCCAACCCTTTGTGTTCCGTGTGATTCCAACCCTTGTGTTCCGTGTAATTCCAACCCTTTTGTGTTCCGTGTGATTCCAACCCTTTGTGTTCCGTGTGATTCCAACCCTTTGTGTTCCGTGTGATTCCAACCCTTTGTGTTCCGTGTAATTCCAACCCTTTGTGTTCCGTGTCATTCCAACACTTTGTGTTCCATGTAATTCCAACCCTTTGTGTTCCGTGTCATTCCAACCCTTTGTGTTCCGTGTGATTCCAACCCTATGTGTTCCGTGTGATTCCAACCCTATGTGTTCCGTGTGATTCCAACACTTTGTGTTCCGTGTAATTCCAACCCTTTGTGTTCCGTGTCATTCCAACCCTTTGTGTTCCCTGTGATTCCAACCCTATGTGTTCCGTGTGATTCCAACCCTATGTGTTCCGTGTGTATTCCCGTGTGTTCGTGTGGAATCACACGGAACACATAGGGTTGGAATCACACGGAACACATAGGGTTGGAATCACACGGAACACAAAGGGTTGGAATGACACGGAACACAAAGGGTTGGAATTATACGGAACACAAAGTGTTGGAATGACACATAACACAAAGGGTTGGAATTACACGGAACACAAAGGGTTGGAATCACACGGAACACAAAAGGGTTGGAATTACACGGAACACAAAGGGTTGGAATCACACGGAACACAAAGGGTTGGAATTACACGGAATCACACGGAACACATAGGGTTGGAATCACACGGAACACATAGGGTAGGAATCACACGGACCACAAAGGGTTGGAATGACACGGAACACAAAGGGTTGGAATTACACGGAACACAAAGTGTTGGAATGACACGGAACACAAAGGGTTAGAATTACACGGAACACAAAGGGTTGGAATCACACGGAACACAAAGGGTTGGAATCACACGGAACACAAAGGGTTGGAATCACACGGAACACAAAGGGTTGGAATCACACGGAACACAAAAGGGTTGGAGTTACACGGAGCACAAAGGGTTGGAATCACACGGAACACAAAGGGTTGGAATTACACGGAACACAAAGGGTTGAAACTACACGGAACACAAAGGGTTGGAATCACACAGAACACAAAGGGTTGGAATCACACGGAACGTGGTCTACCCCGAGGCACTTTGACCAGTGACCAACGACAGCAACAACACGATTGGAGTTTGCAATCACATGTTGTCTAATATATACTACTACTACACATCAATACATGGGTCCGAAGGGCCCACAAACACTTGTATACTACTACTACAAACATCAATACATGGGTCCGAAGGGCCCACAAGCACTTGTCAACTTCTGTTGAAAAGGATCTGACGAATAAATGTTGGAAGTAATATTTTCTCCTCTGCTTATTTTCCCTTCACCTACTTTACTTCTTCCTTCACTTTATTTATTTTTGGTCGCCTATTCTTTCCGGCATTGTTGGTCTTCTTGATTTGATATTTTTTTCAACTAAACCTGTTCGATTTCGGGACGAAATATATATATTTTTTTTGTTATCAGTTTGTTGTCCCCCCCTTTTTTATCTTTTTTTCTGCGAGACTTTTTTTTTCCTCTTTTGTGACGGGATAACTTTATTTTTATTTTATTTTATTATTATTATTTTATTTTTATAAATGTGATGGTGGCGGGCATCATAATTATATTCTTCCTCAACCTCAGCTACATTACACTTATATTTCATTTCCACCTCTATTTCCGACACGTAATGTTTTCCTATCATCTCTCACCCCGCAGAGAGGTGACAACGCAGATCCCTTTTAACCTCGCTCTGTCCCTTGTCCCACTGCGCCCTCGTTTACCTCATATTCGGTTCGTCTGTCACTCGTTCATCCATATCCTTTCTTCTCTTTCTCATAGAGTCATTTTCCGTGCCCTGCATTCCATCCTTCGTAGCTTTTCAGCAGAATTCAGTAAATAGTTCCACATCCCTGTCCTCTCATACCTCCATTAGTTTCCATTCCTATTGTCTTTACTGAACCACAACACAAACCCCACACGTGTCCTCCTCCTCCAACCTTGTAATCCTTTCAGAGTCCTTCCCTCCTCCTCCTCCTCCTCCTCTCCTCCTCCTCCTCCTCCTCCTCCTCCTCCTCCTCCTCCTCCTCCTCCTCTACTTCTTCTTCTTCTTCTTACTAGTCTTTCAAATCGTAAGCAACGTGTAGTAATCAATGGTGAGGCATCAGATTGCTTAGATGTTACTAGTGGGGTGCCTCAGGGTTCGATCTTGGGTCCAACACTTTTCCTGATGTATATCAACGATCTAGACTGCGGACTCGTATCTAATATATCGAAATTTGCTGATGACACCAAATTAGGTGGTAAAGCATATGCTAGAGAAGACTGCGAACTATACAACGTTATCTAGATAAGCTATCAGATTGGAGCGACAAATGGCTATTGAGATTCAACTCCGATAAATGTAAAGTAATGTTTAAGTATAGGTAACGACCACCTCAAATATAACAATCAGATACAAAAGAATGTCGTTAACTGAAGTACACCAGGAATAGGATTTAGGTGTCATCATTAGTAATGATCTCAAAACTAGTACGCATTGTTTGGCTGCCAGTAAAAAGGCGAATATGATGTTGGACTTCATTAAACGCAACTTTGAACATAAAACTCCGAAAGTAGTGACACAATTAACACGTCTTTGGTTAGGCCGCACTTAGAATATGCCGTTCAATTATGGTCGCCTTGTTTCGTAAAAGATGAAGCCAAACTAGAATCAGTTCAAAGAAGAGCGACTAAACTGATTCCGTCTCTGCGAAATTGATCCTACGAAGATAGGCTGTGAAAACTTAAAGTAATCGCCCAGACCCTTTTTTTGTTTGCCTAATTATGTTAAATTTACATTCAAAACACCTAATCCACCAAAAATAATTGATTTCCAGGCCTTATCTCCGTAAAAATACGACTTTTGTAAAAAGCGCGCGAAAAAAAAATCTTCCCTCCAACAGGACTAGGAATGTTATTGATGACGTCAGAAGAGTAACGCTCCAATGTAAACATCTGTCTTGACACCTGTCGGAATTGTTTGATGATGAGGATTGTAATTCGGTGCGACATGAATCTGTCGCTGTGACAGACTAGAGTAGGATGCTCAATCTGAGACCGAAATAAATGACGCTGCTCGCGTCATTACATGAAGGAAAACGATGTCAGATCTGTAATGGGCTACGCTATGGTGTGTGGCTACGGAATGTGTGGGTGGGGGGGGGTGATGTAGACAGTGTGACAGACAGGCAAGGGAGTGTTGTTGACTGGTTTGTGTTGCAGACTGCAATACAAGGCTACGCTATGGGTGTGGCTACGGAATGTGTGGGTGGGGGGGGGTGATGTAGACAGTGTGACAGGACAGGCAAGGGAGTGTTGTTGACTGGTTTGTGTTGCAGACTGCAATACAAGGCTACGCTATGGTGTGTGGCTACGGAATGTGTGGGTGGGTGGGGGGTGATGTAGACAGTGTGACATGACAGGCAAGGAGTGCTGTTGACTGGTTTGTGTTGCGACTGCCGTACAAGGCTACGCTATGGTGTGTGGCTACGGAATGTGTGGGTGGGTGGGAGGTGTGTAGACAGTGTGACATGACAGGCAAGGGAGTGTTGTTGACTGGTTTGTGTTGCACTGCCGTACAAGGCTATGCTATGGTGTGTGGCTACGGAATGTGTGGGTGGGTGGGGGGTGATGTAGACAGTGTGACATGACAGGCAAGGGAGTGTTGTTGACTGGTTTGTGTTGCACTGCCATACAAGGCTACGCTATGGTGTGTGGCTACGGAATGTGTGGGTGGGTGGGGGTGATGTAGACAGTGTGACATGACAGGCAAGGGAGTGTTGTTCACTGGTTTGTGTTGTACTGCCATACAAGGCTACGCTGTGGTGTGTGGCTACGGAATGTGTGGGTGGGTGGGGCAGCGGCAGCGTTTTCGAAGCTCGGGGAATTTACAGATTTTTATTGCGGATTATTAAAAAACGGCTGACTGGATGCAAAAAATGACAACATATTGTTGATACACTCGATAATGGCTATATTCTAACTACATCAAATCAGGAATGATGAAATGGTCTGGACGATTACTTTAATATGTTTTCGTAAATAATCGTAGGATCCGTGGGAACTTGATAAAAAAAATTAAGATCCTCAAGGAATGATACAATTAGTCAATAGAACCTATTCGAGCTATCTCCTCAAGTAACAACAAGAAACAACGAATTAATACTGAATAGTCAGCGCTTCTTCACAGATCTCCGAAATAATTATTTCAATGTCAGAGTTGTCAATCGGTGGAACAAATTACCAGCAAATGTTGTCGAAGCCAGCACAATACCTTCATTTAAAAACAGACTGGACGCCTACTATGGTAAATGGGTTTAGAATTACTCGGCAAGTATACTATAACGTCCCCCGGATTGATCAGTGTTAGTGATTAACATCAGTTAGCATACTTCATATCATCTCATTCTGCCCAACGAAACTTCCATGTTCCTATCTTCTTTAGGGCAGGTAGTCTTTTCTAACTGTTCTCTTATATGTAGTTTGGAAGTAGTATGTAGTTCATCAGATACCCTCGTTATAGACCAATAGGTCTCCTGGTATCTGTTCTTCCTATGTATTCCTATGTATTCCTACTCCTCCCTCTCCATCTCCTCCTCCTCGTTCTCGCTGTGCAGTGCCAAGCAGTTTTTCATATTTATTGATGGTGCAGACAAAGTTTCAATGGTACTCAATCTTCTGTGACTGTTTCATATTTTTTTAGGATTCAGTACTTTGGGACTAAGCCGAGTCTTATAAGTTATATATCACTCCCCGTTATTTAGTGTTTTGTAATGAAGCCTCATCTGCCTCCATTGATTCACGGACCTGAGGTATTCTTGAGATGAAGTGTTGGTTGATGGGTGGGGTGCAAAAAAGAGAGGAAGTGGAAGATAACTGAGTGGGTGGGTGTGGAGGAAGGAGGGAGCTTTTGCAGTAATGATGAAAGTTTCCGAACATCCATTAGTGGAGTTTCAGGGTCGTTAGTAAAGTTGTTATTACGATCATATTATCAGCGTAGCTAAGTATTACAAAGAACTGGAAGGTCGGGTCTGCCCGTGTCTTATAAACCGCTGTGTCGAGCTCTGGTAAGGAGGCCGCCCAAAGTACCCTTGTCGTCTTGTTCTCGCGGCAATGATATAAATAGCAACTGCAAAACTATTCGTATTATAAACTGATATTTATCGAGTGACAATGCACGATAGAGCACAAAGAAAACACACACACACACACACACACACACACACACACACACACACACACACACACACACACACACACACACACACACACACACACACACAGTCCGGAGGTGGGCACCGCAAACGAAACTCCACTTCCGCAAACGCAAATCCGCAAACCCCAATCATTACGTTCCGCAACCGCAAGTCCGCAAATTTCTTGAAGTTCACACTTCCGCAACCGCAAGTCCGCAAACCGCAAACCAATTAGGTGATAATATTATCTCTGCATATATTACAAAAATAGAGGTAAAGCACTTTGTGGTAGTAAATTTGTGTAGTATTTACTAAATCACTTATGGCAATAATTTGATATATTATATAGTATATAATATATATATATATATATATATATATATATATATATATATATATATATATATATATATATATATATATATATATATATATATTTATATATATTATATATATATATATCTTTCCTGACTCCTGTATTCACAGGAAAGAAGCTGGATACACCTCCCCCACACTTAACAGCATTCTCAGTCCCAGAGTGCAGGATTTCTGTGGCCATCAAAAAATCCATTTGGTCAAAAATGGAGAGTCACTGGTGGGCAAGCAGCGTTCTCTGGACGGTGCGCGTAGCCGCGCAGAAATCATGTTCAAAATTAGAGTTTGCGGACATATTTGCGTTTGCAGAAGTGCTTCCGCAAACGGAAATCTGCAAACATTTACACTTCCGCAAATCCGCAAACGAATTCCGACTTCCACAATTTGCGGAAGTTGCGGCTTGCGGAAGTGTTTGCGGAAGTGCCCACCTCTGTGGGCAGCACTACCTTTGCGAAGTGCCACACACACACTCGGTAAAGTCAGGTCAGTTCAGGTAAGGGCGGGGAGGCATAAAGAGGCAATAATTCAGTCAGGTATTTACGCATTAAAACTTTGGCAATAAACCCTCTCCTTATCGTCGTTATGGCCCTTAAGGCTATGAGAAGGTTAATATTTCATCGTTCATCATATATTCATGTATCTTACTTTCCGTGTATCACTGTCTGAATACATGTATATTTTCCTTATCAAGCATGAATATGACTTACCTTACTATACATGTTTGTGATTCGTGTAGACGTTACCTTATTATCTCATCATACTGTGTTATTACCTACTCTGGAACGTTTATGGCCATTAACCATTTAGGAAAGTTTATGTTGGAAGACATCAAGATACGTTTACACCGACGACTTTAAGAACGTTTAGATTCACAGACTGTCTACATCGGTGGAACTTGATGTGCTGTGAAAGTGTTTGGAGATGTTCGTCCCCGCAGTGAACATGCTATATTCAAATGTAAGAGAACAATAAAATAGCACTGAAAAAATGTCACATGAATTAATGGCACCTGAGAAAATAACACAGTAAAAAATTGACATATTCTTCAGGCTAGGAATAAATGTCACATTTTGATAATTTACTCATATATATAAAGTATTTACATACCTGCCTTTGTTCACCTTACCTAACCTAGCCTAGCCTAGACTAGTAATTCACACTATTAGATGCCATTACATTTATGTGCCATTTTTTCATACTCCAAACTATGTGACATTTCTTTGGGTGACATGTTTTCTTTTTTCCTGTGCCGTTTTTTCCCGTGCCATTTTTTTGGTACCCTTTTTTCCGTGTACCGCCATCTTTACCTGGTAAAATACCTGGCACATTCTCGCAGATTTGTCCTTGATCTGCTGGTGAGTAATAAACACAAGAATAGCTTATCACACTACTGGTGCCGCACGACTTGCTGGGCGATGATCAGTTTAGTTTTATGTACGAGTGATCGTTGTTACGAGCGAGCGCGAAGCGCTCGTGAGTTCTCACTCACTCAGGTTTTTACGGGATAAACGGCCGACCCGACCGCCCATCACGCTTTTCAGGAGCTTATATCTTTGGAATCCCGCTTCCGATTGACAAGCGGTCTTCGCCATCTGATAGCCCCATTCAACCCCTACAGTTTCAGGGTAAAAAAGCAAAGATAAATGGAGTTTAGATGGTAGCAGACAAAGTTCCTTGCTATCGAGAGACCTCACTGGATACGGGACCAAACATCAGCGTGTACATCGGCACCAAGGAGTTTGCGCTCGGGCTGATGACGTTTGTGGCACTGAGCCGAGCCACGTCACTACGAGGGATCCTGCTTAGCCCAGCCGAACCTGCCAGTGTCCAGTGGGAACAGCAGTTTCAGCGTAAAAAGGCAAAGGTAAATGGAGTTTAGATGACACGTACAAATTTCCTTGCTATCGGGTTTCTACGGGCTCGCTCGTCCTTCGCCGACTAAGGCGTTTTATTGGTTTTATGTATGTACGTATATCAGTGGTGTGTTTTTTGTATATATTTAATATATATATATATATATATATATATATATATATATATATATATATATAATATATATATATAAACTGTACTGTGTCGTAGGTAGGGTATATATGACAACACACTTAACCCTAGAGCACTGAACATGGGTATAATATACCCGAACGCCATGACGTCACGCGCACCACGTGGTGTTCCCGTGTTGGTAGGCAGCTGTTATTCTCAATAGCTTCTGTCAGTTCCGAGCCCTGACAGAGGTAGGTCACGTCGCTTCGCTCTGTGCCCTGGAATATTCTAGAATCACGGGATCGTGTATCGCTTATTTGAGTTCAGTGGATTTAATAAACAAAAAAATCGGGTATATTATACCCGAGCTCAGTGGATGTGTACAAAGTGTGAGTGTACGAAATATTTATTTTCCATTTCAGGCTGTGAATAATATTTCAGATAGACTATTATACCATTAGTGAGTTATCCTGACCATAATGGCTTCCTATTCCCATGAAGTTCTAACTGAGGTGCAAGTGGAAGCTATTCTTTTTGGACCTAATAGTGGAGAAGAAAGTAAAGCAGTGCTTCAAGCTAGTTATGTCCGAGGATGTCGTAAATGAAATAGTGGAATGGCCCAATCAGAAGATTGAAGAAGTAGTCATCAATTATAAGAAGAAAACATCCACTGTGCAGAGGACAACAGCAGCAGATATACGTGCCCTGCTAGGTGTGTTGGTGTTTAGTGGGTACAGGCGTGACAATCACCTGCATACAAAGGAATTATGGTGCCCTATTTCGGGGGCTCCATTCTACAGGGCAGCTTGGGTAGGGCTATGTCGGAGGTTATATTTACATTCCTGTTGGACTGCCTACAATTTCATGACGCAAAGACACGTGACGAGAGGAAGAAGAGCGACAAATTAGCCGCAATCAGGAATGTGTGTTTATTGGCTACTGCTACTTCACCAAGGATATGACGCTCGTGTCCTACGTGCCAGACAATCATAAAAAAGAAGAATGTCCTCCTGTTGTCGTTGATGCATACGCACCCAACTATAAATGAAAAAGGAAAGCCAGAGATAACTGAGTTGTAATGAGACAAAAGGAGGGAAGTCGACACGTTCGACCAAATGTGTGCCATCTACAGCTGCAGCAGGAAAACGCAAAAGTGGCTGCTGTGTATCTTCATTGGCATTATAAATGCAGTTCTTATAAATTCCTTAATTATCCACAAGGACAACGCTGGCAGAGTAGGAGGCATCCAGCTGAAAGGAAAACATACATGCGGGAGTTAGTTTTACAGCTCATCAAGCCCTCAGCTGAAAACCACCTGGACGCCCCTACCCAGCACAGGCAAGTTAGGCAAGTCATCAGCAAAGTGTGCCTGCTCAATCCCTCTGCCGTGGGTGATGTTGAAGGGCCGTCAGCAGCAGAGTTGAGGCCCATGGTGCGGTGCGCCAAGTATCCGTCGAAGGTTGACAAGAAGACCCGCTTCAGGTGTCATGGATGTCACGTACCTGTATGCCCGAGCAACTCCTACCCCTACTGCTGCGACTGCGTGTGAGGCTGAGGTAAGGATCAAGTAATATACCTGAAACCATTATTTTGTTGTGATGTGGTAATTTCTGTGTACTAAAAGAGGCTTTGTTGTATAAGTTGTGTATCAAAAAAACATCTTTTCCTGCCTCTCTTCCCTACAGTTTGCGTATGGACTGGGTACTGGTGACTCCCTGTGAGCAGAGGCAGCACGAAGGCGAAGGGTTTGGGGAAGTTTCATTGAAATTGGTGGTGCTGTTTATTTTTGGGCAAGAAGTTCTCAAAGGTTATTGAATCTTTTGCTTTCCACTATTTTTTTTCTAAATTCATTAAGGATCTTATTTGTTTGAGTTAAGAGGTAATATTAGGTTTAATAATAGTAAGGTAGATTCATTTTAGTGTGTAATTGTTAATTTGAATAAATATGCATATTTTCTATTTCTTTTATATTTTCCAATGTCGGGTATAATTTACCCATGTTCAGTGTATGTGTGACGCAAATATAAGTTCAGTGCTCTATGGTTAATGGCAACTCTCTCCTAGACCTCGCCTATAAATACGGTTGGCGCCCACCTTCGCAACGTCTCAGCTTCAAACAAGCAGACTATGACGGGTTTCAAGGGGAAATAACAAACAATATTACTGTTAATGAACAACATGATAATAATACCCTACAAGAAATAGACGAAGGAATTCAGAAATGGTACGACACAATCCTCCAAGCAGCACAAAACCACATACCCACAACACACAACCGTACACTTCCAACACCTTTTTACAACCAAAACACACAGAACATAATCATACAGTACAACGCTATAAGACAACACTCAATCACATACGGGTGGGACATACACCTATACAGATGATATAAACAACTTCAATACACATTACAAGATGCCCTTACAGAAGACAGTAACACATACTGGAACAGCGTAATGACAGAAACTGCTGCAACCTACCAAGACTCATCCACTTTCTGGAGAAAAAGAAAAAAATTCACAGGGAACAAAAATCCGGAACCACACTACTTACTCAACAATAACAACGAAAAAAATTCACATCACGAGACAAGGAGACACTTCACAGACAAGTCTGGGAGGAAGTTTTCACAGTAGACAATATAAACGACGATGAAGACCCTAACGACAACAAAGAAGAAACAGTAAGACAATTTTTAGATAACAATACACATAGAATCACACCATATGCTACATCTGACCACACTCGACTACACAACAACCACTACACAACAAGAGAAATAACAACTGCAGAAATTAAAGGTATCATTAAATCTTTGAAAAAGACATGTCCTGGTCAAAGGGCATAAACAAAACGCTACTCAAACACCTACCAGATAATGCGATACTCAATCTATGTCACATATATAATTCGACACTATCCGCAGGATATTTCCCAGACATGTGGAAACAATCAACGATCAGATTAATCCCAAAACAAGGCAAGAATTCACATCGTGCATTAAATTACAGGCCCATCTCATTATTAGAAGTACCTTGAAATTTTTCAAACGCATTATAAACAAAATACTACGACAACACCTCAATGACAATAACTTACATAATATGCACCAATACGGTTTTCGCCAAGGCAGGGAACTACCGAAGTTATTGCACTTATAACAGAACAGATAGCTCAAAACAAAGCAGACAATGGACAATGTCACTTAGTACTATGAGATATCACAAAAGCATTTGACAAAGTTTGGCACCTTGGCCTAAAATACAAAATACTCCAATTACAACTACCAACAATACTAGAGAACTACTCTGTGATTTTTTAGATGACCGAGAGGCAAAACTTAAAATAGGCACATACTTAGGTGGCAGTATTAAACTACGCTGCGGCGTGCCCCAGGGTAGTGTATTATCTCCGACGCTATTCATCACATACACCAGAGACATACCAGACCCAATACAGGGCACAAACATATCATACTAGCCGGGTAAATCAAAGGAAATGCTCAACCGAATAACGGCGAGAGAAGTCAGCCGCATAAACAAATACCAACGACAATGGAAAATTGAAACAAATACAACAAAACTCACAGTTATAAGACTGCCAGTTATAAGGTAAGTTATAAGCAAAGACCGAAGAAGAAGAAGAAGAAGACTCATCGAGGAAGAAATGCTTGACACCCAAATGAAAGGCAAAACACTCGGTCTCACAATTAACAACAGAGGATATATACAACACATAAGAGACAGACAACACAAGGCCTTTGGAGCTCTAACACGATTATTCCGATTTAGAAGTATGCCTATCAAAATTAAAACACATCTAGTCAAAGCACTGGTCCTACCAATCTTGGACTACCCACCTATCCCAACATTATCAATGAGCAAAACACAAATTAGCAAACTACAAATAACACAAAACAAAGCCCTCAGATTTGCTACAGAACAGAGATACCCATACACACTCAACACACAAGAAATACCTGAATTAACAAAAACAGAACCGATTAACATAAGACTCAACAAAAGAGCCGAAAACATATGGAAGAAACTTGAAGATGAAGAGAATCCTCTACTAATTACACTAAAACAAAGACAAGAAAATATCAGAAAATACAATATGAACTTCCCTAGTACATTAATAACAATGGAAACTATACCAGAACCACAATACCATTAAAAACTGAACATGATTAGCTAGATATATACATAAAATACATGCAAACACCTATTAAAAAACGCAATACATAAAAACTTCAAACATATATCACAAGACACAGCAAGGTGGACTGCCCACTAACTATCTACTTCTACTGTCTTTCATATTTTCCACCTGCTTTCCCTTCCACTCCCTCCCTCCCCTCAAACTTTCCTCAGAGAAAAAAAAAATCGTCCTACACCCCACTAACTTAGTTATCGTTCCTGACCCGGTATAAAAGTTAGATTCCGCTCTCCACCTCGTGGCTAGGCCACGTGTGCCTGGCCCAACATATCCTCTGTACTACAATCCTGGGCAATACATCCAACTTCTGACTACAAGCTGTTAAGTATTATTACTCCATACCCACACTACACTCCGAGTAGTCAGGCAGATAGGTGTATCCATCATAAGAATTGTGGGTTTAGACGTACAAGCATGAAATTTGGCACAGTCATAGATAATAATCTAATGAATAATTCCAGATATAGACCCACCGCGAAAACGTCCTATGGTAGCCGTGGCGGCCATTTTACAAAATGACCGTTTTGACCGCGATTATTTTTAACCGGACGACACAAATGCTTCTTTATGTTCTAATGAAATGACTCTAGATACACATATATGCCATAATTGTATTCTCCAAATAACCACAATTTGCATTTGTGTTGCCAGCAATGTCAATTAACCCACCAGGGAGCGTAATAAGTGCTGACTCATCAAATTTCGGAACCTCCGCGTTCAGGAGTCAAAGTTTCAGTGACATTACAGGACCAAATTAACTAGTTGACAGGTAAGTACATATTTATTTTAAGTAAACCACTATTATCTATGACTGTGCCAAATTTCATGCTTGTACGTATAAACCCACAATTCTTAGGATGGATACACCTATCTGCCTGACTTAAAAGTAACAAATTTAGTAACTGAGCAAATTATTTGGTGGCTACGAGATAAATACACTTCCGTCATAATTATTAAAATGCCTGTTTTAGTGATATTTTATTTGGTTTAGTTGACAAAACGAATATGGTAATGGTATGTCCTGGCCATCACTCTTCAATGGACCATCAGTCTTTGAGAGTGGAGGATCCTTCCGAGGTAACACCAGCGGACGAACACAGGTGTAGGACTCTGGGAGCTCTGACAGTGTAGTGGTAGTAGATGGGTGTTCAAGGACGCTGTGTTCCCTGCGGTCCGTCCCATTATTTTGCAGACTGTGGTGCTGGTAAAGTGATATCCCAGTACCGTGAAAGGAATCTGTCGACGTTGTGGAGCTCAGATTGTGGTCGATATTATCAACCGCTGCCGTTGCGAATAAGCCCTCGCGTAGATTGGGTGGACACACTACCTCATCTTGGTGATACTGCTCACACACTGTTTCCCATGGATGTGGAGATTGCCATCACTCGGTCATAGGAGATGGACAGTCCGAGATCAAACAGCATCTCAATGAGGTCACGTTTCCGAGTCCTTGCACGGACTGTGAGTCCCACGTAGATGGGCAATGGGGTTTCTCTGTCTTTGTTGTGACGCACAGTAGTACTACCCACTCTGCGACGGATGGAGCTATTGTACTGCAACAACTGAGCTGTGCTGAGGGTTGCTTGGGTTACACCATAACCTGATTGAGACTTGATGTTGGGGCCGTCGAGGATCATGGCCACCAAAGTCAACAGTGACTGAGGTACTGATTTTACTTGGCAGTCCTCATCAAATGAACCTGTGAATGTAGCTCCAGTTTGGAACATTTCTCTACGTACTATCTTCGCTGCCGTTGCAAGACATATGGCTTCGTCATCGTAGTCTTCTTTGCAGACTTTACGGAGGGCAGGTCCTGCATCTTTATCAAATGCAAGTAGTATATCACGCCCTTCCTTATGAGCCGTAAGGTATGGGATTTGGGCCAGGATACGATTTTTTAACTCTGTGCTATGTTGTCTGACATGCTGCTCCACTCCAAGTTGTTCTAGACGACTAGAATAAAGTTTGACGAGATCTGCAAGTTTAAAGACAGGGGCATGCTCTTCATCTATTCTTGTTTCATCGATAAATGACAGCAACTCGGCTAGTGCAATCCCATGGTTGACTTTATCAGTTGTGTCCACCTTCTGTTTATCTTGTAATGATTTAGTTTTGTTGTAAAG
This sequence comes from Chionoecetes opilio, assembly GCA_016584305.1. NCBI lineage: Eukaryota > Metazoa > Arthropoda > Malacostraca > Decapoda > Majidae > Chionoecetes > Chionoecetes opilio. Next base: position 81,573 of record JACEEZ010003038.1, read on the forward strand.
TGAAACAAGACACCTTGGATGATATTTTGCATCTTGTGCGACCATGTCCCCAGCACTCAATTTTGCAAGTAGCCTCTCGTCCTGCAGGTCTAATGCACATCTTCGTACGCGGGAGTCTAGACGAAAAGTTGATGTCTCACGGAGTGGCTCGGAAGTTGACACATCTTCGCATAAAAAACAGACATCCGATGCAGCCACTTCATGATGAGCGACTTGACGAGTGTATTTCTTGGATGTAGTAGCATCAGGGTCGCAACCCTGTGTGCATTTCCTTTTTTCTGTTCGTTGTAGTTTTATATTATTGAATTTTGTATGGCAGGATTTGTGCCACTTGGCATTGTTCTCCAGAAACGTAGCTTCAATGCCATTCCCGTCATCAAGGCGTCCTAATTCTAGTGGCATCGGTAATTCGTGAAGTTCATTGAAACGTCTGATGCTGAAAGCAATGGTAGAATAACCAACTCCAACATCGTGCCGTTTTGATTCTGCTGGGCATTGCAAACTTTCCCGTGTGATTTGTTGGCACAAAACGCACTTGTTCCAATCCGTCTGTACCTGCGCCTTTGATTGTCCAGGCTGCATTGGATCCACTAGCTGATAACTCTTAGAAATTTCGCTGTTCGAAACACCAACTGAAAAACAAAGATATGATAAGATATGAGGACAAATAGTATACTATAATAGTTGCAATAAATAAATAAAAACTTTATTATCACTCACTACATGGACACTAATAAATGTATTTCTAAAGGTTCATATGCAAAACTCTTTGGTGTAAACAGATCACATTTCAAATGGTTTTATATAAATCCTTGTCCCGCAAAACATACGTCTAGACACCTTATTTGCTCAGTTATCTGCAATATTGGCCGAGATATAGGCGAATATAGAGTTTTTGGTAATGGCGGCACTAATTTGCATAAAAATGATACGTGGGACATTTTTTCAACTATTTAACATAGCAAATCATTTTCTACACATTGTTTCCTATCTATAGACACCAATGAGAAGTATATTTCGGGGGGGGTGCACGAGACCCCTATCTAGCCACTAGACTATAAGCGGCCATTTTGTAAAATGGTCGCCACGGCTACCATAGGACGTTTTTGCGATGGGTCCATATCTGGAATTATTCATTAGACTATTATCTATGACTGTGCCAAATTTCATGCCTGTACGTATAAACCCACAATTGTTACACCTATCTGCCTGACTATAGGAACACTGCGCGTAAAGACATACACAGACCTTGAACAAACCTTGTCTCTCCTTGCTTCTCCGAAACTGTCGCTTCGCGCCCACAGCTACCACGCGCTCGCCACTCTCTCCATCTATGTTCCTGCTTATGTTCATGCCTCTACTCATTATATTAAAATATTGTACCACCCTTCACGGTACATATATATATATATATATATATATATAGAGAGAGAGAGAGAGAGAGAGAGAGAGAGAGAGAGAGAGAGAGAGAGAGAGAGAGAGAGAGAGAGAGAGAGAGAGAGAGAGAGAGAGAGAGAGAGAGAGAGAGAGAGAGAGAGAGAGAGAGAGAGAGAGAGAGAGAGAGGTGTACTAACAGTTTACGTATCTCTTAGATACTTTTTTTTGACATAATTGTATTATGAACAGTATTTATTATTATTATTTATTATTACTATTATGATTATCATCATTATTATTATCATTATAATCATTATCATTACTATTAGTCATTATTGCATATATCAGTATACGCACTATTGTTATTGAAAATGTTTGTGATCGACATGAAAAGTATATTTTACGATTAAAACTGATATAATAGAAACCCCATGCAGTGTTGGATAGGATTGGATAGAATAGGCTTGGGTGATGTGTGACACAAAACTAACGGGAATAGTTTTGAATTTCAGCCAAACCGAATTTATGTGGAATTTAAGCGTATTTGGATGCGACTCTCTCTCTCTCTCTCTCTCTCTCTCTCTCTCTCTCTCTCTCTCTCTCTCTCTCTCTCTCTCTCTCTCTCTCTCTCTCTCTCTCTCTCTCTCTCTCTCTCTCTCTCTCTCTCTCTCTCTCTCTCTCTCTCTCTCTCTCTCTCTCTCTCTCTCTCTCTCTCTCTCTCTCTCTCTCTCTCTCTCTCTCTCTCTCTCTCTCTCTCTCTCTCTCTCTCTCTCTCTCTCTCTCTCTCTCTCTCTCTCTCCCTCCCTCCTTCCCTCACACACACACACGCAGTCACACACACACACACACACACACACACACACACACACACACACACACACACACACACACACACACACCACACATACACACACACACACACCTAGGGGGAGGGTACTCCGTGGTGTAGGGGTTAGCACGCTTGGCACACAACCGAGAAGTCCCGGTTTCGATTCCCGGACGGAGCGGAAACAGATGGGTTGTTTCCTTAAAACCCGAACCCCTGTCCACCCAGCAGTGAATGGGTACCGGGTGTCAGCCGGGGTTTGTGACCTGCTCTCCGGGGTGCTGGCTACGGCCAACACAAAAAGCACTAAGGATGAATGATAAAAATGTTGATATGGAGACGGGGCCACACGAGCATTGCTCTGGCCCTGTAAAATACGACTAGATGAATACAACTAGATGAATACACACACACATACACACATATATACACACACACACACACACACACACACACACACACACACACACACACACTGCTCATGTGGTACAGTGTTTAAGACTTTGAGTGTCACTTGACGCGAGCAGGTTCGGGCCCTGCTCACATATTGAGATCTTTTCTTGAAATGTGGATATGCAGCAACTTTCTTCTTTGAACAAGGGGATTGTGTCTGTGTGTCGTGTGAGGTCTCAGCTTTACTAAAAAATCGGTCTCTATAAGCACTAAGATTTTTCCGGGAGGGTAACAGCTGAGGGGCACTTGTCCAGCGCGTGATCAAGCCATGGGTGAATTTAAAAAATACACACACACACACACACCCACACACACACACACACACACACACACACACACACACACACACACACACACACCATTAATACACACACACACACACAGTAACACACACACACACACACACACACACACACACACACACACACACACACACACACACACACACACACACACACACACACACACACACACACACAGTAACACACACACACACACACACACACACACACACACACACACACACACACACACACAGACACACACACGTAACTGTCCCCCTTGAGCATGGGGATGGGTGTGTGTGATATGTGAGGTCCCAGCATTGCCCAAAGATCGGTAATAATGAGCTCCAAGCTCGCACTGACCTCTCAGTGCGAGCTTGGAGCACCGCTTTCAGCGGCGAAACTGGCGATCGCGAACCAGCTCGCGTGGACAAGATCACGGGGTGAATACCAAGCACACACAAACACACACACACACACACACACACACACACACACCACACCCCACACAGAGAGAGAAAGAGAGAGAGAGAGAGAGAGAGAGAGAGAGAGAGAGAGGGGAGAGAGAGAGAGAGAGGAGAGAGAGAGAGAGAGGGGAGAGAGAAGAGAGAGAGAGAGAGAGAGAGAGAGAGAGAGAGAGAGAGAGAGAGAGTTTTAATAACCCTTTCACAGAGTAGCTTCACTTTCGTTTGAGAGTAGGTTCAGTGGATCACGATATTATTATGATAATCAGGTAAACAAAATTTTCTAAAATCTTTGCAGCAAGAAAAAAGAAAACTATCAGCAGCAGAATCACCACCACCATCACCACCACCACCACCCACACCACCACCATCAACAACAACAAGAACATAGCCACCATCATCACCATTACCATCTTGGAGTACAATTACTACTACAAGTGTACAAGGCCATCACAATCATTATTACGTACTACCATAGAACAAAAACAACAACCAATAACACATCAACCAACACTTCACTACCTTTTGCCTCGCACCTCCACAACCACCTTCACCAGTACCACCACCACCATTTTTGCCCTGACTGTCGTTGGCGTGACTTAGTTGTTTGTTTGCTTCCTGAGTGCTGGCAAGGTGCGGGTGTGCAGCAGGGACTCATAACACTGTTGTTTTTGTTGCTTTTCATTTCTGCGGCGGCCTCCTTTTTCTGTGTTTTTTTTATTTTTTTTATTGTTACATGCCATTGTTCGCTCTACTTCATGGCTTGCAATTTTCTCCAACTAGTTAATTTACGTGTTCTCTCTCTCTCTCTCTCTCTCTCTCTCTCTCTCTCTCTCTCTCTCTCTCTCTCTCTCTCTCTCTCTCTCTCTCTCTCTCTCTCTCTCTCTCTCTCTCTCTTCTCTCTCTCTCTCTCTCTCTCTCTCTCTCTCTCTCTCTCTCTCTCTCTCTTCTCTCTCTCTCTCTCTCTCTCTCTCTCTCTCTCTCTCTCTCTCTCTCTCTCTCTCTCTCTCTCTCTCTCTCTCTCTCTCTCTCTCTCTCTCATAAATACCCGTTCCAGAGGTCATGTGATATGTTTTCCTTCTGAATTTCCATCGGACAATGAGTAACATCACAATATTGTTGTATTTTTTCCCTGGGTTTTCCTTCCATTACCTATTCTCTGTTTTTATTTATTCATTCCTGCCACTTGTTTTTCGACGCTCTAGGACTTTTTTTCGCCACTTGATTTTCCATGTTCGGAATGCAAATTAACTTTTTTGAAAATATGTTGACCTGCTTTTGAGATGTATATTATAAGAAACACTTTTGTTTTTTTGGGGGGAAGGTTGTGGCGATCTTTCAGTTTTTTATTTTAGGGGTCAGTAATGCTTTTTGGAGGGGCTGAAGTAGTCTTGGTAATCTGTGTTTTGTTACTCATTCATATATGTTTATTAGTACTGTATATGCGTATTTATGTACGTATGTAATAAATACATTATGTGAATGTATGTATGAGCTGTACTTGTTTATTTATATACCCTATTGTTTCATTGGCATATATTGATCTACATTTTTCTCACGGTGGTAAGTATGGTTATATGCATGTATGTATAAGTATATTATTTAAGTATTCATCATTATACGATATGTGTGTGTATTTATGTGTTAAGCTTAAATTGCGATCTATCTATGTAGCTTGATGATGACAATGAGAAGTGTTGATGTTATTAATACTCATCCTCCAATAATCGGGGTTTGGATGAGGCGCCTCCGTGTGAACTTATTGTGTGTGTTGTGAAAGGGACCAAAGAGGAACCATAACCCCCCCCCCCCCCCCCTGAGAATACTGAACCTCCGACGAAATACGAAAAAAAAAGTTTTCCTTCTCCTTATCATATTAGTTATTCTCTTATTTTATGATGCGTTATTGTTTCTGTTTCCTTATTTATGATATATTCTAAAGATAATTAAAAATAAAGACGGCTAAGATTTACGGTACAAAATTAAAAAAATATATTTAGGGAGACAGATCATTGATAACACAAGACATACCTGCCATTAAGGTCGCGATTAAAAAATAAACCTCAAAATATTCCTAAATTAAATTAATGTGCATGATTAATCTACAAGTAGGTGAGCATTGTCCATCACCAAAATACTGTTAGGTATTATCGTAATTACCAAATAAAAAAAATAAAAAAACACTGAAATATTCTTACATATTTCATAACTGCCATTAAGGTCGCGATTAAAAAATAAACATCAAAATATACCTAAATTAAATTAATGTGAATGATTAATCTACAAGTAGGTGAGCATTGTCCCTCACCAAAATACTGTTAGGAAGTAACGTAATTACCAAATAAAAAAAAAAAAAAAAACACGGAAATTGCTTACATATATCATAACATTGGTAACAAATGTGTATCCCGTGTTGATACAGAGTGACACGTATGAGCAGTAAGGATAGTTGAGTGAAGAAACTGGTACTGCACTAGTTATTCTATTCAAGATCAGATGCAAGACAGAGCTCATCAGGAAGAACATAATTTAGGGCAGAAGTGTACTATCTATAACAACGCAGAATACACACACACACACACACACACACACACACACACACACACACACACACACACACACACACACACACAACACACACACACACACACACACAACACACACACACACACACACACACACACACACACACACACACACACACACACACACACACACACACACACAACACCACACACACACAAACACACACACACACACACACACACACACACACACACACACACACCACACACACACACACACACACACACACACACACACACACACACACACCCACACACACACACACACAACACACACACCACACACACCACACACACACACACACAACACACACACCCCCACACACACACACACACACACACACACACACACAACATCCCACAACACACACACACACACACACACAACCACACAACACACACACAACACAACACACACACACACACACACACACACACACACACACACACACATATATATACCAGAGGCGGGCACTTCCGCAAACCGCAACTTCCGCAGTTGTGGAAGTCCGAATAATTTTACGGATTTGTGGAAGAGTTAAAAGTTGCGGATTTGCGTTTGCGGAAGTACTTCCGCAAACCCAAATATGTCCGCAAATTCTCAAGTTGCCGTGGTGAGTTTGAATACGATTCCTGCTCGTCTACGCGCACTATCCAGGGTGTGTGGGATACGGGAGGTAAGGGAGGCTGCTTTCCCACCAGTCAACCTTGACCGCAATATCAGTGAGCATTCATTGACGAAGTACGTATATACGTTTACCTCCAAACCCTTCTTCCTGCCTCGCTTTGTAAGTATGATGCTATTTTTTTTACCATATTATTGGTTGGAACTCATATAAACATTATGTGTGTGAGGTTCTAATATCATTGAAATGTCTTAGATTATACTGTAAACTTTGTTAAGTGAGATCCAAAGTTAATAGATACTAGAAACAATGTTTGGCGTTGGCGGGATTGGCTCTGACATCACTCGTTCGTCGCCAACTCATGTCTTCTATTATCGTGTGCTCTCACCCCAAATTATGAAATAACGGCAAGCTGTTTAGAAAAACTGACCCAACTATCATCTTCCTCCCACATTTCCGTCTATAATTAGCGCATATTTTCAGCAAGGAGAGGGAGGTCAGAGGACCATAATTCAGTGATACGGACACGGCGAGCATACCCAGAGGTGTGTATTCTACCTGTGCTGGTGACAGGGTTATTTGCTTGCAGTGACCATGGCTCTGCTGTAGAGCTAAATTTTACTTGCAATGAGTGTGTTGTGACTTGTGAGTGAATTAGTGCGTTGCGGTGGTGAGGCGACAGTCTTGATCCTGCGTTATCGCTAGGCCGAGGTGCGAGATAACCGCCATCCCTCGTGCCGCGCAAACAATTGTGTGCCGTCTGCTTTCTGCCGCACGATGGTTTGTGCCGCATCTTGATTACTATGGCGCCCACTACGCCCTCCATCAGTCCTACAGTAGTAGCCGAGGCCCGGCTGTTTGCTGCTGTAGACGATGTGCTGGGGTTCCTCTTCAGTATAAGGAGGAAGATCACGGGAGGGAGAACACTGTGCTCACAACACTATAGGTCAGTCGGAGGGAGAGGAACCTGTATGAAGTATTTGTTAAGTACAACATGGCCATACCCAGCTCTGCAGCCATGTATAAAATGTTCTCCCAAGTGTCGGATGTCATAAAGACCACAAGAGCGAGTCTGACCTCCGATAATTTTCAGATTGGTTTTCATGAAGTGGAAACATGGACCAGCTCAAGATGGCATTGTCACCAGAGGAATCTGAATGCAGAGTCTGAGGTTAAGGGCCTGATATCATATCAGTGAAATATAATTTAGGAGTGAAGTGTACTTTTACTAATAATTTCCACTATGTTTGTTGATCAATTGAGTCACAATGAGGGGGAAGTGAAATGTTAGCTATAAGCATCTGTGGGACACTGAGGGGTAATTATGAAAAAAATACTAATATATATCAATTGATTTTAGTGATTTAGTAAGAAATTAATAACTTTACTACTACAAAGATCTGTACGTTTATTTTTTTATTTTATGCAGGGAAAATATCACGTAATTAGTTTGCGGATGTGCGGAATTATGGTTGTGGAAGTGCAAGCTTCAAAAAAATTGCGGACTTGCGGTTGCGGAAAGTAAGGATTAGGATTTGCGTTTTGCGGAAGTGGATTTTCATTTGTGGTGCCCACCTCTGAAACACACACACAGACACACACACACACACACACACACACACACACACACACACACACACACCACACACACACAGCTGGGTGTCCACCCATCAGTGAATGGGTGCCGGGTGTTAGCCGGGAGTTTGTGACCCGCCTCCCGGGGTTATGGTTTCGGCCAACACTAAGGATGAATGATAAAAATGTAGATATGGAGACGTGGATACGACATGAGATACGAGTGTATCTCAGGCCCTGTAAAATTCAAGTAGATGAATACAACTAGATGCATACACACACATAATCAGTCACCCAAAGAAGAGAGGAGGAGGAAGAGATGTTATTCTCACCTTAACTAAGCTGTGAAATGCAGCCTCAGTCCCTCTCCCTCCATCCTTCTCTCCATCCAGCTGTCCCTCCCTTCTCTCCCTCCCCTCATTCCTCGCCATTTACCCCGGCAGTGTGTCTTGCGCTTGATCATCAATACTTTCTCCTCCTCCTTTCTCATCACTGCTCCTTTTTTTGTTTTGTTCATTTAAGATGGTTTTTCATTACTATTGGAAGCTATGGAAACAAATTTAAGTTGCTGTAATGAACGTGTGTGGGGAGAGGAGGGAATCAGAGAGAGAGAGAGAGAGAGAGAGAGAGAGAGAGAGAGAGAGAGAGAGAGAGAGAGAGAGAGAGAGAGAGAGAAGGGAGGGTGAATGGAGCGATTAAGGGAAGATAGGAGGGAGAAGGAAAGGTTAGGGAAGAGATTTTACGGTGGGGTCGAGAGAGAGAGAGAGAGAGAGAGAGAGAGAGAGAGAGAGAGAGAGAGAGAGAGAGAGAGAGAGAGAGAGAGAGAGAGAGAGAGAGAGAGAGAGAGAGAGAGAGAGAGAGAGAGAGAGAGAGAGAGAGAGAGAGAGAGTTTTCATAAAAAATATATATATTAATCAACGTATGAATAGTTTCTTAATTGTCTTCCAATTCAACTTTTTTACGATGTCCTAATTTCGAGGTTGAATTTTATAAAAAAAATCTTATTTATATTCTGATGGTTCTTTCACATCTTATTTCAGGCCTCTCGTCATTTTTCCATTCCTTTCAGTCTTCATTATTGCGTCATAACTTCTTCATTTTGTGTTTTTTTTCTTCCATTTTTCTCGGTTCTTTTCGTATTTTCATTTTGTTTATGTTGGATGGCATTTTTTCTTACTTATCTCTTCCCCTCCTTTCCCTCTTCTCTCCCCTGTTCGCTACCTCTTATCTCTCTCTCCCTGACTTTCCTCCTCTACCATAATCAAAGTCAGCATTCGTCCACCCCTTCCCTCAACTCTCTCCCTAACCCCCTTTCTCTTTCTTGTATTCTTTTTCTTTCATCCTTTCCTTTCATCACCAACTATTGATCATACTTCATCACCTGATCATCAACTTCTATTGAAAAGGATCTAAAGAATAAATGTTGGAAGTAATATTTTCTCCTCTGTTTATTTTCCCTTCACCTACTTTACTTCTTCCTTCAATTTATGTCTTTTTGTTCGCCTAATCTTTTCGGCATTGTTGTTCTTCTTGATTTGATTTTTGAGAGGGAGAGAGAGAGAGAGAGAGAGAGAGAGCCACAAGGCGTGGTGTGGGTGCTCCGTCTTTGAAGGTCAAATTTATGTGGTTCTGTGGTTGGTGCTGCAGTGCAAGTGTGCTAGGTAGGTTAACAAGTGTCATAGAAAGTGTTAGAAAACTGAAAAATAGGACCAGGGCTTTTGAAAGACCTGAAATTAGGTAAAAGTGAGTGAAGTGATCGCGCAGCCGCCATGACCTGGGCAGCCTCGTGTCGGCCCACAGCACCGCCCCCTGCCGACCTCCACCCCTCAGGTGTTACCAAACCTCTCTTCTCAAATCGATTATTGTTTTTTCGATCGATTTCTCTTTATTTACTACGACCGGACAGGAACAGTGAGACAGGGAGGTGAAGTAATGTAAAATAAAGTGGCAGTGCAGTGACAAGTGACCTGTGCCAGTGTTCATTAATGACCGAGTGTTGATGCTGTGCTGAAGGTCGTCACTAAGCCACGCTGCTTTGCTCCTTAACTCCCTAGGGAGACCACCGTTTGGCTACACAGCCTCTCCCTCCCGCATGTCTACCACCGCGTAACCCCTTATCGCCAGGCGGGACATCCCAGGTTATCACCCACATAAGTAGTGTGCTGTGTGCGGAAAGGCAACATTAAAAGCATCATACGTTAGCTGTGAGGACGAAAACTGCCTCAATCTATAAACTGCCTCTGCCTCAATCAAGGGTGAATTTTATTTCACCCTTGTCATGCACGAGGTCCCTCAGTCACACCTGACATGCACGGGGCCCCCTGTCATGCACGGGGTCCTTCAGTCATCCCTGACATGCACAGGGCCCCCTTGTCACACCTGTCATGCACGGGGCCTCCCTGTCACCCCTGTCATGCACGGGGTCCCTATGTCACCCCTGGCATGCACGGGGCCCCCCTGTCACCCCTGCCATGCGCAGGGCCTCCCTGTCATCCATGACATGCACGGGGTCCCCCTGTCACCCCTGTCAAACACGGGGTCCCCTTGTCACCACTGCCATGCACGGGGGCCCCCTGTCATGCATGGGGCCCTTATGTCACCCGTCATGCACGGGGCCTCCCTGTCACCCCTGTCATGCATGGGGTACCCTGTCACTCTTGCCACCACCACAAAACCCCCCTCCTCTTGCTACTCCACCAAATATTTACCCAAGTCATGAAAATTGTCTTCTTTTTACAAACCATCACTATAATCAAAACATTCGTATTTACGCGGTAACGACAAATGTATCGATAAATGAAAATCGAAATGTGTGATTATTAACTATCGTCCATCAATTTAGAAGATCGATCCCAGGACGGACAAACACAATGCTAACCACCTGACTACAAACAACATCGAGCGCCGCCATTGGGTACATAATGTAAGTTTTACCGGGTAACCAACACCACCACCACCATCACCACCACCCCCACTATCCCCATCACCACCACCACCAACACCATCACCACTGGGAGCAATGTACGTAATTTATTGCACGTATGTCACGCCTACATTAAAACTTTGCAGGTAATTAAGCTCAAAAATATGGCCTTATTTTTTGTTGTTCGGTCTTTTTCACAGTTCAGTTGGACGATTTCATTTTTCTCCAATAGCGTCCGTGAAGTCAATGACGCACGTATTACACATAATATGAGCGTACGATCATCCACTATTACTTATCAGCATCATGAGCCAGACAGGTGTCCCTATAGAGGCCTACACCGCCATGTACTGCAAACCATACCTGTAATTACCATGCCTTTGTGTACAAATTCTGCTGGAATAAGGGGACAACATCCAAACATAGATTAACAGCATCGTAAATCCAAGTTAATATGTGATATTTCAAAAGCAGGCACTAGAACCCTTACTCTCCCCACTACATTTTTCAAACCCTACAGTAGCTACCTCCCATCTTTTCTCATTTATCATGCATAGGTGTGTGTGTGTGTGTGTGTGTGTGTGTGTGTGTGTGTGTGTGTGTGTGTGTGTGTGTGTGTGTGTGTGTGTGTGTGTGTGTGTGTGTGTGTGTGTGTGTGTGTGTGTGTGTGTGTGTGTGTGTGTGTGTGTGTGTGTGTGTGTGTGTGTGTGTGTGTGTGTGTGTGTGTGTGTGTGTGTGTGTGTGTGTGTGTGTGTGTGTGTGTGTGTGTGTGTGTGTGTGTGTGTGTGTGTGTGTGTGTGTGTGTGTGTGTGTGTTGTGTGTGTGTGTGTGGTGTGTGTGTGTGTGTGTTGTGTGTGTGTGTGTGTGTGTGTGTGTGTGTGTGTGTGTGTGTGTGTGTGTGTGTTGTGTGTGTGTGTGTGTGTGTGTGTGTGTGTGTGTGTTCATATAGTTGTATTCATCTAGTTCAGCGTTTCTTAACCTTTTTGACCTCAGCACCCCCTGTAGTCAGGTCTAGGAATTCCAGCACCCCCTAACTCTGGCAAACATCTGGTTACAAAGACTACAGTTGCTATACTACTACAGGGATGAAGTAAAGTGAAGTGAAGTACTGCTTGATCATATATTTTGTTCATTCACCAAAAATAAAACATCAAGGATGCCAATACTATAGGCAAAACAATAAGAAAAGACGAACAAAAGAGTAAAGAGCATGGACAAACTCACTCAAACATAAACAGTAGGGTAATTGAACATACATTCACCAATGGGATTTTTGTTGCTGCTTATGTGCGACTAGTTTCTGAAATCGAGGCTTCGTGTTGGTCAGAGCCCCCTCATGTCGTGGAGCAGCCCACCTTGAAGGCGGTTCCGGGCAATTGTTTTGATCTGGAACATGGTGGAGAATGCCTTTTCACACAGATAGGTAGTTGGTAATAGAATGATAATTTCTAACGCTGCCCTCGCCAGTCCAGGGTACGCTACCAACTGATCACACCAGAAGCCAGACAATGGTAATGTGCGGAATTCTGTCTGACAAACCTGGTTCACCTGCAGATCAATAAGCTCCTCCTTCAGGTTGTCAGCACCACTCCTGTATGCCGGGAAGGGCTGCTGAATCCATTCTGGAAATGTATGATCCTTAGGAAAGTTCTTTGTCATGGTGGTCTCAAGGTGCGACAGGTGAGCAACAATATTTTCTATAAGTATGGGACTGACTGTCTTATTCCCCAGTTTCTCGTCCAGGATAGGAAAGCTTCCCAGATTCCCTCCCTGGATTCGACGATTCCAGAGTGAGAGCTTCTTCTTGAAGGATTCTACCTTCTCTGCACAAACAAGATTGTTAGCAAACATGCCTTGCATGGACAAGTTGAGTTCATTCAAATGGCTGAAAATGTCTGCCAGATAGGAGAGAGAGAGGATGAACATTTCGTCCTCAAAATTTTCAGCCAACTTATTCTGATACTCTCAGAGGAATATTGCAAGCTCATCCTTGAGCTCTGCAATATGGGGCAGGATTTTCCCACGTGAGAGCCACCGCACTTCTGTGTGGAAGAGAAGGAGTTCATGTTCACTTCCCATCTCCTAACAAAGTAACTTGAACACTCTGTGGTTTAAAGGACGACCCCGGATGAAATTCACAACTTGAACACAGACAGAGAGCACTTCTTTGAGGTGAGGCGGCAACGTCTATGCAGCCAAAGCATGGCGATGGAGAACACAGTGTTGCATGATGATAACTGGTACCCTCCCTTTACCAAAGCAGTAAAGCCAGACCTATTCCTTGTCATGGCTGGGGCACCATCTGTGCAGACCGACCCTAC